>JAJJMB010005149.1:3932242-3993080 GCA_023531105.1 Papaver atlanticum | reverse complement strand
AAATTAATGCAAAAGTCATAAAAAGAATAAATTAAATTTACCATATGTTGAAAATCGACTCCCTCCGTCGTCCCAATGTTTGGGTTTAGCTCCTCATATCAAAAACACACTCAAAAGATTGAAACATGGCTCAAAAGGTGTTTTTATTGAAGAGAAATAATAATACAACGAATCTGCAACACTTAATGGTCGTTACAGAAGTCACCGTTACAATCAGGTGCTGTTTATAAATGATAAATGTGGTCTGCTGTTGAAGAACCATACTCGTCTGCGACTGTTCTTTGTGGGTCAATGTTCTTCGGCTTCTTCTCCACTGCACCAGCGGAAAACAGCAACAGGAAGCTTGCTGTTCGTCTTGATTTCTCACTCCTCGGCCCTCCTAAGCCCCCCAAACTCTCGACACCCCTTCTATATGACCCAACCAATCTATTTATATCAAAAATACCGATTAAATCTCTCAAAAATCTTCCAAAATCTCTTCCTTTCTCTTTACGTCCAAGTTGCGACAATTTCTTGTTTTAATTGTTTCACGCGTTTCTGAGATTTACAACTTATCCCAAACTCTTCCTTAGATAAAAACATATCTTTGGAAAGAAAATCTTGCCTTTAGTCTCCCTAAAATTCCAAAAATAATTCATCACAGACCCGTGTAAACTCATCCTTCTGTTTTGCTCTAACTCGATCTCTAACCAATTTGGGTTCAATCCAAAGACTTTAACAGGCCTGTTTCAGCCCTTTAATCTCCATAAAAATCGATCAAAACTCCAACCCTGATTCTGTCCGTGAAACCATGTTTTCCCGCCAATTTTCTGTTTTGAATTTTGAGAAGAAAGTGACCTCCCCCTATCCAGTCCCAGTCTGTGTTTAGTAGCTGTTTGGAAATGGGTTACCCCTTATCCAAAGTGAGAGTCCGAATAGCAAATGTCCTCCCAGGTGCCTTTAACAACTTTTCGAGCCAATTTCGCCGCAAAAGCTTATTTCTCCAAAAATACCTACAAAGAGATAAAATACCAAAATAAGTACAATAATGGGTACTAACAATATACACAAAAGAGATGAAAATAGACACATAAATGCGTCTATCAACAAGCATAAAGTAAGATATGTCAACAAACTTCAATGGAGAGCAAATCGATTAACAAACAAACTCAAACTTGTTCAGAAGTCATCTGAGGTATGCAAACTCAACTCTTCTCCAGAGAAGTTAATTTCTAATGAAAAAGTTAGACCACTATAGAAAAGAACATGGTCTAAACATTCTATGAGGACTTTAGGAACTCTTTCGAGAAAGGTTATGGTGTACAGATTATTGTTCACCCTAACACAGCTTAATTGTGTTGGCTGTGCATCTTGTCTCAAGTGCCTGATCCCAAAGAGACAAAAGTTTAGCACTGTCAGGTCTTAAGAAAAAGATTATTTTTTTTCCGGTTGATCTTTTCATATCCTAGATTGGTATTGAAGAGAGGTTTCCATATTTTAATTCATTAAAAGAGGGTTAAAATTGACAATTCTGGTTTATTTAGGGTTGAGAGTTATGCGCACGTGAATCTTCTTACTTTGTATAAAGGTTCCGTAACCCTACATTCGTTTTTCCTTCCTTAAAGAACTCTTTTCATCACAAGTTTACTTGTAGAGCTTGCTTTTTGAATTTCTCTCACAAACCCATATTTGTATGGAGACTCCAAGCATTATGACTTCTGGTGGAAAAGAGGTTAATATGATTGTTAAACCATCAATCATGAAGGAAAAAGATAAATCTCCGTTACCCTCTTCCTTGAAAAGAAAAAGGAGGAACGTGAGGAAATCAAGGGCCGTCCCTTCAGATCTTCAGAAGTTTTCTGGTGTTCTTGAAGAGTTGAAGGAAACAAGAAAGTAGATGCAATAAATAAAGGCTATTGTTTTTAGGACTCTTGAAATTCAGAAGGATCTGGTTCGACATCAGTCAAGAAGGTTTGTTGAAATTGACTCCTTTCTTCATGAACCTTATGTTCTAATGGCTGTTGACGACAAGGAGTTCGGGGACGATAAAGAATTTTTCAAAGGTCTTAATGTCTAGGAAACTTCTTATGAGAATTTATTCTTGTGTTTTAAGAAGGATAACTAGAGTTTGTAATAGCAATTATTGTGAGTACACATAGCTGTTGCCAACGATTTTCATCTTGCAATGTTTTTAGATTTATTTATTTTTAAATTCTAAAGTTTATTTAGAAGATGATTTTGCAGTATTAATCTTTATTGGTTTTATATATTTCAAAAATAATTTATGGGATATGAGTGTTTACGTCCGTGAACTATGATTGTCCCATATATGTCAAAAGCTAAGTCTATTATATGTCTTTATGCAGATATTGATGGAAAATAGAATGAGCTTTTGATAACAAAGATTAAGTCTATGGTGTCATTATGCAAATATTGATGAAAATAAATTGAATCTTTATATATTCCGCAGTATTGATCTTTCCCTGATCCACTTCTATGTGAAAGTACTGTGCGGCTCCGTAAGTTTTCTTATGTTGAGCATTTCCGATTAAATTAATCATGGGTTCTCTTGTGGTTAATTTAATTAAGTTCTCTGGATACAAATTCATGTTTCATGTAATTTGTTAATGTCCAAAGAAATCCTCCTTTTCCTGTAAAAGTAAGGTCGCTCTTGTTGTTCTTTCGGGAATGACATTATATGGGGAGAGTTCTTAATTGAACTTGTGCTTAATTGCCAAATCTTTGTGGGGAGTGCAGTTGTGGAATATTGTAGGAGTTATCTTGTATCTTTATAAACTCCTTGATGAATACACTAAGTTTCGACTATGTGAAATTATCGAAACAAAGTTGATATGTTCTCTTTTAGTCATAAAGTATCTCTATGAGAATTTCATTATGATCCCGCTAGTTTTCGTACCTTTGCCAATTTATATTGACAAAAAGGGGGAGAATTATTGTGTAGTTCACACTACAAATACATATGGTTTACGGATCATTATGTAAGGGGGAGTGGTTTTCATTGTGAGATGAAGTATTGACAAAGGAGGAGTGATGCTTATCACCATAGTATTGTTTTCAAAGTTGTGATGCAATTGGACTTTGACGCTGTGTAATAATACTATTCCACTATATAGCAATACGAAAACATCTTGTTTTTATATATTGTTATAGCTACGGATCTTCAACAACTATGATGCTGAGTTGAATACGTTCAGAATCACTGGAGTACTTGGAAGTGACGAAAATTTCGAGTAATGTTGAAGAACCAAGGAAATCAAGCATTTTGATGAGAAGCTACATATGTATTGATAGTTTTGTCACTAAAATTGACAAAGGGGGAGATTGTTAGAGCACTGCTCGGTTGAACTCGCAAGCGTTGCTATCTCAAGCTTGTTTGTCAAGTTTAGTTGCCAAAACTATAAGTCTTGATTTCTAGTCTACTTATAGCTAAGTCTCAGATTAGGATAGAATGTGTAGTTGAGCTTTAGACTTCACGACGTTCATCGATTGAAGACGAAGAACTACTAAGGGGATCTTGTGGAACTTCATCAACAAAAGGTATGTGGAGACTTGAACTAATCTATCACTCAAACTCTATTTATACTCTATCTCCTATTTGAGACAAAAGTCGTATAGCTATATAGACTTCGATTATACACATTTGATATTTCGTGTTGAGTTTAACTCGCTTACATATTTCTCGAAATATGTATTGGCAAGCTTTCAGTTTAACCAAGTTCATCTTATATTCTTGACGAAAGTCAAAAGATGATCATGTGAAAATCGCCTGGTAACATCTTAATGATTTGTGTGAGACAGTCATTTGGTGTAGACTCGAAATGTTTCGTATTGATCATTTGATCACTTGAAAATTGCTTTGAAGTTAATAGTTTGTGTGAGACATCTATTGTCGTCTTCTAAGAATGTTTCAATGATTTAAATGGGAGTTTAGAACAATAACCATGATTGGATATATCACAGTATGTGTACTTGTATGCTAACTGTTGCAAGTTATTCCATGTCCGGGAACCATAGTATGCATACCCGTATGCGTACTAGTTTGTTAGTTGAAGTCCGGGAACTTAGTATGCATACCAGTATGCGTACCGGCGTAAGTTCAAGTTCGGGATTTCAACTGAGTTTGGTGGTGTACGATAGTATGCGTACCCGTTCGCATACTGGCGAACCCAGACCAAGTCAGGCTACTTAGGTATATGTACCCGTTTGCATACTTGAGTGGGTTATGTTGTTCATGAACTAATACATTTATATAATAAGGAATGCAATCTTTTGCAAACCGTAGCTATAATGTTCATGAATTGATTCGAGTGAATCAAAAATCGATTTTGCTTCAATTATGTATTGTATACTTCTATGAGAATATAAACAATTGTACAACTCTATAACTAGTTTCATTTGAGTCATTTGAACTAGTTGTGTTAAGATGAACAAGGTTGATATGAAAGTGTTCATATGGCTAACTTCGGTTAACTATTGTTGAGCCAACAAGGTGTACACGTTTAGGTACGGTTACCCATATCTAAATAAAGTAGCTTTTCATTTGTGTGTAACAATCTAAGTTTGATCTAACGGTTGAAAGATATTAGCTTGAGTCTAATCAGGTTTTTATCTAACGGTGAATATTGAATGCTTTGTTACCAAGGTAACATTGATTGCAAACCCTGATTTGAAGACTATATAAGGGAGAACTATAGCAAATGGGAAACCTAATCCCCACACCTCCTGTGTGATACTAGTGTTGATGGTGGTTTTCAGTTCAGGGCTAAAATTATAAAACCCTGTATTTTAATGCGTTGTCATCCCACAAAGGAACGAAAGCTATTTGAAAGTGATGAGTGCATAAACCTTTTCGCTTACATATGTATTGAGAAATTCAACATATTTATGAATTTATCCAGAATGGTGCGTGAAGCAACAATCCCAGATATTCTGTAAATATTAACCTATTGCATTATTCGCTAATGCATGACCTGCCTGGTATTTTCCTATGCTATGTTCCAAGCCGAACTCTCAATATTTGCATGACATGACGATTAATGTTCACTCGCAGCGGAGTAGCATGAATCTCCCGAAGTGTCAGTATTGAGACCTGCATGAAAACACTCACGTAGGCTACACCACTCTCTTATAAAGAGATTAGCGTGTTTACAAACTTTTCGATTAAAAGATAGCGTGATCGAATGCGTTTAAATTCCTTAAGGAAAATCTAGACTGTTCATGTCAGTTTAAAAAAAACATAATAACGGCCACACAATTTGGCCACGTAATTCAACAAGCCTAGCCTACTCCTGGCAGAATAAGGCAATCATCACGATGACCGCCGGCTGGCCCACTAGCATCCCGACCGAACGGATCCCATCTAGTACATACGCAGCGCCTTCGAACGATTAAACCTAATGTGGGTGATCGCGCTATTGGCAAAACAATCTAAAACGAGCTAAGTCCGACAAAAAAGGTCTCAAAACCCATCGCATCCGTCCAGGTTAGCCGGCCTAGTTGGACGGCTTAGATCGCATCTCGAACGGTCAAAGAGATGTCAATGTGTTCACCGGCGGCCCAATTTCCTTCCCAGTCGACCGACTTGCTCATGGCAAGTCAATGACGCATCAAACAATTCGATCGAGCTAGGGCGGACGCGGCTGCTTTGAAACCCTAATTTGTGTTTACTTTCAATCATAACCGCCCATCTTCGCCAGCCAAATCGAATAGCTTAGATCTAATTTTAGATGGCCCAAGAGATGTCAGCGTGCACACCAGCGGCCCGTCTTTGCACATGACTGATCGGCCTTCTCAAACTAGCGCCCAGCGCTTTCATTCGATTAGCCAAACTAGGGTTGGCCACACGGCTTCCAAACCCTAATTTGAATCAACGACAGCAAATAGCTGCCGCAAACCATCTCGTCCATCCAACTTCGCTAGATTGGTCGGACGATTTAGATCAGATGTTAGATAACCGATAGGGCGACGCTGTGATCACCGGCCACCCCCCTTCCACGAGGAGCAATCGGCCATGCCATAACTAGCCCATGTGATCCTCAAACGATCACCCAAATATGGCTCTTCATGCTGCCTCAACAGCAGTCATTGACTGCCGTAAATCATCTCGGCCATTCAACTTGGCTAGCTAATTTGAGCGATCCAGATCCAATTTAGATCAACCAGTAGGATTTTAGAATGGCTACCATCCGCCACTCGCCTACAAGAAGTGATCGACCAAGCAGTAGCTCACCCCTAGAGCTACCAAACAATCGCCCAAATGTGCCCGGTCACGCTATTCTTTTAAGACAGTCGACTCGCGACTAATATAGGCGATCTTTAAAACAATGATGTTTTATGCACATCGACTATAAACAATGCTTTATACGCATCGATTATAAACGATGATTTCACGAACAATTTTATTGTTTGACCTAAGAAGCACTATGTGCTGCTTTTAGAGGCAAGTCTCATGACTTGACCCATTTACTAGAGACATCAAACATGTCACAAACTGGGGGATGCTCACTAGGGTATTGGTCTGGCGGTTTACAGCGTGCGGCGTGCAACACGCCCATTACAAGAAAGTGTTAGGAAAGCACGGACGGTTAACAGTGATGATAGTAATGGGTGAAAGTGTGAACGGTCTTCATACATAATGGAAACGTGGTGATCACCACTTTTTACACAACCCCACTTCTCCACTACTTAACTGCCTTCACTTCCTACGAGATCAGGAGTGCGCTCGATGACTTGTATAATTAGGATTTCAACCTATTTCAACAAAAGAACACAAGTGTTATCAACACAAGTATCCAGAAACCATATTCTGATACAAGTCATAAAAAAGCCACACCTTCATTATCATACATTCTGATCTCAAACACCTTCTTCGCTTCCCTCCCTAAGATCAACCCTTTTCCTTCACTTTGTGACCGAATTGAATCTGGAACGACCATTTCTTGGTTTAGGCCAGAGTCTTACAAATTGATCTATCGAATCTAAAAGTACTCTCGTGCAGTGCATTTGTTTAGGGTACTAATTCGTTTCTCATCAACACACCCAAATTTACCAAAAAACAACAGAACCCGTTTTTACCCTCAAACAACTGGCGACCACAGTGGGAGATTAATCTCTCGGTTGCAAGAAATCAATTTCAATCTTCATTTCAATTTTCTTAAATCTAGAACGGGTAGATCTTAGTTCTAAAACTCAGTCGTTAATTCGATTTCATTCTAATCACCAATCCCAACTTTCGCTCCGTGATGTATCCCCACCAGCCGAATTCTCTGAAGGTCACAAATGATCAAAACCCAATCACCATGGAAGGCATGGTTAGGATGTTAGAAGATGTCCTCACAAGTCAATCTGATATCGCCGAACGGCAAAACGAGACACTTTGTCTCTTAAGGAGTGTAGCAAACCGGTTTTTGAAGGAGTCGGCAAACATTTATCCGGGGAACATCATCAATGTTAAAGACAACACCAAAAATGTTGAATCTTTACCTGAAGTTTGCGCCCCTGCCAACAACGATGCAGGAAGAATACGTAGCCACGTCGGACATGAACAGAAAGGAAACAATCTACAAAATACAGCCAACAACAAAGACCCGAAACAGTTTCACAGGGGAAGGGACTCGCCAAGAGTGTCACAATACCTGCAGGATAAGGGTAAGGAACCGGCTTATGAAGCTTTGTTGGAAAATCTGTATCTTAAGACCCTCGCAGAAGTTCAGAGAGTTGTGCAACAATCCACAACCACGACCGCTCTAACTTTACCAAACAGAAAAGCGCCCGAAGAAGGGGAAATTTACCAAGGCCTCCATGAAGACAAGAACTGCACAAATGAACGGTACTCGATTCAACCACGTCATAGTGCTATTGTCACCGATGCAGAGCCCTAGAGAGAAGTTGCACTTCAGCAAAACCGCCAAACTAAACGATCTGCGCCTATATCAACGCACACTCGCGCCTCAACTCCACTCTCGAAACGAGCTTCATATCAAGGCACGCAGGAGTTCTCACGACAATAGTCACTAACACAATAAAAACCAGATTCAGGGTACTCGCGCTTCCAGTTTCCAAATAGGAAAGTTCAGGAGTTGCTTGGAGATTTGGTACGAAACGGTGTAGTTGAACTACCTCCTGTGTGGCGCTTACCAACTAATCAAGAAACGACGGATTCAAGATATTGCCACTACCATAGGTTCAACCATCATCCTACCAGTGAATGCAATGGCCTGAAGCGCATCGTCCAGGAAAAGATTAACTCTGAAGAATTACGTCTATGAACTGGAGATTCTCCAATCCTCTACAAGTCGACACATGCAGTGAACAAAACAAATTGGGTGGAGACTTCCCATTATTGAGAGGCGCGTCATAACCTGGATTCAAAACAGTTCTCCAGGAAAGCCAGTTTTATTATTGGGTCTCGTGAATAAGTAAGTTTCGTAAAACAACAATACACAATCAATCGTTTTGAAATTTACTGGGGACTCGCCGTCAGCCCATGTCGAGAATAGAGCCGATAATACGATTATTCTAAAAATATCATATTACTCTAGTGTTTCCCTTTTTCATGTAACATTCACAATTTTTCCAAAAGGGTTGCGCTATTTGCATTCCAACATGTTAGTTCATCTGAATATTATCACTTCCAGAAAATTACTCACGAAATCATTTTAGGAGTAAATCGAATTCAAAAAATCCTCACAGAGCATTCACCTACTAGTTCATAGCCAGAAAATCAAAACCATAAAAGAAGCGTCTTTTGCCTTTTCAAAAAAAAAAAGAGCCTAAGAGGAGAAAAATCATGAAGTGAAAGCATTCAAGGGAAATCGTCCAACAATTGCTCATTCTTCTTGGCGAAAGCATCCTTCATATTTTTGAGAGCGGTCTGCTTCAACTTCAACTCCTGGGATAACTTCTCAACTTCTGCCTCCTGTTGGTTAATAAAATATGCGGAAGGAACTTCAGTCATTTCAGTTTGCAGTTTTTGGATTTTGGAAAATCCTTCACAGTACCAGGAGGCGTTAAACTCAAAGTTCACAAACATATCCCGGTGGAACTCCCAGTTTTGAACTACTTCCCCAGAAACAACGCACCCAGTCGCGCTGCACATGTCATGAATCGAGGATAGAGCTTCGTCGACGCGTTTAACCAATGCAAAACGAATTTTAATCTTCTTAAAAGTGGCAATGTGACCGTGTTTCTTCCATATCTTGGTATACAACTCCGCATACTTAGCCGTCACGCTAAATCCTCCAACCAACACATGATCTATGAAGGGGGCATCAAGAGGAGGATCAAAAATGGCTCCAGCAACAGAAGGCATAACTAACGCCGCATTATTTCCGAGAGGTTCTTTGGAGGTAGTCACATCTACAGCCATGGACGCAGCGTTTCCATTCCCATCAGGAGAGGCAGCAATGTTCCCTGCATCATCATCCATCTCTACCTCAAGATTGTTTTCCATCACGGCTTCGACCTGCAATATCACTGGTTAATGTTTGTTTCACATCAAGGGATGAATCATTTTTAGAAAATATATAGAAGACGTACCGGCTCATCTTCCGGCTCGCTAGAATGACCAGACTCTCTACTACGCTTAGAAGTGTTTCCTTCATCGCCGTCGGAGCCTGAATCTCGTTCATCCTCACTTTCCTCTTCGAGAGACTCAGTATCACCAGATTTTTCTTCTGAAGGCACTGTGTTGTAGCTGCGTACGAGTCTAGCAAAAGCATTCACATTCCCAAAACCCTGATTTTAAAAGGAGGAAGATGTTTAATGAGGATGGCTCAAAATGATTAAAATCAGCTGGTTAAGAGAAATCATGTATGTACTTGCATATTGGAAGAATTAAAAATTACCGGAGCCGTTGAAGTCATTCGAATGCCGCCTGCACGCGTCTTGGAACTCGCCTCTTTCTCCTGGGGACTGATTCTAGTTCGTTTACCCGAAGGAAGCGGCTTCAACAGCTTATGTCGCTTCAAAATCTCAGGAGAAGGCTTATCACGCGGAACTGTCACAACTTCTTCCACGAATTTCTGAAAAGATAAGAGCTTTTCTCTCCAGAATTCCTTGTACTTATCAGTTGCCACTGGTTTTCTCCCTGAGAGCAAGAATGGAAGGCTCATCTTTGTGGCGAAAAGGCTAGCATCAAAAACAGATGGCAAAAGCTCCGCTAAATGCGTGGACGGGTGACAAAACGGGACACCTTGATAAAATCCCATATGACGGGCGGCCCTGTCAATGTTATATGGAACTACAGTAAAGGATCCATTAAAGAAAGACGGAATATATCCCGGCGTGCAGCTTCGCATAAATATGATCTCTTCAAAGCTCATATCTTTTCCATCAGTGTGCAATACTATATCAGAAGCGGCGGCAAAGGTTTTTGGCTGAACTAAAGAAGAATGAACCGGTGCCCACGGATGAAAATCTATGGCATGCACGCTGTCGAAAATCTTTGGACGCCTCTTCTGCCAACGGAGTATCCTGGAACCTCCATATAAACTGGAGAACGAAGCTACAGGGACAGGAGCATAACCTTTAAAGTGCTCCCATAAACATGCTTGGAGAAAAGAAATGTGGAGATGCGACTCCACTTTCATATATCCGTTAGAAGCATACATGTCCGCCGCCAGAGAATCCAGATGAGAGTACAGAGACCCAAGGAACAAGCTGCCTAGGGGGAGGACTACACCTTTCGCCAGCTTAATAGCAAACATAATGAGATTCCGTCTTATAGTCTTCTTACCAGAGCCATCATCAAAAACGTTTTTGGACAGCCACAAGGATAAAAACGCAGCAACACTGAGTACATCGTCCAACACTTGGCCTACTCTCGGTTTCCTGGGAAACCATTCAGACACCCACCAAGTATAAAAGCATTTTTCATCATTCTTCTTCGGATCATATCCCTCCGCCTTATTCACTAGAGTGGCAAACATCGTTTCTTCTTCAGTGGACAACTCAAAATCGAGATTCCCCGCGACCGGAAAACTCAACAGAACCGCTACACTTTCTAAAGTGATGGTAATTTCTCCCCATCTACATATAGCTGTCTGAGTAGAAGGACACCATCGAGAAATGAAAGTGATCAAACCCGCAACATCTTTCCTAATGTGAAGTGTTGCAGACGCCATGACATCTTCAATAACTTGTGCTTTAGTCAGGTTACTTTTGATACGCTCACTGCCCAACATATGCTTCATCCATCCTTTATAAGAGCGCAGCAGGTTATGGAAAATTTTGAAATCAATAGGAGAAGCTCAATACTCTTTCTTTTGAAGACGGAACCTCATCACACGTACTGGAGAAACTGACGGAGCAGCCTCTTCATTCTCTGAACCTGTAAGGAGGGTTATCTTATGACCAGGATGAGTTCTAATATTCGGATAGGGCACGACAAAGAGCTCATCATCAATGTTTGGCATATCTTTGGAGTTGTTAACACTTCCCAGCTTAACGGCATAAATATTTCCAGGTGACATCTTAATTTTTTTTCCTTACGTTCACTTTCAAGTAACTACAACGAAACAAAACGGAAGAAAGTCACTACTTTATGCTATAAGAGGAATCATACGCATAACTTCTTGTTGAATTTTGATGCAATCACTAATAGCCGAAGCTCAAAGATGGAAATTATGGGGATAACGAACTAACAAGGACGAGAGGAGAAGCCGCGCGCGAATCCTGCTCTAGCCACGGGATATGTGCCCACTGCCGAGCTGCGCACATGGCTGGTCGAACGAGCACTTACACCCATGGAACAAAGTTTCATCGTGGGTATTACATCCATGGTCGAAACCTGAAACTAGGTTTTTGCAACAAAAAAAGAAGAAGAGCAAACGGCAGCATTGCTCATGATTCTAGTAATTTTGTTATTGATACTACTTTTAAAGCTCACTACAATGTTGCTAACGAAGAGATGTCATTCATATGGGGATAAATTTCCTAAGTGCACGAAAGCTACGACTAGGGTTTACATCCACGAATAAAAAAAGAAGAAGAACTGGGAACGAAAAAGGAGGAAGCACATACTTTGCTGCTGGCGGACGCGCGACGACGAGATAGCTAACGGCAGTGGCAAGGAAGCGATGGATGCTGAGGACGAAAGTTGAAGCAAACAAAAAGAACAAAAAAAAAGAAAAAAAATGAGGGGGTCGACATCTTTTTATACATGGAAGCTTGGCGGAGTTCTAACGAAAGAAGAAAGCCTTCTTTGTTTCGAACGCGGGAAGAGCAGCCAGGCCCACCACACCGATGCTCCACGGCCGCAGCAATGCCGGCCTGCACGTCACCAACGGTCAACTTATCCTGTTAAGCTTATTCTCTTCGTCTCTATCCCATCTTGTATGTCACCATCTATTGCTTACCCCGCAACAATGTCACTATTACATGCTAAGCAAGGGACTTAATGTTGATGGTGGTTTTCAGTTCAGGGCTAAAATTGTAAAACCCTGTATTTTAATGCGTTGTCATCCTGCAAAGGAACGAAAGCTATTTGAAAGTGATGAGTGCATAAACCTTTTCGCTTACATATGTATTGAGCAATTCAACATATTTGGGAAATTTATCCATAATGGTGCGTGAAGCAACAATCCCAGATATTCTGTAAATTTTAACCTATTGCATTATTCGCAAATGCATGACCTTCCTGGTATTTTCCTATGCTATGTTCCTAGCCGAACTCTCAATATTGACATGATATGATGATTAATGTTCACTCGCAGCGGAGTAGCATGAATCTCCCAAAGTGTCAGTATTGAGACCTGCATGAAAACACTCATGTAGGCTACACCACTCTCTGAAAAAGAGATTAGCGTGTTTACATACTTTTTGATTAAAAGATAGCGCAATCGAACACGTTTAAATTCCTTAAGGAAAATCTAGACTGTTCATGTCAGTCTAAAAAAAAGATAATCACGGCCACATAATTTGGCCACGCAATTCAACAAGCCTAGCCTACTCCTGGCAGAATTAGGCAATCATCACGATGACCGCCGGCGGACCCACTAGCATCCCGACCGAACGGATCCCATCTAGTACATCCACAGCGCCTTCGAACAATTAACCCTAATGTGGGTGACCGAGCTATTGGCAAAACAAGCTCAAACGAGCTAAGACCGACACAAAAACCCATCGCATCCGTCCAAGTTAGCCGGCCTAGTTGGACGACTTAGATCACATCTCGAACGATCAAAGAGATGTAAATGTGTTCACCGGCGGCCCAATTTCCTTCCCAGTCGATCGACTTGCTCATGGCAAGTCAATGACGCATCAAACCATTCGATCGAGCTAGGGCGGGCGTGGCTGCTTTGAAACCCTAATTTGTGTTTGCTTTCAATCATGACCGCCCATCTTCGCCAGCCAAATCGAATGGCTTAGATCTAATTTTAGATGGCCCAAGAGATGTCAGCGTGCACACCAGCGGCCCGTCTTTGCACATGGCTGATCGGCCTTCTCAAACTAGCGCCCAGCGCTTTCATTCGATTAGCCAAACTAGGTTGGTCACATGGCTTCCAAACCCTAATTTGAATCAACGACAGCAAATAGCTACCGCAAACCATCTCGTCCATCCAACTTCGCTAGCTTGGTCGGACGGTTTAGATCAGATGTTAGATAACCGATAAGGCGACGCTGTGATCACCGGCCACCCCCTCCCATGAGGAGCAATCGGCCAAGCTATAACTAGCCCATGTGATCCTCAAACGATCACCCAAAGATGGACCTTCATGCTGCCTCAATAGCAGTCATTGACTGCCGCAAATCATCTCGGCCATTCAACTTGGCTAGCCAATTTGAGCGATCCAGATCCAATTTAGATCAACCGGTAGGATTTTAGAATGGTTACCATATTCCACTCGCCTACAAGGAGTGATCGACCAAGCAATAGCTCACCCCTAGAGCTACCAAACAATCGCCAAAGGTGCCCAGTCACGTTCTTCTTTTAAGACAGTCGACTTGCAACTAATTTATGCGATCTTTGAAACAACGATGTTTTATGCACATCGACTATAAACAATGCTTTATACGCATCGATTATAAACGATGATTCATAAACGCTGATTTCACGAACAATTTTATTGTTTGACCTAAGAAGCACTACATGCTCATTTTAGCGGCAAGTCTCATGACTTGACCCATTTACTCGAGACATCAAACATGTCACAAACTGGGGGATGCTCACTAGGGTATTGGTCTGGCGGTTTACAGCGTGCGGCGTGCAACGCGCCCATTACGAGAAAGTGTCAGGAAAGCACGGACGGTTAACAGTGATGAGAGTAATGGGTGAAAGTGTGACCGGTCTTCCTACATAATGGAAACCTGGTGATCACCACTTTTTACACAACCCCACTTCTCTACTACTTAACTGCCTCCACTTTCTACGAGATCAGGAGTGCGCTCGATGACTTGTATAAGTAGGATTTCAACCTATTTCAACAAAAGAACACAAGTGTTATCAACACAAGTATCCAGAAACCATATTCTGATACAAGTCATAAAATAGCCACACCTTCATTATTCAACATTCTGATCTCAAACACCTTCTTCACTTCCCTCCTTAAGATCAACCCTTCTCATTCACTTTGTGACTGAATTGAATCTGGAACGTCCATTTCTTGGTTTAGGCCAGAGTCTCACAGATTGATCTCTCGAATCTAAAAGTACTCCCGTGTAGAGCATTTGTTTAGGGTACTAATTCATTTCTCATCAACACACCCAAATTTACAAAAAAACAGCAGAACCAGTGTTTACCCTCAAACAACTAGTTGCGACTAGAGTCGATTCTCCTTTAACCTAGGTTTTTATTAAAACCATTATAGGTTAACAACTTAGAGACTTCATTGGGATTAGGAAGCCAGACCCAACTATTTTCTCTGTAGTTGCATGTTCTGATCTTGCTTTATTCTATCGTATTGAGTACTATCTTCTCTAAGATTTGCTCAAGATTTAATCTCTGATAGGCAAGATAAAAAGTAGTTACAAACATCTTCGTCTCAACGTTTGTGATTCCACAATATCTTGTTTCGCTACCATACAATTAAGATTATTGTGAGGTGATTGATATTACTAGGCTGTTCTTCGAGAATATAAGTCCGGTGTATCAATTGGTTCCTGTTCACCTTGATTTATCAAAATACGGAACAAAACTCGTAGGTATTTATGTGGGAGATAGATTTATCTATTCAATTGACTTTTCTGTGTGAGACAGATTTGTTTATCAAGTTTTTGAATTTGGGTCGTAGCAACTCTTAGTTGTGGGTGAGATCATCTAAGGGAATCAAGTGCATAGAGTCCTACTGGGATTCAGAGGCGTAAGGAATGCGAATGTACCTTGATCAGTGTGAGATTGGTTAGGGCTCAACTACATTCCAGTCCGAAGTTAACTTGCAGTAGGCTAGTGTCTATAGCGGCTTAATACGGTGTGGTGTTCAAATCTGGACTAGGTCCCGTTTTTTTTTTTGCATTTGCGGTTTCCTCGTTAACAAAATTTATGGTGTCTGTGTTATTTCTTTTCCGCATTATATTTGTTTATATAATTGAAATATCACAGGTTGTGCGTAGTTCAATCAATTAGATAATCCAACTTTTGGTTGTTGATATCAATTGATTGACACTTAAACATTGGTATTTGGTACCGTTCAAGTTGTTTCTCATAATAATCAGGCTCACGGATTCTATATGTTTGATTTGCTGATTACATTGAGAAACAGAGATACAACTCTTGTGTATATTTTCATTGATTGAGTCTGACTGTCTAGTTGATTCTCTTGGAATTATATTGGAGTTTGTCCATACAGATTGCCTAAACAAAATATTGAGTGTGGTTGTCAGACCCCCGTTTTTCAGAGACTATGCTGTATGACATCTACTAGATTTACAAAGAAGAAGTTTCGAGTCAATATTTCCTTGTGAAAGATGTCGAAATATGATTCTAAGCAAAGATGTTCAACGGTCCTTAACAATATTAGTTTTATGAGTTAATTTGTGGATCAATTAAAAACTTCCCATGCAAATGATTTTATCACCTAGGAATGTTTCAAACATCATAAAAGAAAAATATTGAACTTACTGATAGTTGTTCTCAGGGAAGGTTGACAAACCAGTTTGCAAACCATAGATATATGAGTTTCAGAAATACACAAAAGTTGGCGAACCAGTTCGCAAACCGCAAGTTCAGTTGGGAATAGTTCACGAACCCCATTGGTAAACCATGGTGAACTGAATTTTATAAGTTGGAATAATAGGCTAGAAGTTAGAAACCCGGTTCACTAACCGTAGTCAACTGAGTTCGGAAGTCTAGTAGGGTTGGCGAACCCGATTCACAAACCATTGCACCTTGACTCGTGAACAAGACCTACGGTTGGAAAACCGTTGTACCAACTGTCCAAGTTTATATTTTAGTAAATGCTCAAAGACTTATTTTCATAATATGTTTAGCATTACTAGAACTCTCTTAAACACTTCTAAGACTTCATTGATCACTTAAAAACTTATGTGTGTACATCATGATTAAACTCTTAAGTGTTTGAATGAATATAAAGTTGCTTTTTGTTCGTTAGCTAACTTTCCAAACCGAATGGTCATTCTACATTGTTCAGTAACCGAACCTAAGTGTATATATTCTTCTATTGTAGTTTTTCAAGATAGAGCTTCCTTGTTTCTCAAGTTATCTTAGCTTGAATTCTAAGCTAACCCTGGCCTTGGAAAAACTATAAATAGAGATGCTCTTTCAACTGAGAAAATAAATCCCTGACACTTTGTATCCTAGTTGATTCTAGAGTCGTCCTCTATTGACCTAGGTTTCCTATGAGAAATATAATTAGGTCTACGACTAAAAGACTTCGCTTTGGGGATTCGTGAAGCCAGGTCCGACTATCTTTACCTTGATCGTTCGTGAATCCTGATCTTGTTTTTCTGTTATCGAGGTTTTCGTAATTTATTTCAGACAAGATATATAGAAATCATAAAGTTCTTTTCAGCTCGGGCTTTGGGATTCCTCAAGATCTTTGTTGATCTTTTGAAGATTGTTCTTGAGAGGTGGATAAGAATCTAGGCTGCTCTTCGGGAATCGTAAGTTCCAGATTTGTGAGGTTTGCCTGCTTGTCTATTGCAAAGATATTCCACACCTTGATCTTTGATCTAAACAGAAATCAAATAGACTTATCTATTAGAGGCAGATTTGTATTAAAAGTCTTCACTGCGGCTTAAGAAACTCTTAGTCTATCAAGGATGTCGGCTAAGGAAATCAAGTGCTTATAGCCTTGTGAGGTTCAAGAGACGTAAGGAGCACGACTATAACTTAACCACTTAGAGGGTGGATTCGATCTCAACTATATTCCAGTATGAAGTCTGATAGTAAGCTAGTATGTGTAGCGGCTTAATATAGTGTGGTGTTCAAATCTGGACGAGGTCCCGGGGATTTTATGCTGTTGCGGCTTCCCCGTTAACAAAATTTCTGGTGTCTTGTGTTTTTCCTTTTCCGCATTATATTGTTTATCTTTATAATTGGATTTGCACAGTTTGTACGTATTCAATCTAAGTAGATACGTTCGCTTAATTATAATTGATTACGAGACTTGTTTCTGTATAATTTGTGTCTTGAAAGATATATAAAATTTTAATCACTTGGCAGAATTCCGATTAGATTATTTGGATACGACTAAATTGATCTTGGATATTGATTTTTGAGATCGTCCATGTACTATGCTTAACAATCAGGTTCACGAACCCTGTGTTTATACACATATTGACTGAGTAGAGGTTGAGATATAAACTCTATATACATATTTTCAAGGATCATTAAGTTGGTCTACTTGCTATTGTATTAAGTTTTGTCTATACAGGTTGCCGAACAAAAAAGTTGGGTGTTGGTATCCCCTGCGTTTTCAGACACCATAGAACAACTTAATAATAAGATAACGCTACCTAGTAGTGGGACGCTCTCACTTTCAAATATAAATCTTTTGAATAACTTCTCAATTATATTTTCACCATCAAAATGCATTCAAAGAAATCAGATCAAGTTGAGTCTTACACTCTTACTTACTTGGATTTGTGATTGTTATGAAACCATTATAAGTCAAAAATCAAAAATTTAATGGAATTGATTCCGGAAGAAGAAAAGAAACAATAATAAAAGTTGTAATACCGACACAATATATGTTCATATTAGGATTAATATCTTTTGGGAAGGACAAATGCCCTCATTTTATCACGTAAATTTTTAAAATTTGATCCTTTACATAACAATTGGGCTTGAAAACTCACTCAATATTAATTCTTCAAAGGTTGCTTCATTCTGTTAAAAATAAAATAAAAAATACATGTAAAAGAAACATCTAAACAAATCGAGTAAGCTCAATTAAATAACAATTACTCAAAGGAAAAACCGTATTTCATACATCACATGCACGCCAAATGATTGATGGTTCGAGAAAAGAATGAAAGAGTGTGTTTAAGGCCTCTACGAAATCATGCAGTGGACTTGATTGAAATATTACCAAAATGGAATCACCAAAACATATGGCTGAAGCAAACATAAATTTGTACCGGTAATCAAGGAAGAATTCCTTAGTGGAATAAATTACATTCATTGCTCATCTAGCGTGGTCCGTACACAACACCTATTAGTATCACAGATGATCTGTCATTGTGGATTTCCTGCAAAAATAAAATAAAATAAAATAAAATAATAATACAATAAAGAAAACCTAACTAACACAATTTAATTTCAGTAACTACTCTATAAACTTTCATTCGGTTAAACCAAATTTATAAATTATTTAGATAAGACTATTTGGATGTCGAATTATCAGCATCATTTCCGAAAATTCAAACAAAATATTTGAAATTTGGCATGACCAGACTTTACAGGTACATTAAGAGGTCAACTTTATTACCACTAGAGGTAAAATAAATTAGATGAATACAAAATTAGTCTTTCTCTTTTTTATTAAACATCAATTAGGACACCATTTTATGGAGTCTCGGCGAGTGTCGTTATGCCGGGGGCTATTTCTAATATATTAATTGATAAAACTTGTATATCAGCTAACTGCTTAGATACATTCTTTTTTCTTTATTGGTGTTTGGGATTTATTTACAATTTATTAAATTTAACTATTGATCCTTTTATTTGTTTTCTCATTCATTCCTAACTAATGCGTTCTCCACAAAAATTTTTTTTGCTTTACCTCACCTATCCCATTGACCTACGAAATCCAAGTGGCACTACCATCCAAAAGAACTGAATCTTGGAATGAGAACATGAATGTTAGGCTCACCCTCTTAAGATTGGAATGTTCGGGAGGAAGGAGGGAAACACCCATCTAGCATGCGGTAAGTACTACATAAAGGGGATAAACCGGGAGTACAATAAGTGTGTTTACCTTCCAAGTTGGTTCAAACATCATATGGCCAAATGATTTATTAATGACACAGTATCTAGTATGGAAGCATACCCGAAAAGGAGAGGTTACCAAGAACACTACCAATTTTTTTGTTCGGCTACCTGTATAAATAAAATCTAATACAATTGTAAGTAGATCTAGTTTAAAGATCCTGGAACAATATGTATAAAAAGTTTTTTTATTGTCTCTTCCCCAATCAATATGTCTAGACTAACAAATTCGTGAACCTGATCGTGTAGAAAAATTCTTGGACGATCCCATAAATTAATATCCAAGATCAATCTAGTCGTATCCAAATTCTAACAAGTATGAAACTTGGGATATAAATTTCAAGATACGAATTCAACGAGAACAAGTCTCGTTATTGATCACAATTGATAAGGACTTAAACTACATAGATTGAATAATTACTAAAAGTGTTATTCCTATTATAAAGATAAAACTATATAACGTGGAAAAGGAAAACCATAAGACATCAGAAGTTTTGTTAACCAGAAAAGTTGCACCTGCATAAAAAAATCTGGGACCTCGTCCAACTTTGAACACCAAACTGTATTAAGCCGCTACAGGCACTATCCTAATATCATACTTCAGACGAGAGTGTAGTGGAAACCGAATTAACCCTCCAAGCAATTCAACCGCAGTCGTGCTCCTTATATCTCTTGAACCTCGCAAGGTTCGATGCAATGATGCCATTAGCTGGCGTCTTTTACATCCTAAGAGTTACTCCAATCTAAGTGAAGACTTTTGATACCAATCTTCCTCTAACAAATAAGAGTATTTGATTTCCTTTTTGATCTTTAGATCTAGGTTTGGAAATCTATTGGAAATAGAAAAATTATATCAAACTTGACGAATCCGAAACACTTACACTCAGTTAGCTTTAAAGCCGGGATTACTAACTACCTCTCAAAAACAATCCAAACAAATTAAAGAAGAGTTTAGATATCTATCTTGAGGAATCACAAAGTCTGAGACGAAAAAAACCTTTGTGATTTCTATCTATCTCGTTCTTGATCTGAGAAAACAAGAACCTCGAAGATCAATAAGAACAAGATACGAATACACGAACTATCAAGTAAAAGATAGTTACTCCGGGTTTCACGAATCCCTAAGTGAATTCTATAAGTTGTAACCTAATTGTTTCTCATAGGAAACTTAGGTTTTTAGAGGACGACTCTAGCAAGCAACTAGGAGACAGAAGTGGAAACCGAATTAACCCTTCAACCAATTCAACTCCAGTCGTGCTCCTTATATCTCTTGAACCTCGCAAGGTTTTATGCAATAGATTCTTTTTTTTTAATACGAAATAAAGATTTCATTAATCATTTAACCTTTTTGTACATGAAGCTTCTCTTTAATAAGAGAGTCCAACCATAATGGTGGATCAGACACCCAACAGGTTTTCATGGACATGTTGATTGCATCTTTAGCTAATAAATCAGCTGCATAATTTGTTTCTCTGGGTACATAAGCAATCACCCAATTATTAAAATACCTAAGACACTCTAAACAATCCATAATAATAAAATTATTCTTTCATTTGATTGCTCCAACTTTTCCATTCAGAGCATTAATAACGTTAAGACAGTCACCTTCAATGTGCACTTTTGTATATTGTTTCATCCTGGCCATCTGCAGCGCCTCCAATGCTGCTAATGCTTCTGCCTGTTCAGCATCATCTGCCACTGCTGGGAAGCCACATGCTCCTTGGAAGTTCCCTTCATTATTTAACATAATTAGAGCTCCACCCATAATTTTACTTTCTTTACAGTAAGCGGCAGCAAAATTTATTTTAATGTAACCCTCTAAAGGGGTTTGCCATTGAACAACTATTCGTTCTTTGAGATCCAAGTTCCCTTTTGAAATTATTTTTGCATTATTGTCATTCCAGTCATGAATTGTTTCCCTTAGCTGGCGTCTTTTACATCCTAAGAGTTACTCCAATCTAAGTGAAGACTTTTGATGCCAATCTTCCTCTAACAAATAAGAGTATTTGATTTCCTTTTTGATTTTTATATCTAGGTTTGGAAATCTGTTTGCAATAGAAAAATTCTATCAATCCTGACGAATCCAAAACACTTACACTCAGTTAGATGAGAAGCCTGGATTACTAACCACCTCTCAAGAAAAATCCAAACAAATCAAAGAAGAGTTTAGATATCTATCTTGAGGAATCACAAAGTCTGAGACGAAGAGAATTTTCGTGAATCTATCTATCTCGTTCTTGATCTATGATAACAAGAACCTCGAAGATCAATAAGAACAAGATCCAAATACACAAACTATCAAGTAAAAGATAATTAGTCCTGGCTCCACGATCCCTAAGTGAAGTCTATAAGTTGTAACCTAATTGTTTCTCATAGGAAACTTAGGTTTTTAGAGGACGACTCTAGCAAGCAACTAGGACAAAGAAGTATTAGGGATTAAGAAGTCATGTTGCATGAGTCTCTTCATTTATATGTTTTTAAGGATCTAGGTAGCTTCGAATTCAAGCTAAGATAACTTGAGATCCAAGCAGATACTTTTTCAGTTTATTTAAAATTCTGATTAGGAATTCATGTAAGCATGTGAGAAGTTTTCCTTGAAATTACACAGAAGAAAATACTCTATGGTCTAGGGTTCTGTAACTGTGTACAATGATAGTCAGCATTGGAAAATATACCTTTTGAATTTTCAAGCATAAGTCGTGTTCATTAACGCTTAAGACTTAAACCTTGATTTAGAAATACAAAGTAATTTAGTCAACAAAGTTGTCTTAAAGTTGTTTATGAGAGTTGTAGCAATGCCAAACGTATTTATGAAAAATAGTTTATGAACATCTGCTTAGTTCCGTACTAGGTAGATACGTATAGAGGTATGCATACCTATCGACCAGACCGTGAACTCAGGCTGTTGAGGTACGCGCACCGGGTATATGTACCCTTAGCCATTCACGAACTTAGATCCCAGGGATACGCGTACTGGTTATGCGTACCTCCCTATCATTCATGAACTCATAACCTTAGGGTACGCATACTGGGTATGCCCCGTGTGCAGAATTTCAGTAAGTTTTGAAAACTCTCTTTAATCAATTTGAAACATTCTCAATCGTCATAGCTAATACATATAATTTTTTGGGCAATTTCCAAATGATCAACTTGAAACAAAAACAGTTCATAAACAATAATTGTTCTTAACCAACATTGTTAAGGATCTATGGACATCCATTACTTGAATCATATTTCGAGAGATTTATCAAGACAAGCTTGAGTCGAAATTTCTTCTTTGCAATATTGAGTCTACTAAAATCATACGACACAGTCTCATAAGATAAGATGGTAAATGTCGTGACTAAATAGGATGGTTTAGTCTTCACATACCTTGTTGTCGATGAAGTTCTTTAAATGTCTTTGTTTGATCTTTAGTCTTCAATCTTTGAGAGTTATTCAGTGATGTCTGACACTCAACTACCATACTCTAATCCTAGTCCGAGACTTTACTTTAGTAAACTAGAAATCAAGATATAGTTTTGTGCATCTAACATTGACAGCAATCTTGAGACAAAAAAACTTGCGAGTTCGACCGAGCAATGCTCTAACAATTTCCCTTTTTGTCAACTTTAGTGGCAAAACTATCAATATATATGGATTCAAAATAAATAAACCTTTCATCTTAAAATCTATCATGCTTGATTTCTTTAAATCTTCAACATCGTCTTAAATTCTTTGTTCTTCAAATTCTTATATTGTTCTGTAAGTAGAACTGTTCAGTTTTCACTAAAAGAGAATCATATAAGTTATACGAGTATGAAAATATAAATTGCCCTATCTATGAATTTTTCTTTAAACATTTTAGCAATTAGTCTAACTTTAATTGACCATGCAGGTAGAACTGTTGAAACAAGGGGATCACATGCAGATTATACTACAAGAGAGCAACTAGAAGAAAAAGGTTCCGATACAGGCTTCCAATAGGTAACTAAATGGAGTCGACATAAAATAATCTTCCAAAACGAATCAGGTCCAACTCTGTAACTACTGATGGGAGAATACCCAAAAGCAAGAGAGAATAAATATAACATTAGTATAGACTTTGGATAAGACTAAATATATGTATTTTTTGTTAACCTCTAAACCCAATATTATTAAGGTCGCAAACATAGCCGCTTTCTATAACTGAAATGCCTTCCAAAATACTTGGAAAAATAAGGACTAATAGCTATCCTTGATCTGCACTAACTTTATATGACACTGTATTAATCTTATAACATCAAATGATACTCAAAGATATGGGAATCAGTTAAATCAATTTATCTAATGTTCCTTCAGAAAACAATAATCCATCGTATGCGGTGAATCCTCTTTTCAACTGTTAACCAAGTCCGGAGGTGCTGCTAGTAGAAATGTGGGTGTCATCGTCCTCCAGTCACCCAAAAGGCTAAACCGGATCAAATCAAGGGTTTTTTTCTTAAGAGCGTAAGAAAAAGGAGGACAAAAAATGGCAGCAAGATACAGAGCAACATCAACGCTGCCATATCTAATGAGAACACTAGGTAATAAAGAATCGACGAAGCCAGCTTATAGGGGAACCCTTCCTTCTCTTAGACGTGCTTTCTCTCTTTACGATCAAATCAATTTAATTGACAATGTTCCTGATGATCAATTGCGTTTTCAAGGGTAAGGACTTCTCTTCATTTCAACCCCCCTATCTCTCTAAAGCTAATTATGATTTGTTATTGTTTTTTGTCCTAGGTATACTGATACTGGGTTTACTGTAAATGGAGCTAATTATGAAGGTAGTTTAATTGCAATCGGGAATTTAATTCTATCTTGGAGCCCTAAACGAATCTCTGAAGTTACCCCAGATAGGTATTTCCGATGTTTGATTTTATGAAAAATATTGTGCACTTTCTCATTTCTTCAATCTTTTGGGGATGAGTTTCATTTATTTTGGGTTCGCTTGCAACATTGATTATAGTGATTGAAATATCACTTTGGGTTATAAATTGCTACCAGTTAGAAGCCTAATCCTTTGTATCTTGCTATTTAATTTATTAGAACATGTGTGATCAGCTTTCAGGCATATTAACAAGGAAATTATGTTCCCATTGTTTCTAAAATTTTGGTTGTTGTATCTAATTTCTGTTTTTCTTTTTCTCTTGAATTTGTGTAATGCTTGTAGTTTAGCGATGTTCCAACTTATCCGGCCAATACCAGGTAATCAAACATCTAAACTGTATGCCTGCGATTCTATCGTGTCTTCTAGTCTCTTAGTTAATCGATACTAGAATCATGGCGAACATAGTTTCTGTTTTCAAATTTAGATCTAGAAAATTGTTTTGAGATGACGCTATGCATCATAATGTTCCTGCTTGGCTTGGACTACAGTATGGCTTCAGTCTTGTATTTTCGTAAGAAGTGAAGCTCCTTAGGGTTTCTACTAGGCTCACTCGCTATCCTTTGAATAACAAAAATAAAACTTTTGCTCTATAAAATGTTACATGTTAATGATATATATGTTAAAGTTATCTTGTTTAATGTTTACCCCAAATTCAATTGAACTTTCTGAATTAAACACCTTCAATAGGTAGTGAGTAGTAACTCTCCATTCACGGCTTTCTTATGCACACAAAATATTATCAGACCCATTCATTATGGGCTTTAAACGCTAAGCTGCATAATGCACAGCACACCTTGCCATGTTCACTCTGCAGTTTGCACAAACCCTTTAACAGGGGACCTCATGACTATCTGAAAATAACTACTCAATTCTAAAAATGTAGCTTCCTCATTCTTAAAAATATCTGCTAACTTGTATCTACACTTCTTATGCTATAGAGATTTTGCTTCTTGGTACTGGAAGACAAGTTCAACATGTAGATCCTGAACTTAGACGCTTTATTCGCTCTACCGGGATGAAGTTGGAAGCAATTGATTCGGTATTAATTTATCATGCTTCTTTAATACATTCCAATTTGATTATCTATACCAAATTACCAATGCATCAGCCACCTGGGTATGTTAGATTCAGATTCTTTATGAACTGTGAGGTCCTTTATATCATCCTAGCTTGACTTTTTCTAACACTAAGAACTTTCTCAAAATATAGTTACCTGCCATGCTGCTACCTATTATTTGATGAACTTCACTGGTAAAAAGTGGTTAAGCTGTAATGTTTTGGGGGTTTCTCGCTCCTTGATCAAATAAGGCTTAATTGTTTGTGAGGAGGACCATTGCAGTCCAATTGGCACATTGTTCTTATTCTTTATTCTTATATTGGCAGAGAAATGCTGCATCTACTTTCAACATATTGAACGAGGAAGGTAGGATCGTAGCGGCTGCTCTTCTTCCTTACGGGGTTTCTTCCTGAAAAGGTGAAAGATTTTTCTTATCATGTAAGAACACTTTTAGGGTTATGAAATTTTAATGTGTTTTCATTTGCTTCTTAACTCACTAACTGATCTCCTTTTAGGTTCGTGTCCAAGGATCAAAGAGGCACACAGTTTGTGAAATATGAGCAAATCTTCTGCGGACACAGCTTGTTGGTTGGACGCCAAATAAATTTTGCAGCTTCACTGACAAAACGAGAGCATTAATGTGGCATATTTGTTCTCTTTTTTGGTTGTTTGTAGTGTATGTCTAAACAGAAACTTGTAAATTCAAATATCCTTATTTTCAACTTCGTCAGTAGTTGGAATTTTGGCTGCACAGTTTTGCTGTACTTTGTTGGTTTTTGTCATGCAGCCTGTGCTCATGTTGGTTTTGCTGTACTTCGTTAGTTTGGGATGGACTAACTGAATTTTTCTTGTGTGAATCTGTGATGCAATACTCTTTCACGCAATTACAACCAAACGGAGGTCTTGGGCCTCCTGGCCGTTTGCTTCTTTAATGTGACAAAGGGAATATTCTTGTCTTGGGATCTTATTAATGACGTTGTCATGTCAACTTGTTGAGTTGTTAACCAGGAATGCTACACTTACCGAATCTTCCTCCCACGAAAAAGAACCCGAGGAATGTCTTGGGATCTTATTAATGACGTTGTCATGTTGAGTTGTTCACCAGGAATGCTACACTTACCGAATCTTCCTCCCGCGAAAAAGATCCCGATAAGGGATCGGATGGTCCACGGAAGCCCTCTCAGTATTGGGATTATCAATGGGTGAAAGTGGGTCCCGTGTATTAGTAGAGGCGGGATTTTAGTCGGGAGAAAAAGCTCGGTAAACCTATCTTTTTTGGTTGTTGACGTAGACGGGAGAAGGTTAGCTGATTGCTAGTGGGGTTTATATATGGGCTCCGGATCCTCTGTCACCAAAATATGCCCGTATCTCCGTCCCTACCTATCACAGAGCGACACGTGTCCTAAAAAAGAAGTAACTATTTGGCTTTAACACTGTTAAACTTTATTTTCCTTCGATAATAATTATCAGATCCTGATATAATTATCCATCGAATAAAAAAAAAAAAAAAAAACTAGATTCTGAGGTTGATGGACTCATTGAGAAATTTTATAACGTTTTCAAATGCTTTAATTTTGGATTTAGGGTTTTTCGAGTATATATTCATTATGATTGTAGCTCAAATTAATGAGAATTTTCGAATGACGGGATTAATGAAATTCCGGGGATTAATGAAATTCCGGGGTTTGATGGAATCGGTCTTTTTCAATGCCAAGGGTATTAAACTTAACTGTTATTGATTATGAGTTGTTTAAATGCCAAGGGTATTAAACTTAACTGTTATTGATTATGAGTTGTTTAAAGGGTCCTGCTATCTTAAATACTCATATACACGTTAGGGAATAGTAGACAATTATTAATTTGCATTGATTTTTAACTGTGTACGAGAAATGATGTAATTAGTTTAATATAAATCCACTGTAATAATTTTTTTTGAATTTCCTTAATTACCCTTTTAAGATTTTATAGATAACAACGATTCTGGTGGTACCCAAAGTCCTCGTTGTTTTTCGGAGAAGATTGAACCTCTGAGTTGTTTTAGCATCACAAACTTTATCGTAGAAGATTGAACTTAAAGTTCTTCTAAAATAGCCAGAAGCCTAAAAGGTTATGCTTACCATAACCATCAAAATCAAAGTAATACTTTTCCGATGATCTACCTTGGATCGAATCTGATAATCAATGAAACTTGATTATCATAAAAATCCCATAACAGATTTCACAGAATACTACTATGATAAAAAAAATGTATTAGATTACATACGATCAAGAATGGTCGACTCTTTTACATAAATCGTGAATTTTGATTCTTGAAGAAATTAATCGATAGAATCAAGTTAAATTCTAATGCTTCTTCGTATATTTTATAAAAAACAAGCTTTTCAATCAGACTACATAATCCAGAAACAGGTTTGCCTTTTCCCTAACTTGGGTTTGTTCTGAATCATTTACTAATTCCCAAGTTTGAATCTTTTGATTTGGTTTTGTGGGTTTTGGTTGCAATCCATGTCCAACAAAAGAGGAGGAAGAACTGTTAATTACTAAGTTTCTCTTTTTTCTTCTGGTGAATGGATAATTAGGCCCAAAAAGATTGAAAGTGTTTTGTTTGTTAAAAAATGACGGTCTAACAGTGAACCTGGAATTTGATCGTTTGCTATAAACAAGGAAACAATATGATATATTTGGAAAATATATAAATATAATTTCGGCTTTAGGAGAACAAACGGGAAAAAATAAGAGATTGGCAAGTGAAACGTGAAAAGACAAATAATAATTAAATTAGAATATATATTTACAATGGTTAATACACAAAAAGAACTAATAATTTGTAGCTCCCCCAAAGCTAGCAGCTGACTAATCCAAGAGATTAACTAAATAAAGAGGCACTAAAATTCTAAATCATATACTTAAACATTCAATTAAGAAATCTGCTTCAAAACTTAACCCAAAAACTAGCCCCACCGTGTAAAAATATGTATACAAGAACTCCTCTCAAATGATACATATACAATAGTCATATGATTTACAAATAGAATATACAACATAATAAACATAGACGAAGTTAACCAACTAACGAACTCAACCCTTGAAGCTTTCACTGCGCAAGTCTGATCTGTCTCTGAAACTGAAAGTGGAAATGGGTGAGCACATCATCCCTAAAAGGGGTGCCCAGTAGAAATAACATTTAACTTTCAAGTAATTATTGAAATGATTTTGAATTGTTTTCCCAATACACTAAAGCACAACCAATTCACAGAGTTAAACAATCATGTATTTGGAACTAACTCCTTCGTCAAACAATGTACTATATTGAGTGTCGACCAATTCCTTACACACCCTATTACTTTATATTAGTGTCGACCAATTCCTTACACACTTATTACGCATAAAAGCTCGAAAGTAAGTAGATATAAATGAAGGAGAAGTATCCTATATACCACAGATGGAAATTCTCATTTTCCAAACATACAAATGGAAATTCTTATTTCCCAAACAATTCATAGAGACAAACAAAGCATTACAGCTCCTTTCCAAACCATGGAAAGATTAAAGGAATCGACAGTACTTTCGGAAATTAAAATAAAACAATGCATGGAGTACACAATCAGACAATGCATGAATTCATTAAACATTTCTTTTGTAAAAGAAAACAACAATAATCACAAAAGAACTAAATGTAAATTCCCACCTCTTTTGATGACAAGCCACGCCAACCTCGAGATCCACAATCCACTGGTTCATCCTTTGAATCGATCGTTGTTAATAACGACTAACTGTTAATCACACAAGAACACTAAGAATCTAGCCAAAATGACTCATACAAGAATTATACAAGTCTATATAATGGTTCTAAACCCATTTATGACTTTACACCTTTTCATTCTCTATCTTTAGCACGAATAAGGTTACTAATTGAATTGGGTTGGTTCTATAGTCCATTAGATAAGTCTTATGAATATCTACAACTTTGTATACGGAACAAAAGGTCAATTCGGACCATAAGTGGTCCAAAAACTCTAATTAAGAATTCTGGCCAAAAGCCCAAGTCCACTAAGCCAGCCCATTAAACTAAGGTCCATTCCATCTGGGTCAGCTAACGGTCTCTCACGGCCAGAGGTGTTAACTAACAGTCAGGGTCAAGTCAAGTCTACGGTCAAATGGTCAACTGAGCCAAAACGATTCAACTCAGTTAAAAAAGGTTAACTCGACTCAGTCAGAAGACTGAGTCAGACGAGTCAGACAACTGACTAGAAGAAAGGCTCAAGGCTAAATCCTTTGCACAGACCAGAGCCATTGCTCAGGCCAAAGAGCACTAATGCACCATCATGGTGCAACACCAAAACTCTTAACTCGACAACTCTTAACTCAAGTTCACTTCAATCTAAAAATACTTTCATTGAATCATTCAAATAAACTTCAAAATTTCAATTACAATTTTAAACTCTAATTACCTGCAATTGCAGCTTTAAGCTTCTACAAGAGATATTCAACTCCGCACACTCATCTAACCCTCATATCACATAACTTCATTTGTTGGATCATTATCAGTCAACCCCAACAATTCATTTACACCCACAACATCAGTAACAACACCACTAGAAACCCCAAACACCCTGAAGTTGAATTGCACCTGCAACCATTCCCATAGACAAACTTTCAACAAAACCCTGTAACCCACCAACTATTACATAACCACCACTGAATGACTCAACTCCACCTGCAACTTCATCATTTCATACACTGCATGCACCTTCATCTCTACCACCATTCACAGTTCTAGACTTACACATTTCAACACCACCAGTTCATACAACTCCATATAATTCTTCCATCTACAAGCCATGAACAACTTCAACTGTAACATCTAGCCTTCACCTGAACATCCATCCATTCTACCACCAGTACATACATTACAAGACCTCCACCATTTCAGTTCCTGCCTGCACAATGATTTATGAACTCCCCGATTCTTCTTCTAGACCACAACCACCAATAGCTCACTTCTGCTAAATCCAGTTCACCCCCTCAACTGAACTGTCAAACAGCCTCAATGTCATTAGCTTCTCCATCTTGTACACATCTAAACATCCACTGCAGCTCAAAAATAAATCATACTCATTCCCTGAATCATACTAGTTCAACTCAATTATCCTAACATACATTTAAACTTCAATCCACTCAAACCTAAACACCACCACCTTCCTTAACTCAATTCATACACACACATATAAATATCCCTTAACAACAGTTCCATTTCAGGTCCACCCATTCATCCCAAAACTTCAACCACATCAAATCATTTTATAGTTATCTCAATCTCAGTTTCAATATATCTTCATCCACATCCATAGTTCATAATTCATTTAAATGAAATCAAAAAGCTTTACTGAGATACTAGGAAGTAAATTACCTCAAAAGACTCTCTCCACCAATTGAAATCAACCCCTTCTTTAGATTGATTCGACTCAGCTCATCACCATCTAACCCCTAATCCATAGTTCATCACAGCCAATTCCCAAATTCCTCACCCAAACAGAATTACAACCCTAACTATTAATTTCAATCAATTCTTCAACCTTAATCTTAATTCGTGTCCAACCCACCTTCAATAAAACCTCTAAATCCTCAATTCCACTTTCCTTGACTTTTCTTATAAACCCTAGTTCCTTGATTCTTCACTGAACCAACTTCAGACTTCAATTAAACAGTAACCCGATCGTCCTTCATCTACTGGCAACTCTGCAAACCAACCAATTCCCTTCGAACTCAAAATCTAAACAAAAACCCTAGTTCTGCTTCTCCCTGATTCATCTTTCTTTTAATCTTTTTCAAACTCTAATAGAACACCACCACCAACAGTTACTACATAATCCTTCCCCTCTTTATTCGATCTCCCAATCACTAATTTGATTTCTCAAAACAACACTCGACCGAAGAACAAAAGAAGCAGAGAAGAGAAGAGAAGAGAGAAAGAGAAAGAGAAAGAAGAAAGAAAAGAAAATGAATGATTTCCTCGATCTGGCGTAGATGATAAGACCATAGGAATTACTAGGACACCCAGCGCTCTGGATAAGGGATGCCAAGGTCGGTCCACAGCTAAAAGACTAATTTGCCCTTCAAACAATTCCGATGATTTCTTCTTCGTCCGGTACCCGAATGACACGCTCGAGTAGTTCATTCCACGTAACTTTTCGAGACCTATCTAACGACACTAGTTTCGTATCTAGATCGTTGTTATATTAATTCCTATTAATTAATGTTCGTGTTAAACTAATCGAGTTATTATCGGCTAAAAAGACTCTTGACTGGTCTAATAGCGTTGACGAGCTTGAGGGTCTTTACATCATTGCTCCTTAACCCGTATCCTGGGATACAAGTTAACAAAAGTGTTGTTTAATTATGGAAGAATTTTAGTTTGATTATTGGTTTAATGGGGAGATTGAATTGAGTTAGTCATGGAGGTATTCGCTGAAAAAAAATGAATCATAAACGAGGACATCGTCTTAAGAGGATAAAAAAAGAATATCGTGTCATAGTTGACAATGATCTTGATGAATCATTCTGTAATAATACATATATCTGATCTTGTGATCTTAGTTGTATTTTAAATTCCTCAGTTAAATTTGTAACCTATAAATTAGATTTCTTGAATTTAAGAAGATGGAGAAGTTCACCGATCAGAACTATAACAACTCACGGCGCGAAATGACAATATTTCAAAACAGTTAAGAGATATACGTGTCGCTCTGTAATAGGTAGGGATAGAGGTACATGCATGTTTTGGTGACAGAGGATCCGGATCCATTGTGTATCTGTTTTATAAAACTTTGAATAGGACAAATGGTTCGTCCTTCACTGAAAAGTGGTTTGCGCCCAAACCATCTAAAGCCATCCAGGTATTTTGGCCATGGGTTATTTCAGTATAAAATCCAATGCCGGTCTTATCCTTGAATTCTTAATATTATATTTTTACCTTTTTTTTCTCTTCGAAATAGTATATTGGCTTTTGAATTACATTTACACAATCCTTAACAATCCGAACCTTTCTACTGTAGGAAGATTCCATTTTCTTTAACTTATCATCGATTGAAAGAATTTTGTTGAGAGAAAATAACCCAAACCATCCTTCATTTCTTATTAAAACTATGGAGAAAAAAAATGAACTATGTAATCTGCATGAAATAATGTCAAGTTGACCGTTGGACGAGGAATATGATGAGGTTCAGGAAATTGTGCTTAAGTCGGATTATACAACGCAGTTAGAGCTGCCCATTAGAAGGTCGATAAATTCACCGTCTCCGCATTTGTGGAGAGGTTTTATTTCTAGACTGATACATTTCATCTCCTTATTGGAGAAATAACAATAATTCCCAACGATGTTGTCCATATTTTGGATTTACCCGTGGTTGGTGATTCGGTAGATGATGAGTACGATCCCAAAATTGATTGGAAACCCTTGAAAGAGTTAGGTTTGAGTTTGATTGGATGTAATGATTCCGAAATAGAGGTTCAGTTTAAAGCTGCTGCTAAATTGCATAAATAACCTGGATGTAGAACCAAAATAATAAATAAATGAGATTAAAATACTTCAGGGTAACAGAATTGAGGGATCGTTTTCAGCGAAACGCGAAAAGACTAATTCCCATATTCCCGGGCGAAAACAAGTGGACCGATATAATGTTCCTAGTGTTTGTACTTGGTACGACGATATTCTCAGACACAACATAAAACTCGGTGGATGTCAAAACCTTCAATTGTTTCAAAATTTCTATAATGTTTGTAGGTATTCATGGGGAACCGCTTGCATTGCCTTTTGTTAGTCAAAAAATTGAGAAAATCGTCTCGAAAGAAGTATCGAAAAATGAGTGGCAATATAACTCTTCTCCAAGTAAATTTTTTTGATCCCTTTTTAATAATTTTACTATAATTTTGTATTGTTTTACCTTAGATTGAGACAAGATTGATCAGGGCACTCTTAATTAGTAGTTTTGGTTACTTATATTTGGATGGTAATCATATTGTCCTATGTACACATACGTGGACATAGGTTTGGGTATAAGAACATTTTCCAAGATTGAGAAATATTTTCTTGATATACGAAACAGATTTAGAAACATGAGTCCCCATTGCAATGCGATACAAAGCAAAGGGTGTGTCCTCGCACCACCAAGCTCGAGACTTGGAGGGCATAAGATTTTCATTGGACCACTTAAAAGTGGGACGACAACACGAATGTGAAATTTGACCCCTATGTCGATATGAGAGATACGTATAAAAAGGAATAAACTCCCATGTATCATAGACCCTTGTTTTATTGTGGTGGGTACAAACTCTACAATCCGACTAGAGTCATGCGCCAACTTGGTTACCACCAGCAGAAAATGTATGTTAAGTTTGAAGCCGGTGTGAAGAAAAGTAAACAACAAAAAAATACATGTGTAAGTGTCTGATTAAATACAAACCGTTAGTAGGTTCTAAGGAATGTGTCGAGGGGGATGAGACTCCCGAAATTTACATGGATTTGGAAGGGTTGGCAGACAGTACCAGAGCAATTACTGAATACAAGCAATGGCTTGAATCAATTTCGCATTTGCAAGTGTCTGACCCGAATAAACTTATTATATATCCAGGGCAGTGAAATTCAGAACTCAGTTGAGTAAAACAAAGTCGTGGTATATTTTGTGCATATTTCTATGATAGCTCTTATTTTCAAAAACTAGCCCAAACTATAAGGAAAAAACTATTGGGATATAATTTCTTTCCGATACCTTTTTATATGACTGAAACAGTATACACACACCATTTTACTTATTTCGTTATTTTTTCACAACCATGTAGTCAGAACGGATCAGGAATTTTGTGAATTGGAATAATGCTGACGAAGATGCCAGAGTGATCACCAAGAAGATGCGAAGGCGTCGACTTTCTGTGCTCTCATCCCAGACCCAGTTTAAAAAACTGGTGCTAAAAGGGTGTTAGAGAACTGCTCGATCGAACTCGCAAGTTAATTTTTTTTATCTCAAGCATGTTGTCAATGTTAGATGCACAAAGTTATATCTTGATTTCTATTCTAATAAATTCAAGTGTTAGACTAGGATTAAAGTGTGTTAGTTGAGTATCAGACATCATAGAATAACCCTTGAATATTGAAGACTGAAGAACAAACAGACATTCGCGATAACTTTATCAACAAAGAGGTATGTTAAGACTAAACCATCATATTTACTCATCGCATTTACCTTTCTATCATATGAGACTATGTCGTATGATTTAAATAGATTTAATATTGCAAAGAAAAATCTCCGAGTCAATCTTGTCTTGCTAAATCTCTCGAAATATGATTCAAGCAATGGATGTTCTTAGATCCTTAACAATCTTAGTTAAAAACAATTTATTTTTCAAGAACTATTTTTTTTCTTCAAGTTGATCATTTGGAAATCTTCCAAGCAGTGATATTTATTATCAATGGCTATTGGGATGTTTCAAATTTATTAAGAGATTTTTCAAATTGTATGGTGCAAGGTATGCATACCTAAGTCAATATGGAATTCCACGAATTATAGAGGTACGCATACATACCCCTTGGATCTGAGTTCGAGAATGGGAGAAGGTACGTATACCCGGTACACGCATCCCTTGGATCTGAATTCACAAACCGACAGAGGTATGCATACCCTTTGAGTTTGAGTTCGTGAACATTACATAGGTATGCACACGCGGTACGCATACCTACGCAGTTCTTATTTAAGAAGAAGCTCATAAATGTCATACAAATATGTTCGGCTTCGTTACAACTCTCACAGACACTACTAAGAAAACTTATTTCACAAAATCTCTTGAACTTGTGAATCATGGTTTAAGTCTTGAGTCTTATTGAACATCACTTATGCTTGTAAGTTCGAAAGGCATATTTTCCATCATGGACTATCATTTTGCACGGCTTCAGAACCCTGGACCATAATGCATATTCTTTTGTATAATTTCAAGACGGACTTTTCACATGCTTATATGAATTCCTAATAAGAATTTCATATGAACTGAGCAGGTGTTTGCTTGGATCTCAAGTTATCTTATCTTGAATTCAAATCTACCTAGAGCCTTGAAAATATAATATAGAGAGACTCTTGCAACAGGATTTCTTAATCCGTGGCACTCTTGGTACCTAGTTCCTAAGCTAAATTCGTCCTCTATAACCTAGGTTTCCTCTGAGGAACATAATTAGGTTACGAATTTGAAGACTTCACTTGAGGATTCGTGAAGCCCGGTCAGAATATCTTTTATCTGGTAGTTCGTGTATCTGGATCCTTGTTAGAGCATAACTCGGTTGAACTCACAAAGCGTTGGTATGTCAAGTTTGGTTGTCATATTTTAGTGTGTCAAAACTCATCTAAAGTCGCTTGATTAAATACTAGAGTAAACTTCATTTAGGTTAGATTAGAAAATATGGGAATGTTGATACATACAAGTATTACTCCGAAGACCTGAAGAATGTGAAGAAGTAGCGAACTAAAACGACGACATCATCCTTCCACTTGAGGTTAGTAATATTGACTTGAACTGTTTCATTCCTAACTATCTTTCAAGTCGTGCTATATTGAAAACATAACTGCGAAGCTGTATATACTGTACATATTGTTTAATACTCTAGTGATGTGACATGGTCATAATTGTATGATCATAGTATTAGGGAATTAGAATACGAAGTATAACGCTTATCTTTTGAACTTCGTAGATATGACATCGACATAATCTTGTATATACTGTTATGATTATGTGAATGGGTTATGGTGAAGATTTTATCCTAGGAAATAATGTTTTACATTTGTTTAAAGGAAGTACATTCATGAACTTGTTTCGTGAATCGAAAGGGAAATCATTAGGCTTATTGGTTCGGCTATTCATTGCAAATCTTTGGATGACCAATATGTGTGAGATGGTAGAACCGATCTTAAATATGTTATGTATCTTGGTATAACTAATCACAATGTATGAATTTTGATTTGGTATGACTGGTTTTTATTAATTGGTGTAACCGATCCTAAGTAATCACATGTGTTGGTATGATCGATTCTGGTAATTGGTGTGGCCGATCACGATTTTGTGTAATCAATCCTTGTAATTGGTAACCGGTCCTGGTAACTGGTGTGACCGATCACAAGCAATACCATGTGTGGATGGAACCAATCCTTGTAACTGGTGTAACCGATCCTAGTGACTGATGTGACCGATCACAACTATTTCCATATAAAGGTATAACCGATCCTAGTGATTGGTAGAACCGATTAAACCCATGTATGTGATTTCGTATTTGATCAATCACATAGCAATCTTGGAAAACAGCTCAACCAATTCTAAACTTGTTTGGAAGTGTGGTATAACTGATTCCAAGAATGTAAATCCATGTAAATATGAAATAAGGATTTACAGTGAAAAGATGTCAACATACTTTGAACACGTATAGTAACTCTTATCATTTATTTTTCAAAGATATTCTTTAGTACTCAAGGAGATCCTGTGCCGAGATAAATTAAAAATATTTTAATTAAGGTTTTTGGTTTTATATGCTTTAATTACCAGTAATTAAATGCATATCTTTAGAGAATAAAAATTAGTAATGTGCATTTACTAATTGGAGATTTTCTATTGAGAGATTTCAGAAATATTGGACAAGCATTTATTGGAATTAGGAAAACCGAATCTTGCCATTCATTGCATATCTTGAGAATACTTTCGGTTTTGGAAATTCCTTGGTGTCCAAACATCATTGTCTATAGATACCTAAGTTTTCATTTGTAGCAAATTATCCTAAGAGCCAGGCAAACTTCATTCTTGTTGGTTCTGGTGGAGCCGTCTAATCGGAGAGGAAAGTATCCTAATTAGGTGAAATCTATTACGACCGCTCGTTTAAAGACTTCTGTGAGATCAAGAAGCTCCACGAGTACTGTTGGTGGGAAACTAGATAATTGAAGTGTTATTAGTTTCCGATTGATTTGATTGACTAACGGTTGTTGAAACTTTGATTGCACCTAGTTTGTTTATTCTTTAGAATCTTCTCTTCTGATATAAGATTCACTCAAACTATATCGAAGTATCGACGGGATCTTTAGAACTGTTGTTAGATCTAAAGACATCTTGTGATAATCCATTATTAAGAGACTCCATTTTGTGTGTTATTGATCACAAGAGATTCAAGTGGTGTTGTGCAGGTTACATTGAAGATTAAAGAAGATTTGAAGAAGAAGAAGATTTCTTATTGGTTTTCATATCTTGTTGGGGGCACAAACCTTGATCGGCTGGGATCCAACTAGAATCGGATTTATTCGATTGATTAGTTGCGTGAGATTGGCATCGCTTTATAGTTTCTCTTTGAGATCTATATTGATTGATTGCGAATCTAGACTTGACTATTTCGATAGTTTAAGTTAGATTGATCTAACCAGGCAAAGGAGTTTATTAGATTAAACGTAAGAGCCTTTGCGTATGACTTAAGATATCTTTATCCTAAAGAATCAATAGAGTTGTTTACAAACGGATTCGTTGTTCCTTTGCTATTTGGAATACGATCAAAAGGAATTGTACCACTACGTGACTCTTGAAGTCGGAAGCGCAGGGATACTGAGGAAATTAAGTGAACTAGGGGTAGTTGCTTGGTATCAACTATACGAAGTTGGTGTAGATTTTGTATAGCGGATTAATTATGAGAGTATTCAATTCTGGACTAGGTCCCGGGGTTTTTCTGCATTTGCAGTTTTCCTCATTAACAAAATCTTGATGTGCCATTTACTTTATTTTCGCATTATAATTGTTTTATTATAGTTAAAGTAAATTGCACTTTACGTAACTCCGTTATACTTGGTAGTGATCCTATAGAGTTTGGTTAAGTCCGAACCTATTATCAAGTATCACACTTTGTTTGTCGTATTTTCTCGATATCATATCCATAGATGATCACACAAAGTGTGAATACCGAAGTTGTTGTATTGTCTCGAATTTGTCCATAGACGATCACACTTGGTAAGAGGACTTATAGGTTGAAACAAAAATATTGTGGTGTATTTGGGTACCCTCGTATATTTAATCATGTTCTTATTGATTTTAAGGTTTTAATAATTCCATATCAGGAACGAGATAAATATTAACCTCAGACTGTGTGATTCCTCAAGATAGAAATTTAAACTCGTATAATGATCTCTTTGTATTGTTCTTGAGGTGGTTGGTAATCCAGGCTTCTCATCTAACTAAGTATAAGTGTTCCAGATTCATGAGGTTTGTTGGTATTTGTCTACTGCAAACTGATTTCCAAACCTAGTTTGAGAAATCAAGATGAAAATAAAATAAGATTATCTGTCAGAGGTAGATTGGTCTCAAAAGTCTTCACTCAGGTTGAAGCAACTCGTAGGATGTAAACGACGTCAACTAGGGGAAACAAGTTCTCAGAATATTGCGAGGTTCAAGAGGTGTAATGAACACGACTGCAGCTGAATTGCTTGGAGAATTAATTCGGTCTCAACTACATTCCAATCCGAAGTATGATAGCAGGCTAATGTTTGTAGCGGTTTAATTAATACAATTTGGTGTTCAAAGCTGGACAAGGTCCCAGGGTTTTTCATCAGGTGCAGTTTTCCTCGTTAACAAAACTTATGGTGTCTTGTGTTTTTCCTTTTCCGCATTATATTACTTTATCTTTATAATAGGAATAACACAAGTAGTACGTAATAAATCTAGATAGTTTAAGTCCTTATTGATTGAGATCAAAACTGAAATGATGAGGGTACCAAGTACACCACAATCTTTTCGATATCAACCTATATGACTGATACCTTGCGTGATGTAATATAGACAAAGACTGTCAAGAAGATAGAAACCACAAAGTACACACTTGGTATATAGTACAAGTCCGGAACCAAACCTAACTATGGAAATCAACCCAAAAGTTTTGATTAATTTACAAGTGCAATTACTTTATTATAATTAAAATAATAATTATAATGCGAAAAGCAAAGCAAAGAAAAAACACACAACAAGATTTTGTTAACGAGGAAAACGCAAATGCAGAAAAATCCTGAGACCTAGTCCAGTTTGAATACTCTCAGAATTAAGTCGTTATACAAAGACCACTACCAACTTCGTATAGTTGAGGCCAAGTAAACTACCCCTAGTTACCTAGTCTCCTCAGTATCTCTGTGCTTATAACCAATCTGGCCAATGCACGTGAATCCTAAGATAGAGTCCACTATCTTAAGTTGCTTCACCTGCCTGTGAAGACTTCAAGCAACCAACTCCTTTGGATTTTCTTCCAAAACAGTAAAAGACTAATCTGTTTTCGCTAACCGCTCTATCAATCTCAAGAAGTAAATAAGAGATTTGTGTTGAGTGCAAAAAAGGCTCTTCCGTTTTATCTTAATAAACTCATTTGTTCAGTTTAGATCAACCAAGTTCTTGATTATCAATATAAAAAGATCTAAGTCTACAAACTATCATATTTGAATACTGATGAATACCACCAAACGATAGTTTGCCGATTTACTACAACTAATAATAAGATGTCTATCAAAAGATAAATAACGCTTAGTCGGATCCCATCCAATCAAGTTTGTGCACAAAGTAAATCACAAAGATCAGAAACCAATAAGAGATCTTCTTATCTTGAAAATCTTCAATGTCTTCAGAATACTTGCACAAACAAACTTTATTCCAACTTATGATCGATCACGTACATAATTGAGTCTGTTAACAATAAATGATCACAAGTCTACCGTCAGATTCAAAAACAAATCTGAACTACTGTTAATCCCTATATTTAGTTTGAGTGACTTTATATTAGAAGAGAAGGTTATCAGAACGAACAAACTAAGTGCAATCAAGGTTTAATAACCGTTAGTCAATCAAATCGATAATAGAAAACTAAAATAACAATGCAAGTTTTAGTTTCCCACCAACGGTATTATCTAGACACTTCTTTATCCCATGGAAGTCTTTAAACTAGCGGACGTAAGAGATTTCGCCTAATCAGGTTACTCTCTTCTTCAATATAGCTTGTATTACAAGTAATACTACTAGTCAGCTACAATAGTGACTAAAAAAATGAAGTGCCTGACTCAGGATAAGTTTGTAAGAAGAACAAACTCTACTGTTTATAGACCAATGTAGTTTGGACATCAAGGAATTTCCATAACCGAAATTATTCTCAAGATATGCAATAAGTACCTATTTTCGTTTTTGTCTAATTTCAACCAATATCCAACTGTAATGCCGAAATTTCTCTTGGATGACAACTCAATATTAGTTGGTATAAAAGTATACTTTACTAATATATCTTCCAGAGATATGTTTTACTTGCTGAGAAAATAAAACATATAAATCCGAAAATCTTATCAAAAGATTCTCAAACATTTCGTTTTGGGATCTCACCTTGAGTATCAAGGAATATCTTTGAACAATAAAAGATAAGATTTTTACACATGTTCAAATTAGTCACAATGTCGACATATTGAACTTTCTTAATTAGCAAACCCAACTTCCAAAATCACACAAACTCTAAAATATGTGTGATATCGGAAATCGGCTTTTACATGGGTAGATAGGGATAGGTCATGCTAGAGATCCCCAATAGAGTTAGGTCCTACTATAGATCCCCATTAGGAACCCGACCACAAATCCAATTGATTTATTTCAACTATAAAATAGGTTTTGTATATCTACTTCCTTAAACTCATATAATCAAACATAGTATTCTAGGCATGAAATCAATCCTAAGTTCATTACACAATCTAGTAACAAGTTACAAAGATAGTGTCTATGTCGCAATTACAATGTTCAAAAGATAATCAAGTCTCTAATACTATAATTTCATATATATATATATATAACTTTGAATGTTATGTTTTCAATCTAAATGACTTAAAAGTAAAGTAGATAGAAATGAAAAAAAGTCAAGTCTTGTATTACTAACTTTAAATAGAAGGATGATATGTTCATTGATGTCGATACGTCTTAAGAATCTTCAGGTTCTTCCGAGTAATACTTGTATGTCTCAACATTTCTAGACTTCCTAGTCTAACCTAATGAAGTTGACTCTAGTAATCTAATTAGTAGGTCTGTAAACAAGCTTACAATAACAACTGCAAGTGCAAAGTGTCCTAATGTAACACAGGGCAAGCACAGATCGATCCTCAGGGACAAAGTGGGTGTAAAGTTGATGCTACGGTCTTACTGATTAGAAACAAAGAGTAACCAAAAGGGGTTTGTTGCGTCGATACGACAAGAAGATTGTAAAGATTAAAGAAGAATGTAAATAACAAAGATGTAAACACTGAGAATGAAGGTACTAGGATTGTCAAAACCGCCACTAACCCACACTATGTATTCAACTAATTATACTACTCTTGTCCTTGTAACAGATAAGGGTGAAGATTCAAGTCTGCCATATATCTAAGGTGTTTCACCAATGGATAGTTCAATCACAACTAAGGTATTAATCCGGAGTATTAACTGTCTAATTAAGCACAACTAGTCAAGGGATTAACAATAGTCTATCAAGCATGAGTTGCAGCACAATCAACACAGTGGTATTCTAACTACAATGGATACATGGCATACATTGTGAGAGCAAAGTATTGAATTACTAAGATTAAATCTATCCTAAAACAGTTTCAGCATTCAAGAGCAACACAAATAGCATGAATAACATAGCAGAAAGCTAGGGCTTCATCTAAACCCTAGCAAATGGAATTAGAACATCATGAAGATGATTAAAACACAATTGTATTAAGATAGTAGTTGATCCCGCTAGAATTGGATCCTCTTGTAACATAATAGTAACATCTATTTATACACCAAATTTCTTTTCAATCCCATGAATATGAAAATTAGAGAATACCCACTCACTCAAAATGCGATTTCTTATAGACTCCTACTTTGATTCATCTCTGCAAGTCTTTGATTTGATGTTTTCCAGCTGTTGAAGCTACCCTTAATCTTATCTCTCTCAACCATAGCTTCTAGGGTTACTGTTCTTGACAAGAGAAAAGATAAGATTGAGAGAGATAGAGATTAAGAGTCTAATTGCATAGGGTGGCTGATAGAGTGGCTGAGCTCAGAGGTGGTCGGGAATGGAAGTGACTGATGGAGGGATATAGGTGAAGGTGAGATGATGGTCTTGTAGAGGGTGGAGAAGATGAAAACGACGTGAATGAGGTGTTTGGCTTTCTGTTCAATTAGGGGAAGAATGGTAGGAGCTAGGGTGTTGGGCGAATACTTCAATTGTTGATGTCTCGGGTGGAGATGAAGCTAAACTGAATCCGATGGCTCAGACTGGAATTGGACTTGGGTCTTGGTTCTTATCTCTTCTGGGCTCATGTTTTATTCAAAGCTAATATCGTAAGCCCACTTCTAGTTTTGGGTCGTGCAAACGACATTCTTCACTTGCAGATGAGGTGCAAACAACATTCTTCACTGCCTTCTAGCGAGAGTCTTTGTTGTCTCTTTTCCATTATCACTAATGCTCTACTCTTTGGGTTTCGCAATTCATCCAAGTTTTATTTAGTACCAAAAAACACAAAGTTAATTAGTAAAATTATTTATTCTTGAAAATAATGAAAATACAACAGTTGGAGTAATATATGATTTTAAAGCGCAAAATATGAGATAATTGCCAATAAAAAGGTGTAGAAATATGCAATATTTGGCACTCATCAAATACCCCCAAACCTGAATTTTACTTGTCCTCAAGTGAAACAGAAATTAGGAAATCCTAACTACACCACTGTCGCTGGTCTCTCGAATGCATTTAGCGGATGCAATAAGCCTTTAAACCCCTAGGTGTCCCTAGTGGACGAGTTGTAGTCTCGTGAGGGTTTACCAGAGGTGTACCCACAAAAGCTTCTCCAACTTCAAAGCGTATCAGAGTTCCAAGCATCCAAGGAGCTATGAGGACATAGAGTTTCTGCATGCTGGTAACAAGAAGTTAGAAATACCAAAGTACGCATTCTCATCCTTAAGAGTTGAGCGAGAAATAACCACACCATATGAAAGAATTCGGGTTCGAGAGTGATCGCAAGCCTCGACTTCTGCTTCACCAATAAGGTTTTATGATAATTGCACTCAAAAAGACCGTCTTTTTAGTCTCTCATGTGTGCAGGCAGGAATAAGGAGAGAAATCCTACACACATTAAATGGTGGGAAGGAGAACCTTCTGAAATAATTTCTGGAGACTCCACAAAATTGTGGGAATAAGAATCTTTTTCTGATGATCTCTAAGAAAGGAAATCAATCATTAGCAAGGATGGGAGTACTCACTTACCTTCACATACGATCGGCAATCAACATCACTCTCACAGCATCCATAGAAACGTCTTCGTCTTCAGTCTTCAACTGTTGATGATGAACTCATGAACTTCGTAGAACCTTGACAATTTGTGATTCATCTCTTCAATTTCCTTGTTGCTTGAAATTTCCTCTTAAATTCTTTTTCTTTACCATGGTGTTATTTAAACAAAACTACGAAAATAAACTGTAATAACAGATATATTTTTTTTTGATTTTTTTTTTGAAAGTAAAATAAAACAATGAAATAAATAATGAAACTACTAAATCCATGGATGAAGGACTTTATCATTCAATTCTTCACAATTGTATTGTCTTGATTTCAAAAACTTCACTAATTCTCATCTTCTTTTATTTTCTTTGCTCTTGTAAAATACGTCTTCAAATTGTGTATAGAATTCTTCTCTTTGTACTGTATCTTCTCTTTGAATAAGAATTTTACTTTTCCTTGTATTGTTGCATGTAAACCTCGGACTATTTCAATCTTCCTTCAAAGAATCCGACGTTGCTCTGCTTGTTGATGATGATGTGTTTCTATGGATCTGTTGATGTTGTCGAGAGAGAGAGAATGGTGCTAACTTCAAATCAAACTACAAGAAGGAATTAGCACTCAAGAGATCAAAAATAGTGCTGAAATTGGTGCGAAGTTGGGTAGCTCACCATTCCTACCCGGAATTTACGTACAGTGATACACACTCTAAAAGGACTTTTAGATAGTCACAAAAATTGAAGGTCGGTGCCTCGCTTGATGTAAAAATAGGTAGTCTCCACTAAAGGTGATCATAACTCTAATACCAAAATATCTTTGCTGCACCTAATTCGCCCACTGATGTAATTTTAGATAGTGGTAAGAAATAGGGTTGTCGTTCACTCGGATTCGTAGAGATTAAAGTTTTTAAAAATACTAAATAAATATATACAAAGACTATTAACAATGGGCGAGAGGTACTGGGACTAAGGATTTAGCCAATCTTTATAACATAAGGTTCACTTATTTATTCTCAACAATTTTAGCTCAAGAAATATAAACATGGACTCTATTTTTGCCAAGGTAGATTCTCAAAACATTGATTGTAAATGTTAAGCATGGGACATCAAATCACCTAAGCTAAGCATGACCCATCTAATCAAATGACAACCAATTTAATCAAATCATATTTCAATTAATTTTAATGCAAAAGTCATTAAAAGAATAAAAATAAATTTACCCATGTATGAAGTTCGGCCTCCTCCGTCGTCCCAGTGTTGGGGTTTAACTCATCATGTCGAAAACACACTCAAAATATGTATTCATGGCTCAAAAAGTGTTTACAAGAAGAGAAAATAATGAAACAGGAAATCTGCAACAGCACAGGTGCGTTACAGACCGACTGTTTCAACTCTCAACTGTTATGATGAAGATAATCGTTACAAATATGAAAATAAATGTTGCAGAAGAGGATGAAGAAACTGTTACAACGAAGATAAATGTTGCAAACCAGTTGAAGAAACTGTTACAACCAGTTGAAGAAACCGTCGCTGTTTCCCTGTTCTTCACGAGCAGCAGCAGCAGCAACAACAGATTTCTGAAAACTCTTGATTCACGCCTCCTGAGCTCTCCTCTCGACCCCAAACTCTCTACCCCCCTTCTATGTGATCCTAGGAACCTATTTATACATAATTGCGACATTGAATCTCCTCCATTAACTACAAATAATCTTCTTTTACTCGGGTATATTTTTTTCCATTTTTTTCATTGATTTTGATTTTCACGCATCTGCAGCTGTATTTATTTCCTTCTATACCTTCTTCACGCTCTATAATATCGATTAAATCTTCCAAGCACGTGCAGTACACGTTTAAATTTCTCACAACTCATGCAAGCTCATGTTTTTCCTCCAACTCCCTGTTTGGATTAAACCAAGTTATCCAGCCAAATTTGATCGATAAAATCACCCATACTATCTTTCTATAGTCATATCACGTCTACCCACTAAGTTTCAGGGATTTAATCTCACTAAATCACGTCCAAATATCCGATTGAAATTCTGCTGTTAATGAAAATATTTTCCCGCCAAAATTCATTTTTTGAATTTGAGAAGAACATGTCCTCCCCCTAATCCTGCACGGGTGTCCCTTTAGCACTTGTCTTATGGGGTGCAAATAGTAATTTTTGGGCGTAGATAGTAATTTTTCTGGGGTTCCTCAGACACATTTCTGGGGTGCTTCCGGTGCATTTCTGGGGTGCCTTTAGTACTCTATCCTGGGGTGTAAAACACCACTTTTCGAGCCAATTTCGCCGCAAGAGCTTATTTCTCTAAAAATACCTACAAAGACATAAAATAACAAAATAAATACAAAATCGAACACTAACAATATATACAATTGAGACATATTAGACACAATAATGCGTCTATCACCCACCGGCATGGTTAAATCCAACTTTAACGCTCTAACAAGTAAGAAACCCGATTGTGTTCTCTAGTTCTTCCAATTTCAGTTATTTCGGTCAGACTCTCTATGTAAACATAGCTAGAAGCATGCTAGTGACTCTAAAATCTCTACAAGTTGGAGGTTTTATGCAAATATTTACAAAAGTTTTTTTTTTTTTTTTTAGTGCAAAAGACTAAAAATTCTATATGCAAAATACTCCCCCAAACCTAAATCTAACATTGTCCTCAATGTTTCAACATATGAGTAGAATTACAACAACATACCAGGAGAACAGTGCAGAGTAGATTTAAAGGAAATAGATTACCAGATGCGAAAAGGATGGTGCTAAACCATAAATGGATGAATGCTTTGAAAGCAACAACAAGAGCGATAAGGCAAAAAGTTTGGTTAGCACGCATAAAAACTATACGGAAAGAAGGAAAAGGAAAAGAAAATTGAGTTTTAATCCATATGTATGTACACAGGTGAACCAGTTTAGTCCACATAGACGGGGTCTTCCAAGTCTGTGGTCTCAACTTCTGGTGGAAGAGGCTCCATAATGGTTTCAATCTCTGACCATTTACCTTGAAGATGTTCTTGTTTGCTGTATTTTCAATTTGGACAGCTCCATGAGGAAAAACAGTACGTACCAAGAATGGACTTGACCATCGAGAACGTAACTTTCCTGGAAAAAGATGCAAACGAGTGTTGTACAATAAAACTTTTTGACCAGGTGTGAAATATTTGCGCAGAATGCGCTTATCATGAAACACTTTCATTTTATTTTTGTACATTTTGGCACTATCATTTGCATCATTTCTTAGTTCTTCTAACTCATTGAGTTGAAGTATCCTTTGGGTACCAGCTTTATCAAGATCGAAGTTCAACTTCTTAACAACCCAATATGCACGATGTTCTAACTCTACAGGAAGGTGACAAGCTTTACCATACACAAGTTGATAATGGGACGTGCCAATAGAGTTTTGTAGGCAATTCTATAGTCCCATAAAGCATCATTTAAACGTAAAGACCAATCTTTCCTAGTTGGATTAATACTCTTTATCCAATAATAAAAAGTTTTGATATAAAAAATAATAAATATTAGAAAACAAATAAAATGCAATTGCACCCCTGCCCAGCTGGCTCCAAAGCCTATTTTAGGACCAAAACGATTTTTTTCTTCCTATGTACAAGCCTATTTTTGTTTCTCTACACCCCTAAAAATATTCTTTTGCATCCTTAGTAAATTTTTGCACCCCCATCTCATAATTCATGGCTCCGCCCCTGTACGTCAATTAGGGTTCCCAATAAAGAGGGAAGGAATGTGCATCCCTCTTAAACCAGGGTACACAAAATCGGACTTAAGTTGTCGGCTGGCGTAAAGCATTTAACTAATTTGTTGTAGCGCGAAATTCTCCGGACGAATTCCTGGAGGAAATATACTAATTCACCTGAATGGTCTAAATGTGGTTTATATTTTCCAATGATCGGTGGTGACAAAATCCAAATTTGAGATGTGGTGGTGACAAAAAGACCCCACTGCTGGAAGTGGCAGATAGCAGTCGATTTCACCGATTCAGCTCACAGTTTACAGTCCCCACCATGGCCAAACAAATTCACATGCTAGAATCTCATTGGTACAAGTCAAGTGTGGGTCAGTTATCAAAAGACTGGCCCACATCAGAAAGTTTAACCGTTGATCTGATTATTCCTGTACATATCATTTTCCGTGATTGGGTGCGTCCCCACCTGCCGAATTTGTATTAAAAACGATGCCTCATGGTATGCCAAAAACAAAAAGAAAAGAAAACAAAATCCTAAAGCACATGATACGATTCCCAACATTGAGAAAATATATTGGAGACTCCGGTCAAGTAAAAATTCCCCCAAAAAATCTCCAGATCCCATAAATTCTCCAGTCCACCGTTCACAACACAAAGAACACAACCCAGACGTTTCCATATTTTTTCTTGTTCATGGAGTAAGAGCAAACACATATATGAAATTCGAAGCACATGAAATAATATTTGATTATGCACAAAAAAAAGAAACTGAAACTGAAAACAGATCTAAGCATAACAGAAAAATCATTGAAACATCAAGAGAGTACCATTTAACCTATTCATTTGGATTTGATTCCTTCTGTAAATAATTTTTTTTTGAAGTTTTTCTCACATGGCAAGCGCGATAGTTCTTTTCAGAGGAAGCTTAACAAACATAACCAATGAGTTCCGGAAACAAATAAAAATCCAAAAGTGAAAACCTGTCTGTTTTTTTAAACCAACAATCACGTGAAGCTCAAAGTCCTTGTTCAAAACAAACTCTACTTCATCACCTACATGACAAAATCTTATACACGTATATACATCATCATCTCATTCTCAATACCGAGTTTGCTTTTTTATTGGGAAACAGAAAATATTCTCTTCAATTAATCAATGTACTATAAAAGATTTCTCTCCCTCCTCCGCTCTTCACATTCTTTCACTCTCTCTTTCACTCTCTCACTCCTAGCTTCTTGTTTTTCCTTCTTGTCGCGTCCGCCCGGTGACTCGAGCGAGCGAGTGAGTTCTATCGATCATTGGTAGAACTCACTCTTCGACGTCATCATCCCCAAGAGTTTCAAGTTGACAAGCTGCCTGATTGGTTTATGCAGATATGTTTGATTCAAACAGTATATCAAGTAAGCTCATCTTATTATGTTCATAATTTCATATACAAGAATATAGAGAAAATAGCTATAGCATATGGTTGATATTTATTACGCGGAAGTTTGAAGTTCTCAACTCTGGTTGACTGCCTTTTTGTTCTCCATATTCATTAGAAAGCTAAGATTTGAGCTTGAGGAACATGAGTTTCACTATTTAGGTTAATTTCCTATGTATATGTTTTGATCTTTAAGGGTTCTATTTTCGGTGATAGTTACTAGCATCCATTGACATGCTTTAAGATTTGTCCTGATGCAGTCGAGTTTTCAAGTTGCTTGCTTATGACAGTATCTATAACCCTAAAGCCATAAATAAGTTGTGCTTTCAGTTTTTTTATCTTTTGTGTTGTTTTATTATCATACATAGAACTACTTAAAACTGCAGCTTGTGAAATATAAACTTAATCGGACTTGGTGCTAATCTAGTCGGCATTCATTTAAGTTACTTATGTCTATTTTGGAATCAACTGTGGTAGAAAAGTGATCAAGTTGCATGCGGATATAAAAGCTGTGCATAATGTTAAAAGAAGATAAAAAAGAAAGATTATCACTACAGCTACTTTTTAAAAGATGGCATCTCTGTATTGTTATTCTGTCAGAGAATCTCTAGTGGTGTCTGGAATCTGGATTATATGCTATTGGTGTCTGGAATCTGGATTATATGCTATTCTTAGATTGAAATATTCTACTTTTTGATCACTGAGAAAAATTAGTAAGTCTTTTGGAAGTCATTTATGAAATCATTGGAGCTTTTACTCTACAAATATATAGCTAAGGTGCTAAAGCTTACATTGTCTGCACTTCAATGGATTAGGATCAACCTGTTGCACCAAAATTGGCTTTTCATATGATAAATGTAACTACAAATAGATACTAGTTTCAATACAGAAAACATGTTTGCAGATAGCAAGATAAACAGTTCAAATTGTTTAACATTAAAGGGAAAAAATAAAACAGGTTTTTAATGTATAAAATACTGTAGTAAAAGAATGAAATTAGTCTTTTCGTGCTTGAATTGGTTGATGAAACATAGCAGCTTAGTTATCTATGTTTTACATAGCAGACCTTGTAGAACAGACAATGCATAAGTCGTGAAACAACATAAACGTACATTTAACACGTTGAACCTTTTTGTAATTCAAACTCGGTTTCGAGTTTTTATTACCTTCTCCAAGGTAATTCTCACTGAGCATTCAAAGGAATTTGACTTTGTAATGCGTCCAGCATAAGTTTAAATGTCCCCGCAATGTAACCCAATCTAAGACGATTCCCTGGATCAACACTTTCCTTTTACCTGGCAAAACAATATACAGTAAGTAGAATGTGGTCCACCGCATCAACAGTAACATTTATCCTGCCTCTCCTATTACAAAATGGAGTTTGAAGATGAGTTGCTAATACTAGAGTTGCTAACATAACATTTATGCCCGTTTGCAGAACAGAATATTACACGGCTCAGTTTGCCGGGATAATTCCTCTTCACTGGGCCAGTAATGCTTAATGTCTTAGCGCTATCAATAACTAAACTAGTATAGCATCATACTGATATAGACTTTTAATATGTTAACATACACCAATTAGGATAAAAGAAACTTCTTGTTTAAGGATTCTGATGTATCTGATTTTTAAAGAATGCTATGGAACTCTTATTAAACTTCCAAATGAAAATTTCTGCAGACTTTGAACTTTTTGAGGGGTGGAAAGCTGGATTGAAGCTGATCACACCATGTTTCTGGGATGAACTCAGCATATTAGTCCAATTCGGGATTCTTGGAAGTGCTCTAATCTGTTTCATACAGAAAAAATGTGGACATCGATCAGGATTTGTAGAGGAAGTAGCAGAAAAGTTACCCAGAAGCATAAGACTTGGTTTTGTTTACAGCGCCACTGTAGGTTGTTCTGTTTTACTAACAGGAATCCACTTACTGATGCTTTTGAGACTGGTAAACGGGTACGAAGCCCTTTGCAAATCAAAAATCTTAGTTTTCTGTCAAGAAATCTTGCAAGTAATATCATGGTTAATCACATTGCTTATGGTTATCAACCTTCGTCAGTCGAGGTCTTTGAAGCTGCCAGGGGTGCTAAGAGTCTGGTGGATTTCGAGCTTCTTATTATCCGTTATCCATACAATACTCGATACTCGTTACATTCTTATAAATCATAAATCTCCTGGAGTAGGCGAGTGTGCTAACTTCCTTGGGTTAATTGCCTCGACGTACTTGCTAGGTATTACAGTCAGAGGGACAACGGGCATCAGCTTCATAACAAATAGCAGCACAGAGCCTCTACTGTGCAATACTGAAAAGCACTCAGAAGGAAAACGAGAAAAAGAATCTCCTTACTCAAAGGCTACTATTCTCCAACTGATTACTTTCTCTTGGCTCACTCCTCTATTCAAAGTTGGATACAGGAAAGCACTTGAACAGGATGATATCCCAGACATTGATGTCAAAGACTCTGCAGAATTCCTCTCTCATTCGTTTGGCGACAGTTTAAGACAAGTCAAGGAGAGAGATAGCACCAGCAACCCATCCATCTATATGGCAATCTTTCTTTTGATCAGGAAAAAAGCAGCACTCAACGCCATTTTTGCAGTGGTCAATGCCGGAGCATCATATGTTGGCCCATACCTGATAAACGACTTTGTGGCGTTCTTAAGTCAGAAGAAGAACTACAGCTTAAAGACAGGCTACATAATTGCACTAGCATTCTTAAGTTCTAAAATGGTTGAAGTGATTGCACAGAGGCAATGGATTTTCGGGGCGCGCCAATTAGGTATGCGTCTGAGAGCAGCTTTGATATCCCACATATATAGGAAGGGTCTTCATCTGTCCAGTCAGTCTAGACAAAGCCACAGTAGTGGAGAGATAATTAACCTCATGAGTGTTGATATTCAACGAATTACAGATTTCATCTGGTACATGAATACAATGTGGATGCTGCCAATACAAATTTCACTGGCAACCTACGTCCTATATATTAATGTAGGCCTTGGTTCATTTGCTGGCTTAGCAGCAACCTTACTAGTGATGGCTTGCAACATACCTCTTACAAGAATTCAGAAATCCTTCCAGTCAAAGATCATGGAAGCCAAGGACGAGCGAATGAAAGCTACATCAGAAGTTCTTCGAAACATGAAAACCCTGAAACTTCAAGCTTGGGATATGAAGTACCTGCTAAAGCTTGAATATTTGAGGAAAATTGAATATGGCTGGATATGGAAATCCTTACGCTTATCAGCACTCTCGGCTTTTATCTTCTGGGGATCCCCCACATTAATATCTGCAGCCACTTTTGGAGCATGTATTGTACTAGGGATCCCACTAACAGCAGGGAAAGTCTTATCTGCACTGGCAACATTCAGAATGTTACAAGATCCGATATTTAGTTTACCAGACTTGCTATCATGTATTGCGCAATCTAAAGTTTCAGTTGACAGGGTTGCATCATACCTCCAAGAAGATGAAATACAGGAAGATGCAGTCATTTTTGTTCCAAAAGAGACATCGGAGGTCTGCATCGAGATTGAGAAAGGCAGATTTAGTTGGGACCCTGAATCAAGTATTCCAACCCTTGATGGAATACAGTTAAAAGTGAAGAGAGGGATGAAAGTTGCAATTTGTGGGACTGTCGGGTCAGGGAAGTCTAGTTTACTCTCTTGCATAATTGGAGAAATACCGAAGATTTTAGGGACAGTGAAAGTTAGTGGGACAAAGGCATATGTTCCTCAGTCCCCCTGGATATTAACTGGAAATGTAAGAGATAACATTCTCTTTGGGAATCCATATGATCAAGTCAAATATGATAGAACAATAAGAGCATGTGCATTGACAAAGGATTTTGAGCTCTTCCAAGCTGGAGACCTGACAGAGATAGGCGAACGAGGGATTAATATGAGTGGAGGTCAGAAACAAAGGATACAGCTTGCACGAGCTGCTTACCAGGATGCTGACATTTATATTCTCGATGACCCATTCAGTGCCGTTGATGCTCATACAGGAAGTCAACTTTTTGAGGTTAAATTTTTATCCTTTGTGGAATAATTATCTAAATGTGAATAGCGTTTGTTGTCTACACAGTATAAAGTTTGTGATTATTACGCTTTTAATTGTATGTACAACTTTGGTGCAGGAATGTCTGATGGGAATCCTCAAAGACAGGACTATACTTTATGTGACACACCAAGTAGAGTTTCTCCCAGCGGCTGATTTAATTCTGGTAAGAGATTGTAGCACAACTTTCTCCTCTATTTCTAAACTTCCATGCAAAAATGAAAATCAAGGGTTTTGTCGTTCTAGGATTACCAGAAGTAAGACATAAGAACCTATTATTATCTTAACAGATGATGCAGGAAGGAAATATCATTCAAGCTGGAAGATTTGACGAACTTCTCAAACAGAATATTGGATTTGAGTTGTTGGTTGGTGCACATAGCGAAGCTCTACAATCAATCTTTGATGTCGAAAATTCGAGCAGAACGTCTGAAAAGGCAATGTCTTCAGTTGAAACAGACATAGATAGCACGACACATATGCATCATCTGGTTGGTAAACATGATTCAGAACAGGATCTCTCTCTAGAGATAATAGATAAAGGAGGGAGATTGACACAAGAGGAAGAGAGAGAAACAGGAAGTATCGACAAAGAAGTTTATTGGTCATACTTGACCCTGGTATGGGGTGGTGCATTGATCCCATTGATAATCTTATCTCAAACTAGTTTCCAAGTATTACAGATAGCGAGCAACTACTGGATGGCATGGGTTTCTCCCGTCTCTACAGATTCCAAGCCAGTAGTAGAGATAAAATTCATGTTCCTTGTGTATATAGTCCTATCAGTAGGAAGTGCATTTTGTGTATTGGCCCGAGCATATTTGGTAGCTATAGACGGCATTCTAACGTCACAAAAACTCTTCGTCAACATGCTTCATAGTGTGCTCAGGGCACCAATGTCTTTCTTTGATTCGACCCCAACTGGAAGAATCTTAAATCGAGTAAGTTAACACAAAAATTTCAATACTTGTATGCAGATATGTATACATGAGTTTGTGTTTGTGTGGATAACAACTTCACGTGACTCTCATGAAAATAATACAACCTCCGGGTAGTCTTTATTGCGTTCTACATTTTATATATGTGCATAAACTCCACAGGATATTCAGAGAATTGACGCCCTTTAAATGTTTTCTCATTAACAGGCATCTACGGATCAAAGTGTGCTGGATTTGGAATTACCCATGAGGGTAGGCTGGTGTGCTTTCTCAATCATTCAAATTCTGGGAACTATTGCAGTTATGTCACAGGTTGCATGGCAAGTATTTGTCATCTTCATCCCAGTGACGGGAATATGCATATGGTACCAGGTAAGACCTACTTTGGACTGTTATGAGGAGTTAGTTAAGAGGATGTTTCTTTTCTTTTTCACTGAATGGGCGTTCGAGCCAGATATTGGGACGGCTCATTTCAACCCATTTAACGAAAAAGAAAAAGAAAAGCTACCCCTAAGTTGATTATCTTTGTTTTATAATAATTATGAATCTGATAATGGATCACTACTACAGCAATATTATACACCTACTGCAAGAGAACTGGCACGCTTATCTGGGATTCAAAGAGCTCCATACCTCCATCACTTTGCAGAATCACTTGCAGGAGCTGCAACAATCAGGGCATACGACCAAGAAGACCGCTTCATGAAAACGAACCTAGGACTCGTTGATAATGAATCAAGGCCATGGTTTCACAATGTATCAGCCATGGAATGGCTTTCATTCAGACTGAACATATTGTCAAATCTTGTGTTTGCATCCTCATTAGTTGTCCTCGTGAGCCTACCTGAAGGAGTTATCAATCCAAGTAAGCATCACTATTCACTACCATACTAAACATTCTCATATTCACACAAAATAAATCTAATATTGATACGAGGAGATTCGAGAAAAGCTAGCTAACTGAAAATTGGACCAAATTACAGGTATTGCAGGGCTAGCAGTGACATATGGTCTCAATTTGAACATACTTCAAGCATCTGTCATATGGAACTTGTGCAATGCAGAGAATAAAATGATTTCAGTAGAAAGGATATTGCAATATTCAAAACTAAGTAGTGAAGCCCCTTTAGTGATTGAAGAATGCAGACCACCAAGCAACTGGCCTGAGTTCGGAAGGATTTGCTTCAAAAACTTGCACGTAAAGCCCCTATATATATCCTAATACTCTATTATCCAAAATTCAAAATTGGTAGTGATACGCATTATAAACATTCATTTATTGTTTTACTTTTCCACAGATTCGCTATGCCGAACATCTTCCATCTGTCTTAAAAAACATAAACTGCACGATTCCTGGAAGAAAGAACGTTGGAGTTGTAGGAAGAACAGGGAGCGGGAAATCGACTCTTATACAGGCTCTCTTTCGGACAGTGGAACCCAAAGAAGGAAGCATTCTAATTGATGATATTGATATTTGCCAGATAGGTCTACATGATTTGAGATCGAAACTTAGCATCATTCCTCAAGATCCGACATTGTTTGAAGGAACTGTTAGAGGAAACCTTGACCCGCTAGGGCAATTCTCCGACAGTGAAATATGGGAGGTAGTCATTCGTTATTATTTTTCCATCAAAAAAAGAAGTTATTTGCTATTACTTCTATTGTGCATCGATTATCAATATATCCATACCATTTATTCTGAAGTTTGTTGATGTTAAAATTGTTTTTAGGCTTTGGATAAATGTCAACTAGGTGATCTAGTACGTGCAAAGGAAGAAAAGTTAGGCTCACCAGGTAAGAGTCTTAAGGAATATGAAACGTAACTGTGATCAAGTTACGGGCTCGTCTAAAGTTTTAGTTACTATGCCTTAACAGTGGTTGAGAACGGAGAAAACTGGAGCGTGGGTCAAAGACAGTTATTCTGTCTTGGAAGGGCTTTGTTAAAGAGAAGTAGCGTGCTCGTTCTTGATGAAGCTACTGCATCTGTTGATACAGCTACGGATGGAATTGTACAGAAGATCATCACTCGGGAGTTTGAAAATTGTACAGTTGTCACTATAGCTCACAGAATTCATACGGTCATAGACAGTGATCTTGTTCTTGTCCTTAGTGAAGGTACATATAACTAAACTTCGAAGATTTTTAAGAACAGGCTTATACTGCAGGTTTAAGTTGTTTGGATTTATGGCTAAGAAATTAAAATCATTGCTGTCTTGCGCAGGAAGGGTAGTGGAGTACGACACACCAGCTAAGCTACTCGAACGGGAGGATTCGTTCTTCTCAAAACTCATAAAGGAGTACTCAATGAGATCAAAAAGTTTCAACAATTTAGCAAATGTATAAAATGGGGAGCTCACCCATTTACAGCTAAATCTCTAAATCTTGAAATTTCATGAGATGGAAAAGCTGACTAGCAATGAAATCGTACCCAGAGACAGAGAATGTCCACTTATTATCCTTCATCAGCCTAACATGGTACCACATCATGAACAAACAAACAAAAAAAGAAAAAAAAAAAGAAAAAAAAAAGAAGTTAAATATTTTTGGGGTGCTCCAGTGCTCCTGTCAACCAACAAGCAAGAACTAGAAAAATAAAAAATCATTCTAAATAAGTTAACTCTGTTTGCAGCAAAACTATATGTAATATATATTGTGTAATGTAACAATTGATAACAATTGAGAATCTGAATGGTTCAGAGATATCACTTAGTACGAGGCAGGTAAGAACCTTTTACTTACAACATCATAGATTCAGAATGGTGGACCAGCCATTCCACCCTTAGATTTCATCCAGCGGTTGCAATTTGATGGTCTACAATGTGTACACCATTTTTGGTATACCTTTAGCTTTTCCGTTTAAATACGTAGTCAGACAAGAAGGCATCAATAGTATCATTTTCAAGTCTGATTTTGTGCACTTTTATGCACATGACATTTCAATCTATGCCATTAAGTAATCAACCTATCATGAACATGTTAATTATACATTCTTTAGAGGAATACGCACAAAATCGGACTCATCGTTTACCAGAGCTACCGCTATTGCAACTGCAGATTTGCGGTAGCCACTAAAGAGTGATAAATAAAGGGCCTAAACACAAGCATGACTGATTCCTAAATAATACTGTCCTCAAAGAAAAAAAAAGCCTTACCTTGAAGTTTGTACAAACACATGTTTGGTTAGAGTTTCTTCTTGGGTCGATCACTAGTAGTAGTTACTTAGCTTCAAACTAATTTATGTGTGGTCGAAAATAAGATGATGGTCAAGTTAAGTCAACCTCCGAATTTTTTCTTCAACAATCCTACACAAAAAAAAGTACGAAAAACATAAACAAGATTCCAAGACCTAAGATAACTTTTTGTACGTGTCTCGTTGTTAACTGGAGTAAAAAACAAAAAAATAAACTGTAATGATCCGTCCCTCCACCGATACTGTCCCCACTTACCCACTGCGGTTATCCGGCAGTGTGGGGTTTTCAATGGGCATTGCTGCGGTTATCCAGCAGCAACTTCCTAGGAGGTCACGTCACTCATCCCTGGATTACTTCCATCCGAGCACGCTTAACTGCAGAGTTTTCAACCAACTCTAGAGCCAACTGTGCTGAAAAGGCCTGGGTGCTAGGAAGGACAAACCATTACTTATATTCCATTCGGCGAACCACTACCGAAATCGGGGTATTACAATACCACCTTAAATTGGAGCCGTCCTCGGCTCCTGAATATATTCAATCCCAGATCTCTGGCGTTCCCTGCCCCTCATGAGACAAGCACCTGGAACAACCCCATCCAGCGTACCTTCCCACCTTCGGCAGGTGAACTGTCGTCGGCTTTGATACCATTTATAATGATCCATCTCTCCACCGATACTGTCCCCACTTAGCCACTGCGGTTATCCGGCAGTGTGGGGTTTTCAACGGGCATTGCTGCGGTTATCCAGCAGCAACATCCCAGGAGGTCACCCATACCTGGATTACTCCCGCTCGAGCATGCTTAACTGTAGAGTTTTCAACCAACTCTGGAGCAAATTTTGTTGAAAAGGCCTCGGTGTTAGGAAAGAACAAATCATTACGTATATTCCATTCGGAAAGCCATTTCCAAAATCGGGGTATTACATAAACGATTGATTTAGCCATATCGTAAGCCACGATGAATTATTTCATCTTGTTTTTTTTTTTGTGTGTGTGTGGTGGGGGTGGGGGGGTGGGGAAGAAGAAACTTATGTATTAAAGATAATAAAGTCTGAGTTATCAGTTACATGCCCAGATTGGCTATTAACTTGAGGATCATACCAAGTATTAACGCTAGTGGTATTCAATCTATTCAAACCTCCCGGAACTAGGCTCGTACTTCCTTCTTCGTAGTTCGAATTTTCAAAAAATCATCTCTTCGCGCCATCCTTTGAAACACTCTTGGCCAAGTTATCATATCTTCTCCACAAGACCCGATCCTGGTTATTTCTTTAGCTTCCACTGATTGTGTCAACATTATCGATATAACCTTGATCTGTCTCTTCCCCACTATCCACATTCCGACCAATCACTCTGATAGCATCCTCTCTATTAATAATCCCTGGTACCATTTCCATATTATGTAAGAAACCAAAAGCAGAACTTGCACTTGTCTTTGAGTTTTGATCCACTTTACCCAAGACTCAAACCAGTTCTCCATATTTCTTGCGACATGCTGGTTCTTTTGCTATAAGGGTATTTGATTATGTTATTCCTTATGTTTTTGTAAAAGTGTCGTAATTACGTTTTCAGAAACAAAAGGAGTATATTTATTTATATAACCATAAAATAACTAGGAAAAAACAAGCCCTATCAAGCGCTTGGTTGATGAAACATTTTCCTTTTAAACGAAAATCGATATATTAACCAAAAGCGATAAACCGTCCACATCCAAATACAACACCTTCACCTTGGAATGGCTCAGGACAAAACTAAGAAAACAAGAACTAGGTCCCTGAAAAAGTACACAAACAACTAAAACCATCTAAACATATGTTTGTACAAGATTGAAAACTAAAATTAAATATATGAGTTGAGATAAACTTCTAATATTGAAGGAGAATAGATAAAATATCATCCGACCAAGGCTGATCTCTAATAGATTTACTTAATAGTATAAGCTAAGTTGATTGTTATCGAATTCGCTGAAGGGTTAAACAAATTATTATTTTCTTTATAAAATGGCCGAATCTCATTAAAAATGGGTTACTAAAGTAGTGACAACAAAAAACAAGAAAATCCTAACTAAGAATGAATAACAACATTCAACTACAAATAAGAGAAGAAAGAGATTTTCCACTGAAAGTATCAGTGTTCATAGCCCATTTGAAAAGAGCACATATAACTGAAATTATAAGTTGCTTATAAATTCTAGCTCTATTGTTGTATCATCTATCATTCCTTTCCCTCCGAATAAAATGTTCAACCAAAGGGTTAAAATATTGTAGGAATAAAACTTCAGAGGATGTAATTGAAAAAGCGGGGGTCTAACAACCTCACCCAATATTTCGCTTAGCAATCTGTATGGACTAACTCCAACATACTTTTAAGAGAATCAACTAGACAGTCAGACTCAATCTTAATAAAAAGTATATCAAAGAGTTATATCTCAATTTCTCGATTCAATCCCAACTCAAACAGAGAGAAATCTGCGAGTCTGATTGAATATAAGAGAAATAAACTTGAACGGTACAAAAGACCAATGTTCAAGGATCAATCAATTTCAATCAACAACAAAAGGTTGGATTTACCAATTGATCGATACAAATGCACAATCTGTGATATTTCAATTATATAACAAAATATAATGCGGAAAAAAAATAACACAGACACCAGAAGTTTTGTTAACGAGGAAATCGCAAATGCAGAAAAACCCCGGGTCCTAGTCCAGATTGAACACACACTGTATTAAGCCGCTACATACACTATCCTACTACAAACTAACTTCGGTCTGGACTGTAGTTGAACCTCAATCAATCCCACACTTATCCAAGGTACAGTTGCGCACCTTACATCTCTGATCCCAGCAGGATACTACGCACTTGATTCCCTTAGCTGATCTCACCCACAACTAAGAGTTGCTACGACCCAAAGTCGAAGACTTTAATAAAAAATCTGTATCACACAAAAAAGTCTACGTAATAGATAAATCTGTCTCCCACAGAAATACCTACGAGTTTTGTTCCGTCTTTTGATAAATCAAGGTGAACAGGAACCAATCGATAACCCGGACTTATATTCCCGAAGAACATCCTAGAATTATCAATCACCTCACAATAATCTTAATCGACTAGCGAAACAAGATATTTTGGAATCAAAAACGATGAGATGAAGATGTTTGTGACTACTTTTCTATCTTGCCTATCATAGAAATTAATCTCGAGCCAATTTTACAATTGTACTCAATCACGATAGAAACAGCAAGATCAGATCACGCAACTACAGAGAAAATAGTTGGGTCTGGCTTCATAATCCCAATGAAGTCTTCAAGTCGTTAACCTATAGGGTCTCGGTAGAAACCTAAGGTTAAAGGAGAATCCACTCTATCTTATACAACTAGTATCACACAGTAGGTGTGGGGATTAACTTTCCCAGTTGCTAGAGTTCTCTTTTATATAGTCTCCAAATCAGGGTTTGCAATCTAAGTTACCTTGGTAACAAAGCATTCAATATTCACCGTTAGATGAAAACCTGATTAGATTCAAGCTAAAATCTTTCAAACGTTAGATCGAAATTAGATTGTTATACACAAATGAAATATACGTCATTTAGGTTTGTGTAACCGTACCTAAACGTGTACAAGTTGTTGGTTAAATAGTAGTTAACCAAATGGTCCATATGAGCACTTTCATATCAACCATATTCATCTTCACCATAACTAGTCCAAATGACTCAAATGAACTAGTTCAAGAGTTGTTCAATTGCTTAGATATTATAGAAGTATACAAGACACAATCGAAGCAAAATCGGTTTTGATTCACTTGAATCGATTCATGAACTTTATAGCCACGGTTTTCAAATATGCATTCCTTAGTTTATATATATTTAAGTTCACGAATAAAC
>JAJJMB010005149.1:3881280-3932232 GCA_023531105.1 Papaver atlanticum | reverse complement strand
AACACACTTAAGTATGCGTACGGGTATGCGTACTTAAGTAACCGGATATGAGTTTGTTTTGGTTTCCAAACTCAACAGAAATTCACGGACGTGAACTTTCCGCCAGTATACGTACGGGTACGCATAGTTAGGTAACCAGATTGAGTTGGTTTTGATTTCCAAACTCAACAGAAATTCACGGACGTGAACTTCCGCCAGTATGCGTATGGGTACGCATACTTACCCAGTCTCCATCAACCATTTAGTACACACACAAGTATGCATACATTTGGTTCCCGGTTTTGGACTTATACAAATGATTCGTTGCTCGAACTTGTGAAGGATAACTTTAGACTTAAATTTTAAAACTAAAAATATAAAAAATCATTGATATTTAAAACAAACACTGACAAAGTTGATATAAATATTAAAAGAATACTGAGGCTAAGATTCCACTATTTTCCAAGTCCAAAGTGATTAAATCCAATATTTATATTTATTCAATTTTTGTGTTTAATTTGATTCTAAACTATTGCAACATGTAGATTTTCAAATAACAAGTGTAAATCCAAAGTATAAAGCATCAAAAACCTATGGCTAAGCATGCTCTATCAAAAGAAATAACAATTGCTTAACAAAAATCATTCAAACAATTATAAATCAAGGAAAATAATCATAAAAATAATTGAAATAAAATAAATAAAATAGAATATACCACTTTTTGTTGGAAAAATAGCTTCCTCTATCGCCTCAGCAATGGGGTTTAGCTCCTCATATTAATCATAATCTCAAAATACATGTTTATGCTCAAAAGTTTATTAAAAGGGAGAAAAGTGTTAAAACAGCGGATTCTGTAGTTGCTGAAGGTCTAAAACAGACGTCTGAATCGTTGCTGAAGGGCTTCGGTGACTGCAGGAAGATGCGACCGTACCTCGTTGTCACTGAAAATAAGTCTGCCTCTGCAACTGACTCCGAGGGTCTTATGTTCTTCGTGTTCTTCTTCTTCGCAGCAGCAGAAACAAATTTCAACTCGTGATTTCAGCTCTCTGTTCTCTTCTATACTTCTCCAAAGTGTTTCCAACCCTTCCTTAGCCTCTCTAGAGCTTATATATACCTCACAGCTCGGTTTAAACTCGATCAAAATCTCTTTTTCTTCCCCAAAAATAAATTTTTCTTCTCGGCCAAGTTTTGGATATTCTAACCTGTTTAATCACTTCACCTCCTTCCTGAATTATCAAAACTATCCTCTTATGCTTCTACAAAAAAATCCTTGCAAAATATAGCATGTAACTTCCAAATATAATTCGAAACTTGCCTGTTTCCATTTTTATTTTATTTTTCTTCCCTGTTTTATAAAAACCCGATCATTCAGCCCAAAACAGTCCATTCAATCACCCATACCTCGCCTGTTGATGGTTAATAAGCAAGCCCAAGAAAAATCAGAGCTTTAATCTCTTCAAAACTAACCCAAAATCGAAAACTACACTCTGTTCTTCACTGCGCAGCTTGAAGAATTTTTTTCCCGCCAAAACTTTTAATTCAAATGAAGGGGATGACCTCCCCTTATCCAATCCCGGTCTGTGCTTAGCAGCTGCCTGAAAATGGGTTACCCCTTATCCAAGATGAGAGTCCGAATAGCAAATGCCCTCACAGGTGCCTTCAACAACTTTTCGAGCCAATTTCGCCGCAAAAGCCTATTTCTCCAAAAACACCTACAAAGGGATAAAATACCAAAATTAGTACAAAAATGGGTACTAACAATATACACAATAGAGATGAAAATAGACACATAAATGTGTCTATCAGTTCCCGGTTTTGGACTTATACACTAATGCGCGAACACATTATATGCTTATATCCAAAGATGGTTACATGTTCTAAACTCTTTGTTTCAATCATTGAAACATTCTTACAGGATGTTAAATAGAGGTTATTCACACACTATTTTTCATCAAAGAAAATTTCAAAATATTGAAATAATCAACATGACTTTCGTCACTTGTAAAGATGAACTTGGCCAAAGCGAAAGCTTACCAACACATATTTCGAGAAAAAGATAAGCGAGATAAACTCGGCTCGAAATAGAAAATGTGTAAAATCGAAGTCTATATAGGAATACGACTTTTGTCTCAAGATAGGAGATAGGGTAGATAGACTTTTTGAGTGATAGATAAGTTCAAGTCTCCACATACCTTTTAGTCGATGAAGTTCCACCAGTTCCTTGAGTATTTATTCATTTTTGTATGATGAACGCTGTGGAGTCTAGAGCTCAACTACACTTTTTATCCTAGTCCGAGACTTAGCTATAAGTAGACTAGAAATCAAGACTCATAGTTTTGGCAACTAAACTTGACAACAAGCTTGAGATAGCAACGCTTGCGAGTTTGACCGAGCAGTGCTCTAACAATCTCTCCCTTTGTCAATTTTAGTGATAAAACTATCAATACATATGGAATACAAAAAATAAACTTTGCAGCTTCTCTTCCACATGCATGATCTCCTTGGTTCTTCAACATTACTCGAAATCTTCGTCACTTCCAAGTATTCCAAAGGTTGTAAGTTCAGCATCATCGTTGTTGAAAATCCGTAGCCATAACAATGAGAAAACAAAAGCTCTAAATTATTGTTACACAGTGTCATAGTATTATTACACAGCATCAAAGTTCAATTGTATCACAACTTCGACAACAATACTATGGTGATATGTATCACTCCCCCTTAGTCAATACTCCATCTCACATGGAAACCACTCCCCCTTACATAATGATCCGAAAACCATATGTATTTGTAGTGTGAACTACACATTAATTCTCCTCCTTTTTGTCAATAAAATTGGCAAAGATACGAAAACTAGTCGGATCCTAATGAAATTTCCATAGAGACATTTCATGACCAAAAGAAAGCACATATCAACTTTTTAGATGCAATCATATAGTAAAAACTAAATGCATTCATCAAGGAGTTTATAAAGATACAAGATAACCCCTACAATATTCCACAGCCGCACTCCCCACAAAGATTTGGCAATAAAGCACAAGTTCAATTAAGAACTCTCCCCCATAAAATGTCATTCCCGAAAGAACAACAAGAGCGACCTTACTTTCACAAGAAAAGAAGGATTTCTTTGGACATTAACAAATTACATAAGAATATGAATTTGTATCCAAAAATCTCAATTAAATTAACCACAAGAGAACCCATGATTAATTTAATTTGAAATGCTCACGTAAGAAAACTTACGGAGCCGCACAGTATATACATAAAAATATGGATCCGGGAAGATCAATACTGCGGAATAAACAAAGATTCATTCTATTTCTCATCACTATTTGCACAATGACGTATAATAGACATAATCTTTGTAAACAAAAGCTCATCCTATCTTATATCAATATTTTCATAGTGACATAATAGGCTTAACTTTTGTTTTGTCAAAAGTTCATTCCATCTTTTATCAATACTTGCATACCGACATATGAAAGACTTAACTTTTGACCACGTATGCGATAATTATAGTTCACGGATGCAAACACACATATCCTATAACAAGTTGCAATATATAAAACCATAAAGATTTAATACTGCAAAAACAATCTTTTCCCTTAGAAAGTAGAATCAATCTTTTTCGCACGGATTTACACCAAGAATAGCTACCAAAGGCATATAAAAAGATTTTCTTAACAAAGAAGAACATACAAAGTCATTAACGACCATACACCATAGTTCACATAAGATGATTGTGAACATTCAAGAATCCCATAGCGATGCGTACTACTACCCATTCTTGAACTTCCTTCTTTGTGATTCACCAACAACATTCTTGTAAAATCTACAAATGAGCTTAGATGAGTAGTACTCCAAGAACCCAAGTGCCCAAGTCCAAGAGAAGTGGAACAAGTGCGACGAAACGGAGCAAAACACTCAAAAACAAGAGATAGGATAAAGACCAATCTTAACTCATCCAAATTCGATAATTCTCATCTCCATTTTTAAGGGAATTTAAAAAGGAAGAGAATGCAAAAATAATGAGGTAATTCCGAGTTCGGACGAAGAAGTTACGGCCAAAATAAGTTTACCGAATATCGACGTCTACGGTCAAGTATGCATACCGGTTTGCAAACGAATTTTCATGACATGGAGCAGTATGCAAACGGGTATGCGTACTAAAATCCCTGGATTTTGATTTTAAATGATGGTATGCATACTTGGTAAGTGTACCATGAAGTCCAAACATCCCTAACTACTACTTTCAAACCTAAACTTTTAAGAACCTTAAACACAGATCAAGTTAGGTAGAAATGAACGATAAGCAAGGTACATGGATCATTATAAGTACTCTAAGCAAATAAACACAAAAATTTATCAAGTTTATAGACATACCTTTTTAGAAGAATCCAATCGAATTCTACAGCCTTACCGAACATAATCTGTGTGCCCCAATTCTCGTGCTTCCCTCACCGTATACATAACAGGGCATTCCTTGGTGAGGATGCACTTACAACACAATCAAGTTGTGTTGAGGTGAACAATGTCTTGCTCACCACAAGTGACTTTTGGATTATCATGAAAGAGATCGCTTTTAGAACCTTTCACATCCAAATCCATCTTTCCAAAGAACTTTTTAAGTTCCAACATCATGGATACTGCCTTCTCCATAGTCATGGAATTTTCTGGGAGATCATTCCTTTTCACACTCAAAATTTGGTATTCACTTCTGAGTGCGTTTAGGAACAACCGGAACCTTCTTCCCATTATTCTCTTCTAGAATTCTCGGAAGAGAATTGGATTGACTATTCTTTTGCAAGTTAGTCTTTCTCCAATTGGGAGCATCGGATCTTGTCTCCGTCTTTACGAAGTTATCCTTTTGATAACCATTATGATTATGAAAAGGATTCGTTTGACGTTTATAGGCAAATATAGGTTTATCACAACACTGATTCATTTTCCTAAAGGTTGGACAGTTACAACCTGTAACGTTAAGGGGATTAGTCTTAACATATGATCTTGGTTTCACAACTTCTTGTGATGCCCAAACAAGAACATCATGAAGTTTCTCATTCCTTATACGGAAACGACATCTCCTTTCCAGGTGATCTTTATTTCCGTAATAGTGGAAAACATAAGGAATGTTCTTACCTTGATCCGTGTGTGCTGACTTTGGAGGTTGATATACTTTGCTCTTTTTAACCTTAACTACCGGTGAAGGTATTTTACTTTTTCCATCAGTGGAAATCTTTTGTTGAGAAGAATCACTAGCCTTGACAAATTTTACCTCTTTGCTAATACTTGGAGCATCTATTCCCTTATAGCCCAATCCTCGTGTATCACGATGATTTTTACTTGCTCCTAGCATAGTGGTTAATTTTTTTAAACTAGTACTGAACTTTTTCAAGTCATCTTCCAACATCTTGATTTTATCAAGAGCAACAGCTAAATCAGCCTCAAGGCGTTTTTCTCGAGCGAGATAAGCGCTTTCTCTGTCATCAAAACATGTTTGTTGGAAGTTAATCCTTGCTTTAGATTCTGCAAGTTTCTCTTCCAACAAAAAATACTTTTGATAAAATTATCACATTCAAGTGACTTTATACGTAGGTTTTCCTCAGAATCCTTAAGGATCGATTCGTTAGAACGATTCGAAACATAAACACCTGCGTAACATCATCTCAATTTCTTGTTTTCTCGACAGAGAGGAGTCAGAAGAGATGTGACATGAGAAGTTGTCATCTTCTTCTTTTCCAAAGAATTCAAAACCTTAACATACTCCGAGACTTTCTCATCAACATCTCTATCAATATCTGAATAACCTTCATCAGAAAGTTCATCCAACTATTCTTCTAAGCGTATTTCCCAGACTTCAACAGGTTCTACATTAAGAGAATGTTAAGATACTGACCTAGATGTGACAGTTCTCTCAGGTGAATCCAAGCTTTGAAAATAATCTGGTAATTTATGAAATGGTACGTTATTAGAGATAGACTCGTCTATAAAAATCAGATTGCTTCAAAAACAGACTTATGAGATCTTAGCGTGTTTTCCTTCTCTGATACAAATTTAAAAAGCGGGGGTACAACAACCTCACCCAATAATTCACTTAGCAATCTGTATGGACTAACTCCAATATACTTTTAAGAGAATCAACTAGACAGTCAGACTCAATCTTAATAAAAAGTATATCAAAGAGTTATATCTCAATTTCTCGATTCAATCTTTACTCAAGCAAATAGAAATCTGCAAGTCTAATTGAATACAAAAGAAATTAACTTGAACGATACCAAAGACCAATGTTCAAGTATCAATCAATTTCAATCAACAACCAAAGGTCGAATTTCCCAATTGATTGATTCAACGCCCAACCTGTGATATTTCAATTATATAACAAAATATAATGCGGAAAAGAAATAACACAGACACCAGAAGTTTTGTTAACGAGGAAACCGAAAAAAAAGAAAACCCCCGGGACCTAGTCCGGATTGAACACACACTGTATTAAGCCGCTATGGACACTATCCTACTACAAACTAACTTAGGTATGGACTTTAGTTGAACCCCAATAAATCTCACACTGATCAAGGGTACAGTTGCGCTCCTTATGTCTCTGATCCCAGCAGGATACTACGCACTTGATTCCCTTAGATGATCTCACCCACAACTAAGAGTTGCTACGACCCAAAGTCGAAAACTTTAATAAACAAATATGTATCACACAGAAAAGTCTACGGTAATAGATAAATCTGTCTCCCACAGAAATACCTACGAGTTTTTGTTCCGTCTTTTGATAAATCAAGGTGAACAGGAACCAATCGATAACCCGGACTTATATTCCCGAAGAACAGCCTAGAATTATCAATCACCTCACAATAATCTTAATCGACTAGCGAAACAAGATATTGTGGAATCGCAAATGATGAGACGAAGATGTTTGTGACTACTTTTCTATCTTTCCTATCGGAGAAATTAATCTCAAGCCAATCTTAAGATTGTACTCAATCACGATAGAAACAGCAAGATCAGATCACGTAACTACAGAGAAAATAGTTGGGTCTGGCTTCATAATCCCAATGAAGTCTTCAAGTCGTTAACCTATAGGGTCTCGGTAGAAACCTAAGGTTAAAGGAGAATCCACTCTATCTTATACAACTAGTATCACACAGGAGGTGTGGGGATTAACTTTCCTAGTTGCTAGAGTTATCTTTTATATAGTCTCCAAATCAGGGTTTGCAATCTAAGTTACCTTGGTAACAAAGCATTCAATATTCACCGTTAGATGAAAACCTGATTAGATTCAAGCTAAAATCTTTCAACCGTTAGATCGAAATTAGATTGTTATACACAAATGAAATATACGTCATTTAGGTTTATGTAACCGTACCTAAACGTGTACAAGTTGTTGGTTAAACAGTAGTTAACCAAATGGTTAGCCATATGAGCACTTTTATATCAACCATATTCATCTTCACCATAACTAGTCCAAATGACTCAAATGAACTAGTTCAAGAGTTGTTCAATTGCTTAGATCTTATAGAAGTATACAAGACACAATCGAAGCAAAATCGGTTTTGATTCACTCGAATCGATTCATGAACTTTATAGCCATGGTTTGCAAATATGCATTCCTTAGTTTATATATATTTAAGTTCACGAATAAACCAATTTTAGAAAGTAACACACTTAAGTATGCGTACGGGTATGCGTACTTAAGTAACCGAATTTGAGTTTGTTTTGGTTTCCAAACTCAGCAGATATTCACGGACGTGAACTTTCCGCCAGTATGCGTACGGGTACGCATACTTAGGTAACCAGATTGAGTTGGTTTTGATTTCCAAACTTAGCATAAATTCACAAACGTGAACTTCCGCAAATATTTGCCCAGTCTTCATCAACCATTTAGTACACACACAAGTATGCATACATTTGGTTTCCGGTTTTGGACTAAAACACTAATGTGCGAACACATTATATGCATATATCCAAAGATGGTTACATGTTCTAAACTCTTTATTTAAATCATTGAAACATTCTTAGAGGATGTTAAATAGCGGTTATTCACATACTATTTTTCATCAAAGCAATTTTCAAGATATTGAAATAATCAACATGACTTTCGTCACTTGTAAAGATGAACTTGGCCAAAGCGAAAGCTTACCAACACATATTTCAAGAAAAAGATAAGCGAGATAAACTCGGCTCGAAATAGCAAATGTGTATAATCGAAGTTTATATAACAATAAGACTTTTGTCTCAAGATAAGAGATAGAGTAGATAGACTTTTTAAGTGATAGATAAGTTCAAGTCTCCACATACCTTTTAGTCGATGAAGTTCCACCAGTTCCTTGAGTAGTTCGTCGTCTTTATATGATGAACGCCGTGGAGTATAGAGATCAACTACACTTTCTATCCTAGTCCGAGACTTAGCTATAAGTAGACTAGAAATCAAGATTTATAGTTTTGGCAACTAAACTTGACAACAAGCTTGAGATAACAACGCTTGCGAGTTCGGCCGAGCAGTGCTCTAACACAAAGATGGTTACATGTTCTAAACTCTTTATTTCAATCATTGAAACATTCTTAGAGGATGTTAAATAGAGGTTATTCACACACTATTTTTCATCAAAGCAATTTTCAAGATATTGAAATAATCAACATGACTTCCCTCACTTGTAAAGATGAACTTGGCCAAAGCGAAAGCTTACCAACACATGTTTCGAGAAATAGATAAGCGAGATAAACTCGGCTCGAAATAGCAAATGTGTATAATCGAAGTCTATATAGCAATACGACTTTTGTCTCAAGATATGAGACAGAGTAGATAGACTTTTGAGTGATAGATAATTTAAAGTCTCCACATACCTTTTTTTCGATGAAGATCCACCAGTTGCTTGAGTAGTTCTTCGTCTTTGCATGATGAACGCCATGGAGTCTAGAGCTCAACTACACTTTCTATCCTAGTCCGAGACTTAGCTATAAGTAGACTAGAAATCAAGACTTATAGTTTTGGCAACTAAACTTGACAACAAGCTTGAGATAGCAATGCTTGCGAGATTCATTAAAGACTTCAGTAAAATCTCAAGACCACTTTGTAATTTACTTGGTAAAGATGTTGCTTTGTATTTGATGATGCTTATGTCCGTGCGTGGGAAGAACTCAAAGCTCTTCTAACTTTAGCCCCTATAGTCCGACCACCTGACTGGAAATTGCCATTTGAAATCATGTGTGACGCGTCTGATTTTGCTGTTGGTGCTATTTTAGGACAGCGCGTCGATAAAATTCCATACGTGATATGCTATGCTAGCAAGACTCTTAATGATGCTCAACTTAACTACTCAACTACTGAGAAGGAATTGCTTGCTGTCGTTTTTGCATTGGGAAAGTTTAGGTCATACTTGATAGGGTCTAAGGTCATCATTTACACTGATCACGCTGCTCTAAAATTCCTTCTTTCCAAGAAGGATGCTAAAGCTCGTCTTATCCGCTGGATACTGTTGTTATAGGAATTCAATCTCGAAATTCGAGATAAGAAAGGTTCTTAAAATGTGGTTGCTGATCACTTGTCTAGGTTAAATGTTGAGTCTGTGGATGAAACCTTGCTTATTAGAGAGTCATTTCCTGATGAACAATTAATGCTTGTGTCTGAGCTTCCTTGGTTTGCTGACATTGTTAACTATCTTGCCACGGGAATAATGCCTTTGCATTGGTCTAGACAAGACCGTTTTAAGTTCTTGGCTGAAGTTAAACACTTCTTTTGGGATGACCCGTACCTGTTTAAGTATTGCCCGGACCAAATCATTAGGAGATGTGTCCCCAACAATGAACAGAAAGATGTGATATCTTTTTGTCATGACCAAGCCTGTGGAGTCCATTTCAGTGCCAATAAAACCGCTGCAAAAGTCTTACAAAGTGGGTTTTATTGGCCATCATTGTTTAAAGACTGTCATGCTCATTGTATTGCTTGTGAACGTTGTCAGAAACTAGGTAGTATTTCAAAGAGAAACATGATGCCATTGCACCCTATTTTGATTGTTGAACTGTTTGATGTGTGGGGAATTGACTTCATGGGTCCATTTCCTAATTATGAAGGTAAGATATACATCCTTGTTGCTGTTGATTATGTTTCTAAGTGGGTAAAAGCAATTGCGGCCAAAACAAATGACCATAGGGTGGTTATTTCCTTCTTAAAAGAATGCATATTTTCTCGTTTTGGCACACCTAGAGCTATAATCAGTGATGGTGGTTCACATTTTTGTAATAGATCTTTTGAGTTATTAGTACGCAAGTATGGCATAACTCATAAATTCGCAACCCATACCATCCACAGACCAGTGGCCAAGTAGAGGTTTCTAATAGGGAGATTAAGCATATTCTTGAAAAGGCGGTTAACCCGTCTAGAAAAGATTGGTCTTTGAGATTGAATGGTGCTTTATGGGCCTATAGAACAACATATAAAACTCCTATTGGCATGTATCCTTACAGACTTGTGTATGGCAAGCCTTGTCATTTACCTGTTAAACTAGAACATCGAGCATATTGGGCTGTTAAGAAACTTAACTTTTCTCTTGATAAGGAAGGTACTCAATGGAAACTTCAACTCAACGAGTTGGAAGAGCTGAGGAATGATGCTTATGATAGTGCTAAGCTGTACAAAAATATAATGAAAGTGTTTCATGACAAGCGCATTTTGCGCATGTCTTTCACACCTTGCCAGAAAGTGTTATTGTACAACTCTCGCTTACATCTTTTTCCAGGTAAATTGCGTTCTAGATGGACAGGCCCGTTCTTGGTGCGCGCAGTATTCCCTCATGGAGCTGTAGAACTAGAAGATGTAGCAACGAAGAATGTCTTCAAGGTCAATGGGCAGAGACAAAAGCCATTCCTTGAACCAATTCCGCCCGAAATTGAAACAACTGATTTGGAAGACCCGGTCTACCTGGATTGAATCAGTTGTCCCTTGTACATATCAGGTTTAGAATTCCTTTTTATTTCTCTTGCTTTCTTTTGGTTTCAGTTTGATAGATTATTTTTGTTTTATTTGCTATATATAAATGTTGTTTTTGTGATATCTACCTTGTTGTGTGATTCAAAGCACTCAACTCTCTAGTTTGACAACACTTGGTGGCCCTGGTACTCTTTAACCTCTTTTTTCTCTTCATGAACTTCATGGCATGTTATAACTTTACGAAACCTTAGAAACATTAAGGATACTATTTAACATAGGTTTGGGGGCGCGAGTAGATATCACATGAACTTTGTAGTGATTTGGTATGCCTGAATCTTGTGAATAGATCTCAAAAAAAAAAAAAAAAGTGAGCTCATTTACCTTGATTTCTGATTCATGTGCATGTATCATATTGTAGGGTTCTTCATATGATGATAAGGTAGTCCTAATTTCTAGCACCATAACATGAAGTTCGATTTATTTTATCTTTTTTTGAAACCTTTTGAACATCTGGTCTGAAAATGCACTTGTGCAATCTATCAAGCTTGCATCACGTTGTTTACATAGTCTAGTAGACTGCCAACCATCCAGAATATTGATGAGACTTGCTAACGATTCGAACTCCTAGATTTCAATAAAAAATAAAAAATTCTAAGTGTTGGAAATAATGTGTTGTTTGCTTTAAACTTGTGCCTTTTAAAGATAAATTGACATATCCAACTATTGAGAATAGAACTTGAGATACAGGTGTCACATTTCATGGAATTTGAGCTTATATTTTGTCCTAGAACTTTGTGGGTATGTTCTAAGCAAGCCCTCACGAGATTTCAACTCATCCACTAGGGACACCTAGTGGTTTAAAAGGCTTATTGCATTAGCTAAATGCAATCGAGAGACCAGCGACAATGGTGTAGGTAGGATTCTTTTTGTTTTGTTTTACTCGTGGACGAGCAAAATTCAGGTTTGGGGGTGTGATGAGTGACTAATAATGCATATTTGTAGATCAATTCATAGGAATTTATTATGTCCCAAGTGGTCAAATGTTCCATCTTTATGACAAATCTTGTATTTTGTGAATATGGCTGTTAAAGGGTAATTTTCTCAGAATATTCTCATTTTCTACTGTGTTGTAGGTGGTTGAATAAATGGTGAGCAAGAAAGCAGTGGGTTAATACAAAGGGAAGGACCAGAGAGGACTTTGTGTTCACATAAGAAATGAAGTTCAAAAGAAGGCATGGGACTTTGGTCAAAGTGGCATACAAAATTATTTTCATTAAAGCTCACAAGTCAAAGATGGTCATGCCAAATGAGTCATTCACGGTTGGAAAACAAAAACACCAGGTCAAACCTTTATTCTTTCTTTTACCCGAGCCTGGTCTTAGTGCTTTACACCCAAAGAAAACTTTCATCACCTTTACCAAATTCACATTTCAACTAAAACAAAAAATCAATCTATTTCTTTCTCCACCCGATAGCAGTACCTACTCTGTCAATAGAAAACAGCCCTAACCCCCATCCTTCTCTATCCCTATTTGGATATCCGTTTTCTCAAACCTAGTAGCACTTCACATCAATTTACCGTTAAAAGCTTTCTATGAAGAGGCATGCAGACAAATTCAAGATCCGTTGTGAGATAATTTTGTATTTGGAAGTCTGCTGCAATGGTGAGTCGCGAGAACATGAAAACCCTAAATTTTATATTGTATTTGTTGAAGGGAAATTGTATAAAAGGGGAGATTGTTGGTGTAATTGGGGGAGGAAGTGAAAGAAAGGGAAAGTACTCTAATTAGTTTCCTTTGTTTTCTTAAGGTTCTAAAGGAGATCAGTTGAAAAACAAATCAATTGGGTTTTTGTTGCTTCAATGAATTTATCTATAATTGAATCTCACTTGTCTCTTGTTTTCATTATGTGCTAATTTATTAAGCTAGGGTTGAGATGAAACCCTTAGACTATTACTAGATACTCATGTTCTGATTTTGTTCTTGTTGAGCTTTACTGAGTTAGGAGATGTTTAATTTTTGAGCTGCAATATATATCTTTCACCTAGTATATCATGTATCCTAGGTTGTTAGAAAACTTGTATATTGCCCATCAACTTGTATTCAATTGATATCTTTAGTCTGTGATTAGATGTGATGTGAGAAGACATCTAATACTAGGGATTAATGATTTGGTTGATATTGAACTATCCATCTTTGAGACCCCTTTGGAAAGGCGAAAGACTCGTATCTTCATTGCTGATCCATTATAAGGGAAAAGAACAATTTCAGTGGCTGAATTCTAGTGTGGTCTAGGTGGCGGATTCAACTTCCCTAGTACCTTCCCATCATCTGCTTTAAATCACTCTCTTTTGTTGTCGCATTTTACATTTTAATCTTTCACAAAACAAACACATTCTTCGTTTCGACAATCATCCGGTTTAAATTAGTATAGTAGAACTTAGAATTTCATCTCCATATTAACCAAATCCCTGAGGGAACGATACGTGCTTGCCGTGTTTTATATAGTAGACACCGTATACTTGCGGTTAGTTTAATTTTAGGCTTTCTAGTCTTACCATAACACACAGAAGTGTGGGGATTAGGTTTCCCAGTTGCTAGAATTCTCCTTTATATAGTTTTAAAATCAGGGTTTGCAATCTAAGTTACCTTGGGCATTCAATATTCACCGTTAGATGAAAAACCTGATTCAACCAAACTAATATCTTTCAACCGTTAGATCAAACTTAGCTTGTTACACACAAATGAAATGTACCCTCATTTAGGTTTATGTAACCGTACCTAAACGTGTACATCATGTTGGCTCAACAATAGTTAACTGAAGTTAGCCATATGATCACTCTCATATCAACCTTGTTCATCTTAACCATAACTAGTTCAAATGACTCAAATGAAACTAGTTAAAGAGATGTTAAATTGCTATATTCTCATAGAAGTATACAAGAACACAATTGAAGAAAAATCGGTTTGATTCACTCGAATCAATTCATGAACATTATAGCCACGGTTTGCAAAGATTGCATTCCTTAATATATAAATGTTTAAGTTCATGTACACAACCGATTTTAGAACTTTAACCTTCAAGTATGCAAACGGGTACGCATACTTGAAATACCCGGACCAAGATTGGTTTTCGCCAGTACGCAAACGGGTACGCGTACTTCCAATCCTAGAAGAAATATTTGGACATGAACCTTATGCAAGTACACGAACGGGTGCGCATACTTAGGTCCCCGGATTTCTCAAGCCAACAGGTACGCGTACGTGTACGCATACTATGGTTCCCGGACATGGAATACATATGTGCAAGAGTACACAACATGTCATATCCAATAATGGTTAAGTGTTCTAAACTCTTATTTCAATCATTGAAAATTTCTTAGAGGATGACAATAGCCGTTTTCACACACTATTAGCATCAAAGCAATTTTCAAGTTATTGAAATAATCATAACGAAACATTCTAATTCTACACCAAATGATTGTATCACACAAACCATGTAAGATGTTACTCGATAATTTTCACATGATCATCTTTTGACTTGCGTCAAGAATATAAGACGAACTTGGTCGAAGCGAAAGCTTGCCAACACATATTCCGAGAAATATGTAAGTGAGTTAAACTCAACTGGAAATCTCAAATGTGTATAATTGAAAACTATATCGTAACACGACTTATGTCTCAATATAGGAGATAGAGTAGAAATAGACTTTCCAAGTGATAGATGAGTTTCAGTCTCCACATACCTTTTGTTGATGAAGTTCCACAAGCTCTCCTTAGTAGTTCTTCGTCTTCAAATGATGAACGCCGTGAAGTCTAAGGCTCAACTACACAATCTATGTCCTAGTCCGAGACATCTATAAGTAGAATAGAAATCAAGACTTATAGTTTTGATCACTAACATTGAAAAACATGCTTAAGATAGCAACGCATGCGAATTCGACCGAGCAGTGCTCTAACAATCTCCCCCTTTGTCAATTTTAGTGACAAAACTATCAATACATATGGATTACAAAATAAATAGAACTTTGTAGCTTCTTATCCAAATGCTTGATCTCCTTGGCATCTTCAACACGACTCGAAATCTTCGTCACTTCCAAGTACTCGATGATTCTAAACGTGTTCAACTCAGCATCATAGTTGTTGAAGATCCGTAGCGATAACAATGAGAAAACAAATGCTCTCAATCATTGTTATACAGTGTCATAATATCATTACACAGCATCAAAGTTCAATTGTATCACAACTTTGACAACAATACTATGGTGATATGTATCACTCCCCCTTAGTCGATACTTCATCTCGACATGAAAACCACCCCCCCTACATAATGATCTGTAAACCATATGTATTTGTAGTATGAAACTACACATTAATTCTCCCCCTTTTTGTTAATATAAATTGGCAAAGGTACGAAAACTAGTGGGATCCTCATGAAATTTTCATAGAGATACTTCATGACTAAAAGAGAATAACATACCAACTTATTTAGATGCAATCATATATCCGAAGCTAAATGCATTCATCAAGGAGTTTATAAAGATACAAGATAACCCCTACAATATTCCACAGCCGCACTCCCCACAAAGATTTGGCAATTAAGCACAAGTTCAAAAAGAACTCTCCACCATAAAATGTCATTCTCGAAAGAAAAACAAGAGCGACCTTACTTTTACGAGAAAAGAAGGATTTCTTTGGACAAAATCAAATCACATGAGAACATGAATTTGTATCCAAAAAACACAATTGAATTAGCCACAAAAATGATCAATTCAATTGGCCATGCTCAACATAAGAGAACTTACGGAGAAACACAGTACATACACAAAGATGTGGATCAGGGAAAGACCAATACTGCGGAATAAACAAAGATTCATTCTATTTTTCATCACTATTTGCACAATGACATATAATAGACTTAATCTTTGTAAACAAAAGTTCATCCTTTCTTCCATCAATATTTGCATAATGACATAAAAGTCTTAACTTTTGTATTCAAAAGTTCATTCTATCTTTTATCAATACATTCATATCGACATAATAGAGATAACTTTTGAACAAGTATGGGACAGTCAAGGTTCATGGACGTAAACAACATATCGCATAACAATTTTCAATATATGAAACCATAAATATTAATACTGCAAAAATCATCTTCCAAAAAACATAGAATTTAAATAAATAAATCTAAAAACATTGAAGATGAAAACGTTGGACATAGCTATGTGTACTCACAATAATGGCTATTCCAAACCCTAGTTATCCTTTTTTAAAAACACAAGAATAAAATTATCATAAGAAGTTTCCTAGACATAATCAAAGTTCTTTGAGAACCTCATACCTTTCAATGAATCTATCGTAGAAGGTATCACTGATTTCCTTTATTCTCTTGACCGTAGACACTCCATGTTCGTGAGTTAGAACACAAACTTTACCATGAACAACCCGAGAAAGTTGTTTAGCCTTGGCACAGTCCATGATGAGCTTCTTATGATTCCATATCAGAATATTTTGATTTGCAAGGATTCTGGCCTGACCATCTAAGAGTTGGTTTATATGCAGTTGAAGATTTGCAAACTCGACCTTTGAATCGTTCTGAAAACGAGTTAAATCCTTGACAGATTCACTGATCCAGAAGTTGCGTTCTTTCCTTGCAAGCATCTTCTTTAGAACCAGCTCTTGAATCGAATCACGTCCTTGAGTGTCTTCCTCCATATCAAAATGCACAATCTCTTGAGTTTTTGCAGAGTTCTCCATATAAGTTTTTTGTTAGGGATGGATCAACACAATATAATATATATATATATGTAATTGAGTAAAGAGAAGAAACTTCTCATTAAGGAAACCCTATGAACTCGCAGGAGAGGTACATGGACGTATGTGGACTGGTCACAAGAGAAAGATGGATTAAAAAAAATCAATAAGGGAAAACATAGTGTTTGTTAACATAGCTCAATAATTACTTTAAATTAGAGCCCGAGTCATGATAGCAGGATTTCAATACTCAGATTGATTAACAAGAGAACGCCTAAACAAAAGATATACAACTAATCTTGAGATCCCCATAATCATCATCCTTGCACCTCTCAAGATAGATTCAAGGATGAGTTTACCTAGAATCGGGTAAAGGAGTGAGAAGTGATCTCACTACGAATCATGGGAGAAGAGTTGTACAAGTTTTTTGAGCTTTCAACTGTATATTTCTTTCTTTTCATCGATTATAACTTATTCCAAAGGAATTTGTCATAAACCCTTTCAACAATCCATCAGAAGGATTTTTCTGAGGACTAAGTCTAGGACCTCTAGAAATTGGTTCCAGAAGAGAGGAGTTGGAGGATTTCCATCTTCTTGATCTAGAATTCCCAGACTTGTTCTTATAAGCACAGGGAGAGTGTTCATTAGTGGCACAAGAGCTTATACCATAACGAGGAACATGTAACCTGTAATGATTTCTAGAAGAGAGATCATTTTTATAAGATTTTTGGTTTTCTGCAGGCAAGAAATTCACTATAGATGTCGTCAGACGATTTACTCCGTTGATAGTAGAAAGAAGCAAATTATGGAGATCAGAAACCTGTTTATTTCTGGCAAAACAATGAAGAGCATAATGATTCTTTTTCTCACAGAAGGAACATCATTATGGATTAGAAACATAATTTCCTTGACTCATAACCTTTTCCAGCACATGCGAATTTTGCAAGTGATTCACAGTGGGTAATTCCTTAGAAGAATTTTTCTTTACACTGGATAAAACCTTGTGAGTATCGGAGGAAGGTACAGAAGATGACTTACTCATCATAACAGAGTTTTCCTTTTTCAAGGTGTTTCCATGTTTTTGGGCACATCGAAGAGATGCAGCAAGTTTCTTTTTTTTAACACAATGACTGTTAATTTCTGATGAATGAGCCTTGATTAAACGTTCTTCTCTGATTGACTTCTCTCTAAAAGTATCTTCAAGCATACCAATCTTTTCACGCTGTAGAGTATTTTTTTGAACCAATTTTTCGATATTGTTAGAGAGGGATTCAATAAAGCAATAGAGCTCACATTCTCTTTCAAGAAATTTCTCAAATTCATCAATGAGCTGATCATTCTTTTCTTCAAGAGTCTTGATTTTAGAATCCTGAAAGTCAATGATATCAGTAGATTTTTTTAATGATCTGTTGAGTTCCATTTCGGAATCTGACACACTGTCAAATCTCTTGCTTTTCCCTCGGGATTCGGAAGAATCTGTTAAGGAGTTATCCTTTGAGGAAAACCTAAGATTTTTGGCCTGATCAGAAACTTTGGAAGACATATCAATATGCGTTATCTTGTGAGATACTTCTTAGGTCCTCAGAACACAGATTGCTACAAACACAGACTTATAAGGTCTTTAATGTGTTTGCCTGCTCTGATACCAATTGAAATGCGGGGGTATAACAACCACACCCAACAATTTGTTTGGAAATCTTAGAGGACTTACTCGAATATACTTTCTAGAGAATCAACTAGATAGTCAGACTCAATCTAGAGAAAAGTATATACAAGAGTTTATATCTCTAACTCTTAATTCAATCTGCAATCAGCAAATAGAAATTTGCGAGCCCGATTGAATATAAGAGAAATAACTTGAACGGTACCAAAGACCAATGTTCAAGGATCAATAAATTTCAATCAACAACCAAAGGTTGGATTTCCTAATTGATCGATGCAACGCACAACCTGTGATATTTTAATTATATAACAAAATATAATGCGGAAAAGAAATAACACAGACACCATAATTTTGTTAACGAGAAAACCGCAAATGCAGAAAAACCCCGGGACCTAGTCCAACTTTGAACACCACACTGTATTAAGCCGCTACAGACACTATCCTACTACCAATGAACTTCGGACTGGACTATAGTTGAACCCTAATCAATCTCACACTGATTCAAGGTACAGTTGCATTCCTTACGTCTCTGATCCCAGAAGGATACTACGCACTTGATTCCCTTAGCTGATCTCACTCACAATCAAGAGTTACTACGACCCAAAGTCGAAGACTTGATAAACAAATCTGTCTCACACAAAAAAGTCTATTGGAATAGATAAATCTGTCTCCCACAGAAATACCTATGAGTTTTAGTTCCGTCTTTTGATAAATCAAGGTGAACAGGAACCAATTGATAAATAAGTCTTATATTCCCGAAGAACAACCTAGTATTATCAATCACCTCACAATAATCTTAATCGATTAACGAAACAAGATATTGTGGAATCACAAACGATGAGACTAAGGTGTTTGTGATTACTTTTCTATCTTGCCTATCGGTGATATAAATCTCAAGCCAATCTTACGATTGCACTTAACACATGATAGAAACATCAAGATCAGATCACACAACTACAGAGAAAATAGTTGGGTCTGGCTTCACAATCCCAATGAAGTCTTTAAGTCGTTAACCTACGGGGTCTCGTGAGAAACCTAAGGTTAAAGGAGAATCGACTCTAGCTTATGCAACTAGTAACACACAGAAGTGTGGGGATAAAGTTTCCTAGTTGCTAGAGTTCTCCTTTATATAGTTTTCAAATCAGGAATGGCAATCTAAGTTACCTTGGTAACAAAGCATTCAATATTCACCGTTAGATGAAAAACCTGATTCAACCAAACTAATATCTTTAAATCGTTAGATCGAACTTAGCTTGTTACACACAAATGAAATGTACCCTCATTTAGGTTTATGTAACCGTACCTAAACGTGTACACCATGTTGGCTCAACAATAGTTAACCGAAGTTAGCCATATGATCACTCTCATATCAACCTTGTTCATCTTAACCATAACTAGTTCAAATGACTCAAATGAAACTAGTTAAAGTGTTATTCAATTGCTATATTCTCATAGAAGTATACAAGAACATAATTAAAGCAAAATCGATTTTATCCACTCGAATCAATTCATGAACATTATAGCCACGGTTACAAAGATTGCATTCCTTATTATATAAATGTTTAAGTTCATGTACACAACCGATTTTAGAACTCTAACCTTCAAGTATGCAAACGGGTACGCATACTTGAAATACCCAGACCAAGATTGGTTTTCGCCAGTACGCAAATGGGTACGCGTACTTCCAATCCTAGCAGAAATATTCGGACATGAACCTTATGCAAGTACACGAACGGGTGCGTATACTTAGGTCCCCGGATTTCTCAAGCCAACAGGTACGCGTACGTGTACGCATACTATGGTTCCCGGACATGGAATACATATGTGCAAGAGTACACAACATGTCATATCCAATAATGGTTAAGTGTTCCAAACTCTTATTTCAATCATTGAAACTTTCTTAGAGGATGACAATAGCCGTTTTCACACACTATTAGCATCAAAGCAATTTTCAAGTTATTGAAATAATCATAACGAAACATTCCAAGTCTACACCAAATGATTGTATCACACAAACCATGTAAGATGTTACACGGCAATTTTCACATGATCATCTTTTGACTTGCATCAAGAATATAAGATGAACTTGGTCGAAGAGAAAGCTTGCCAACACATATTTCGAGAAATATGTAAGCGAGTTAAACTAAACTCGAAATCTCAAATGTGTATAATAGAAAACTATATCGTAACACGACTTATGTCTCAATATAGGAGATAGAGTAGAAATAGACTTTCCAAGTGATAGATGAGTTTCAGTCTCCACATACCTTTTGTTTATGAAGTTCCACAAGCTCTCCTTAGTAGTTCTTCGTCTTCTAATGATAAATGCCATGAAGTCTAAGGCTCAACTACACAATCTATGTCCTAGTCCGAGACATCTATAAGTAGACTAGAAATCAAGACTTATAGTTTTGATCACTAACATTGACAAACATGCTTGAGATAGCAACGCATGCGAGTTCGACCGAGTAGTTCTCTACCACCAAACAACAAAGGAACAACGAATCTGTTTGGTAACAACTCTATTGATTCTTTCCAAGATAAAGATATCTCAAGTCATACGCAAAGGCTCTTCTGTTTAATCTAATAAACTCCTTTGCCTGGTTAGATCAATCTATCCAATAACTACCAAAGTAGTTAAGTTTAGATTCGCAATCAATCAGTATAGATCTTAAAGAGAAAATATAAAGTGATTCCGATCTCACACAACTAATCAATCGAATAAATACGATTCTAGTTGGATCCCAGACGAATAAGGTTTGTGCACACACAAATATTCGAAAACCAATAGGAAATCTTTTCCGTCTTTAAATCTTCTCTAATCTTCAATAATAACCTGCACAACACCACTTGAATCTCTTGTGATCAATCACACACAGAACAGAGTCTGTTAACAATAGATTATCACAAGATGTCTTTAGATCTAACAATAGTTCTAAAAATCCCGTCGATACTTCGATCTAGTTTTAGTGAATCTTATATCAGAAGAGAAGATTATCAAGAATAAACAAACTAGGTGCAATCAAAGTTTAAACAACCGTTAGTCAATCAAATCATAATAACATTGGAATTATCTAGTTTCCCACCAACGGTACTCGTAGAGCTTCTTGATCCCACGGAAATCTTTAAACGAGCGGTCGTAAGAGATTTCACCTAATTAGGGTACTTTCCTCTCCGAATAGACGGCTCCACCATAAACAATAAGAAATGAAGTTTGCATGTACTTAGGATATTTTGCTAGAAATGCAATCTTAGGTATTTATAGACCAAGGATATTTGGACATCAAGGAATTTCCAAAACCGAAAATATTCTCAAGATATGCAATGAATGGCAAGATTCGGTTTTCCTAATTCCAATAAATGCTTGTCCAATATTTCTGAAATATCTCAATAGAAAATCTCCAATTAGTAAATTCACATTACTAATTTTTATTCTCTAGAGATATGCATTTAATTGTTGGTAATTAAAGCATATAAAACCAAAAACCTTAATCAAAAGATTCTTAATTTATCTTGGCACAGGATCTCCTTGAGTACTAAGAAATATCTTTGAACAATAAATGATAAGACTTACTGTACGTGTTCAAATTATGTTGACATCTCTTCACTGTAAATCCTTGTTCATATTTACATGGATTTACATTCTTGGAATCGGTTATACCACACTTCCAAACAAGTTTAGAATTGGTTCACCTGTATTCCAAGATAACTATGTGATTGATCAAATATCAAATCACATACATGGGTTAAATCGGTTCTACCAATCACTAGGATCGGTTATACCTTAATATGGAAATACTTGTGATCGGTCACACAAGTTACCAGGACCGGTTACATCAGTTACCAGGATCGGTTCCATATTCCCATGATATTGCTTGTGACCGGTCACACTAGTTACCAGGACCGGTTACACCAATTACCAGGACCGGTTACCAATTACAAGGATCGATTACACAACACTTGTGATTGGTCACACCAATTACAAAGATCGATCATACCATTACATGGTGATTGCTTAGGATCGGTTACACCAATTAATAAAAACTAGTCATACCAAATCATAAGTCAGGCATTGTGATTGAAAAAGTGGGGGGTACAACAACCTTACCCAATAATTCGCTTAGCAATCTTTATGGACTAACTCCAATATACTTTTAAGAGAATCAACTAGACAGTCAGACTCAATCTTAATAAAAAGTATATAAAAGAATTATATCTCAATTTATCGATTCAATCCTTACTCAAGCAAATAGAAATCTACGAGTCTAATTGAATACAAAATAAATTAACTTGAACGGTACCAAAGACCAATGTTCAAGTATCAATCAATTTCAATCAACAACCAGAGGACGGATTTCCCAATTGATTGATTCAACGCACAACCTGTGATATTTAAATTATATAACAAAATATAATGCGGAAAAGAAATAACACAGACACCAGAAGTTTTGGTAACGAGGAAACCGCAAATGCAGAAAACCCCCGGGACCTAGTCCAGATAAAACACACACTGTATTAAGCCGCTACAGACACTAGCCTACTAAAAATTAACTTCGTTCTGGACTGTAGTTAAACCCCAATCAATCTCACACTGATCCCAGGTACAGTTACGCTCCTTACGTCTCTGATCCCAGCAGGATGCTACGCACTTGATCCCTTAGCTGATCTCACCCATAACTAAGAGTTGCTACGACCCAAAGTCGAAGACTTTAATAAACAAATCTGTATCACACAGAAAAGTCTACAATAATAGATAAATCTGTCTCCTACAGAAATACCTACGAGTTTTGTTCCGTCTTTTGATAAATCAAGGTGAACAGGAACCAATCGATAACCCGAACTTATATTCCCGAAGAACAGCCTAGAATTATCAATCTCCTCACAATAATCTTAATCAACTAGCAAAACAAGATATTGTGGAATCACAAACGATAAGACGAAGATGTTTGTGACTACTTTTCTATCTTGCCTATCGGAGAAATTAATCTCAAGCCAATCTTACGATTGTACTAAATCACGATAGAAACAGCAAGATCAGATCACGCAACTACAGAGATAATAGTTGGGTCTGGCTTCACAATCCCAATGAAGTCTTCAAGTCGTTAACCTATAGGGTCTCGGTAGAAACCTAAGGTTAAAGGAGAATCGGATCTAGCTTATACAACTAGTATCACATAGGAGGTATGGGGATTAACTTTCCCAGTTGCTAGAGTTCTCATTTATATAGTCTTCAAATCAGGGTTTGCAATCTAAGTTACCTTGGTAACAAAGCATTCAATATTCACCGTTAAATGAAAACCTGATTAGATTCAAGCTAATATCTTTCAACCGTTAGATCGAACTTAGCTTGTTATACACTAATGAAATATACGTCATTTAGGTTTATGTAACCGTACCTAAATATGTACAAGTCGTTGGTTCAATAGTAGTTAACAAAATGGTTAGCCATATGAGCACTTTCATATCAACCATATTCATATTCACCATAACTAGTCCAAATGACTCAAATGAACTAGTTCAAGAGTTGTTCAATCGCTTAGATCTTATAGAAGTATACAAGACACAATCGAAGCAAAATCGGTTTTGATTCACTCGAATCGATTCATTAACTTTATAGCCACGGTTTGCAAATATGCATTCCTTAGTTTATATTTATTTAAGTTCACGAATAAACCAATTTTAGAAAGTAAAACACTTAAGTATGCGTACGGGTATGCGTACTTAAGTAACCAAATTTGAGTTTGTTTTGGTTTCCAAACTCAGCAGAAATTCACGGACGTGAACTTTCCGCCGTATGCGTACGGGTACGCATACTTAGGTAACCAGATTGAGTTGGTTTGGATTTCCAAACTCAGCAGAAATTCACGCACGTGAACTTCCGCCAGTATGCGTAAGGGTACGCATACTTACCCAGTCTCCATCAACCATTTAGTACACACACAAGTATGCATACATTTGGTTCCCGATTTTGGACTTATACTCTAATGCGCGAGCACACTATATGCTTATATCCATAGATGGTTACATGTTCTAAACTCTCATTTGAATGATTGAAACATTCTTAGAGGATGTTAAATAGAGGTTATTCACACACTATTTTTCATCAAAGCAATTTTCAAGATATTGAAATAATCAACATGACTTTCGTCACTTGTAAAGATGAACTTGGCCAAAGGGAAAGCTTACCAACACATATTTCGATAAAAAGATAAGCGAGATAAACTCGGCTCGAAATAGCAAATGTGTATAATCGAAGTCTATATAGCAATACGACTTTTGTCTCAAGATAGGAGATAGAGTAGATAGACTTTTTGAGTGATAGATAAGTTCAAGTCTCCACATACCTTTTAGTCGATGAAGTTCCACCAGTTCCTTGAGTAGTTCTTCGTCTTTGTATGATGAACGTCGTGGAGTCTAGAGCTCAACTACACTTTCTATCCTAGTCCGAGACTTAGGTATAAGTAGACTAGAAATCAAGACTTATAGTTTTGGCAACTAAACTTGACAACAAGCTTGAGATAGCAACACTTGCGAGTTCGACCGAGCAGTGCTCTAACACTGATTAGTTATACCAAGATATATAACCAAGGTTAAGATCGGTTCTACCATCTCACACATATTGGTCATCTAAAGATTTGCAATGAATAGCCGAACCAATAAGCCTAATGATTTCCCTTTCGATTCACAAAACAAGTTCATGAATGTACTTCCTTTAAAAAAAATGTAAAACATTGTTTCCTGGGATGAAATCTTCACCATAACCCATTCACATAATCATAACAATATATACAAGATTATGTCGATGTCATATCTACGAACTTCAAAAGATAAGCGTTATACTTCATAGTCTAATTCCCAAATACTATGATCATACAAATATGACCATGTGACATCACTAGAGTATTAAACAATATGTACAGTATATATATACAGCTTCGCAGTTATGTTTTCAATATAGCACGACTTGAAAGATATATTAGGAATAAAACAGTTCAAGTCAATATTACTAACCTCAAGTGGAAGGATGATGTCGTCATTGTAGTTCGTTACTTCTTTACATTTTTAAGGTCTTCAGAGTAATACTTGTATGTCTCAATATTCCTAGACTTTCTAGTCTAACCTAAACGAAGTTGACTCTAGTATATAATCAAGCGACTTTAGATTGAGTTTTGACACTCTAAAATATGAAAACCAAACTTGACATACCAACGCTTGGTGAGTTCAACAGAGCTATGCTCTAACAATTATTATCAAAGTGTTAAGGAATTTATTTAATTACGAAGTATAACGCTTATCTTTTGAACTTCATAAATACGACATCGACATAATATATTGTCTATAGTTGCTGGATTATGTGTGCATGATATAGTTCACCCTCGGAAACAATGTTTTATAACATTTGTTTAAAGGAAGTACATATATGAACTTGTTTTATGATCGAAATGAAATCATGATTGGTCAGGTTCTTTATTGAATATCTTTTGAATGACCAATATAAGATGACAAGGTAAAACCTATCTTAACTTGTTGAGATTTATGGTATAACTGGTCATAGCCTATAATATATAACTAGTTGTAATCAGTCACAATTTACTTTGGAAATCAAGGTGTAACCGATCACAAGCTATATTAGAATGCAAGTTGTAACCGGTCACAAGTTACTTTGGGATCCAAGGTGTAACCGGTCACAAGATGAATTGGGAAGTTAGTTGTAACTGGTCACAAGCTACCTTTGGGAAGCAAGGTGTAAACGGTCACAAGCTACTTCGGGAAGCAAGGTGTAACCGGTCACAAGCTACTTTGTGGAGCAAGGTGTAACTGATTATAGCCTTGGGAATCATGTTATATCCAGTCACAATATATTTTAGAGTGATGGTATTATCGGTTCCATGAGCAAAACCAAGTTTCCATGGTTCACGTATTTCTTCATGATGTGTGTAAATTAGGGTTTTGGGTTTGCTAAGATGAGAAGCTTCTGGATGTCGACATTATTTGAACATGTACATAACTCTTATCATTAATTGTTCAAAGATATTCCTTGATACTCAAGGTGATCCCAGGTCCTAAAAAGTGAAAAGCATTTAATTATGATTTTCATTATATATGTTTTAATTACCAGCAATTAAAGCATATCCTCTGGAAAATATTATTAATTAATGTGCTAGACTAACAATAGAAGTTTCATATGAGAGTTTTCGGAAATATGGTTTGCCATTAAAGTGGAAATAGGAAAACATAAATTAGGTACTTTAATGTGAATATCTTGAGAATATTTTCGGTTTTGGAATTTCCTTGTTGTCCAAACAACCTTGGCGTATAAATACTTGAGTTTGCATTTCTTGAAAACTATCCCAAGAGCCAGGCAAACTTCATTCTTGTTTTTTCTGGTAGAGCCGTCTATTTGGAGAGGAAAGTACCCTAAGTATGTGAAATCTCTTACGACCGTTCGTTTAAAGACTTCTGTGGGATCAAGAAGCTCTACGAGTACCATTGGTGGGAAACTAGATAATTGCGTTATTATTGTAGTTTTCGATTATTGATTTGAGTGACTAATGGTTGTTGAAACTTTGATTGCCCATAGTTTGTTTATTCTTCAGAATCTTCTCTTCTGATATAAGGCTCACTCAAACTAGATCAAAGTATCGATGGGATCTTTAGGACCATTTTCGAAACTAAGTATTGTTAACAGACTCCGTTTTGTGTGTGATTGATCACAAGAGGATTCAAGTGGTGTTGTGCAGGTTATTGAATGCAATAAAATATTTTGAAGACGAAAAAGAATTCTTATTATATTTTGTATCTTGTGGATTTAGTGCACAAACCTTGATCAGCTGGGATCCAACTAGAATCGTGTTTATTTTTGATAGACTTGATTGTCAAGTTGCGTGAGATCGGCGTCACCTTATAGTTTCTGTTTGAGATCTTAATTGATTGATTGCAAATATATAGTTTGATTATTTCGGTAGTCAAAGTCTGAATTGATATAACCAGACAAAGGAGTTTATTAGATTAAATAGAAGAGCCTTTGTCAATAACTCACATATCTTATTACCAAGATTGAATAGAGTGGTTAGCAAACAGATTTATCCTTTACTGTTTGGAATACGATCAAAAGGATTGGTGATTTACGTGCGTGACTCTAGAAGTCGAAGGCACAGGGATACTGAGGAAACTAAATAACTAGGGGTAGTCTACTTGATCTCAACTATATGAAGTTGGTATCAGATTTTGTATAGCGGCTTAATTCTGAGAGTATTCAAAACTGGACTAAGTCCCGGGTTTTTTCTGCATTAGCGGTTTCCTCGTTAACAAAATCTTGTTGTGTCATTTACTTTATTTTCGTATTATAATTGTTATTATAATTAAGTAAATTACACTCGTAAGTTAATCCAAGTCACTTGATATTGATCCTATAGTGTTTCGGTTTTACACTGTACCTATTATCAAGTGAACACTTTGTTGTTGTATTGTCTCGATCTTGTATCCATAGATGATCAGAAAAAGTCTATACCATAATTGTTGTATTGTCTCGACTTTGTCCATAGACGATCACACCTGATATCGTACTTATAAGTTGATATTTAAAAGATTGTGGTGTATTTGGTTACCCTCGTCTTTTCAATGCAGATCAAGAAAGGATGAGAGCATATGGGGAAATGAAGGCTCTTGAAGAAGTGGTAATGCAAATGAGACTCATATATTTGGCTGAACAAGCGCAAAACAGAATGAGGCTCAAGGTTGAAGTACAGAGTTTTAAAGATGAACCAGCCTCTAATAAGTGGGCTTGGGAGATGCTTGCTACCTAAACTGATCTTGATACTATTTCCGAATCTCAGTCAGAGCAGAAAGAATACCAACTTGATCAGATTAAACAAATCTCAGATACTCATGCATCTTCGTCGAATCAATAAGACCTTGTCGTTGAAATTGAATAAGTCATGCTCTGAGTATTCGACGGTACTCATGGATTATATAACTCCTACATTTTTCTCTGATATTTTCTCCCCCATTTTTCTCTCTAATATTACTATTCTAACCTCTACTCAGTTCTATTTTCTTCGTTCTCTCATCTGGCTCACCCCTTTTGTTATCATTATAATGAAGATCTCTTCTTTCACTGAATTCTTATATCCAACTACTTTCTATTATGTTGCTTTAATTGGTTTCCCTAAAATAAAAGTGGTGTCCTGCTAGACTTCTTATGATGAGTTAAGAATTAGTTTAATCACAAAGTGTTATTTGTTTGATTATGAAAAGCTGCATCACAAGCAAGGATGAGAGTAAAGGAAAAAAAGAAAGTTCTTAATGAAGTGGCAAAGAAAAGAAAACTTCTACATTTGTATAAACAAGTGCATATTAGAAAGATGCTCAAGAAGTACCATGTTATTAAATTGGCTGCTATCAATTTCTGAATAAAGACATGCATATGAAATATGTTAGAGCATAGCTCGGTTGAACCCACCAAGCGTTGGTATGTCAAGTTTGGTTGTCATATTTAGTATCAAAACTCATCTAGAGTCGCTTGATTAAATACTAGAGTCAACTTCGTTTAGGTTAGACTAGAAAGTCTAGGAATGTTGAGACATACAAGTATTACTCCGAAGACCTGAAGAATGAGAAGAAGTAACGACTACAACGACGACATCATCCTTCCACTTGAGGTTAGTAATATTTACTTGATCTTCTTTCCATTCCTAACGTATCTTTCAAGTCGTGCTATATTGAAAACATAACATGCGAAGCTGTATATATTGTATATAATACTCTAGTGATGTGACTTGGTCATAATAGTATGATCAAAGTGTCAAGGAAACATATTACGAAGTATAAACGCTTATCTTTTGGAACTTCGTAAGTACGATGTCGACATAATCTATTGTATATAGTTATTTGATTATGTGTGCATTATATAGGAATGACTAGGGTATCACCCAGGTCTTCGGCCTGGGCTCAACCTCTCGTGCGCCTCCGGCGCGGAGGACTCTAGGATTTAGCTGCATTTTTTCCATGTCCGAATCTTTTAGGATTTGTTTGTTGAATATTCTAGATAATGTTAGAGTTGTTACAATTAAGGTCAGTTTCTGCACTACTTGAATGCTTAGCTAGTCCTTTAGTTATTTTCACTTTGGCCATTTTGGTTGGTCCGAGGGAACTGCTGAGCTTGGATATATGGCAGCCGGTTAAAGGTCTTTTCCAATGTGATAGTCAAAAGTTAAGCATCCAAAACTATCAGGAGTTTTCAGTGTTACCTTTTTCCTTTCTTCTTTGCTATACGGTCTGGATCTTTCTACTAAAAAGAATAAACATACACTAATAAATAACGTTGTTAACATGATATGTTTCAGTACCCTAAACTGAACCAAAAACCTTTAAAATAGATTCTGCACTTAACGTTGTTAATCCCGCACTTCACTGTTGAAATTATGATGTAGAATTTGAGGGCTAACCACCCCCAATATGGACGTTATATTTATAACTTAGATTTCCGAATTTCTGTTACACCCCTTTCCAGCCCCTAAATTTACAACTACAAAAACAAATCAAATATTTAAATTCAGCCAAAAAAAAATAAAAAAATTCAAATCATAAGTATTCAATAAATCGATACATTTCAATAAAAAAATAGGTGGAGAATGGAGAATGTTGGTAGCCTCATAAAAAATGGGAACATTATAACTAATAATGTGAACAGTTGTCATCTCCTCTTATTGTGTTACTTCTAGCCTTTACATGGTTGCTTTCTTCTTAGAATGAATAATACTCCTTCCTTTAAAGTTAGAGATTTCCATTACCACTCCACTACATACGACTTTTTGTGTTCCTCCTATATTTAATACCGATTCATTGATACAATAAACTATAGCATCTTCATGAAACCCTGTAAATATATATTTCTACTCCATTACGGTGTTCATGCATTCACCACTTTATTCTTCCTGGTCTGAACTGTAACACACACAGAGTTGATTAGATTTGACGATAACGCATTAATAATGCATAAATTGGATGTTTCCAATGCATATCTTTGTCTTCTCACTGTATATGTCACTATTGAGCATGACATCCTGCAATTCCAAAAAATTAAAAAAGATGTTGAATTCGTTAGTATCTCAGAAGATGCTGTTCAAAGAAATTACCGTTTTTAATTAATGATCAGGGTTATTAAAAGCTTAACCCATGCAAAGGTTCTGAAAATCATAAGTTAAGCAAAATGGTAAAACTTGTTAGGTTTATTCTCAATTTAGTGTTTCAAAATACAATCCAAAATGTTTCGGGTAAAAGACTACAAAAAGAACAAACAATACATTATATATAAGTAGGAAATTTTAACTGCCTTCACCACTTTCATTCACCGTTATCTTTGCATCTTCCACAACCGTCAGCAACAACAACATGAAACTAAGACATTGTCATTGGTAAACGAAAATGAAAACATATTTTTTGGTTGGTAACAACAGTATGAAGAATCAACTTCATCTTTCAACTCCTGTACGAAGAATCTAATAAATGCAACATAGACTACAATTACAATACTTGCAAAAAGAAGAAAATATCTTACTATTAACCATGACATCCTGCAATTTGAAAAACCAAAAAAGATGTAAATGAACAACAAAATCGCACAATAAGGTTCTAAAAACTTGATAGACATACAGGAGTTTCAACAAAGTGTTACAAAATTAAAAATGACACTATGAATTTGATAGCTTTCACTCACAATGACCATCTCGTGCCAGCCGCTATTATGTGCTCTCAAAAAGAGTGATCAGTGATCTACGAAAAAGGAAAATACCCTAAAATAAACTACACTTCGACAACCCTAGAAATAAAATCTTAAATTTCATTTCACAAAGAACATAAAGCTTACAGATTGAGAATGATTTCAACAAACCGGGAGAAGGATGATTGAGAATAAAATCTTTTGTTTTTCAGAAAATATTTCAAGAAACTCCAATGCAACAGGTGTAATACAATAATCAATCTAAGAAGAACTAAACCCCCAAATTTAGAAACTGAAATCTGAACAGAGATCGGTACATTCTATAGTTGAATGGTTTGAACAACAGATGTACTGCATTATACTCCTTTCGGAAAAGAAAAAAATCACGAACTACAATGAGTATTGGACGATCCAAAAATGACGGAACAGTACAAAAAGTATGTCATCCAATAAGGTAACAAAATGTTTCTACACACAGATATTACTATGAAGATGCTAGGAAAAAAAAATGATTGTCCGATGTCCATCAAACGTTGCCCGAACATACTTACCATGTTTATCTTTTTTGCTTCAAAAAAAAAACAAAAAAAAACCATGTTTCTCGCAATTGTCTTGTGATTGAAACAGAGGTGAAGAAGAAAGTAATTGCATAGGAAGAAAGACGGTTTGGAGAAACTCACACGTCTCTTCTTCATGCATGGTTGGAAAAACAACAAACAAACAACAAACTAATTAGGAGGAAATTAAGAGGAACTGATTTGCAGTTCTCTCTCAATCGAGGAAGTTATACAAAGTTCTGAAGAACTACACCTACGCATATAGAGAAATATAAGGAGGTCGTGACACGTATGTATCAATCTGGATAGTAGCGGTTTCTGAAAATCCTGTGTGTAGAAAGACAAAGGACGGCAGATCAGTTCATTCCTAAGGAAATGGACGGAGCAACCTTCTCCTTGGTGGACTAAAAAATCACGACCACTCTTTGTCTTTCCCAGAAACAATCCCGACCACGGTTTATCTCCCCAAAAAAGGCAATTGTGTCATAGTTAATTGACTTCACCCTAGAAAACAATGTTTTTATACCATTTATTTAAAGGAAGTACATTTATGAACTTGCTTCATAATCGAAAGGAAATCATGATTGGTCAGATTCTTTATTGAATATCTTTTGATTGGCCAATATAAGATGACAATGTATAACCTGTTAGAGCATAGCTCAGTTGAACCCACCAAGCGTTGGTATGTCAAGTTTGGTTGTCATATTTTAGTGAATCAAAACTCATCTAAGAGTCGCTTGAATATGTACTAGAGACAACTTTGTATAGGTTAGACTAGAAAGTATAGGATTATGAGACATACAAGTATTACTCGAAGACCTGAAGAATGTGAAGAAGTAACAAGCTACAACGACGACATCATCCTTCCTCTTGAGGTTAGTAATATTGACTTGAACTGTTTCATTCCTAACGTATCTTTCAAGTCGTGCTATATTAAAAACATAACTGCGAAGCTGTGAATGATTATTATACTCTAGTAGTGAGACATGATCACATGATCATAGTGTTAAGGAATTAGAATACGAAGTATAACGCTTATATTTTGAACTTCGTATATATGACATCAACATAATCGTATAAAAGTTATCGTGATTATGTGTATGGGTAAAGGTGAAGATTTCATCCTAGGAAACAATGTTTACATTTGTTTAAAGGAAGTACATTTGTTAGAGCATTGCTTGGCCGAACTCGCAAGCGTTGCTATCTCAAGCTTGTTGTCAAGTTTAGTTGCCAAAACTATAAGTCTTGATTTCTAGTCTACTTATAGCTAAGTCTCGGACTAGGATAGAAAGTGTAGTTGAGCTCTAGACTCCACGGCGTTCATCATGCAAAGACGAAGAACTACTCAAGGAACTGGTGGAACTTCATCGATAAAAAGGTATGTGGAGACTTGAACTTATCTATCACTCAAAAGTCTATCTACTCTATCTCCTATCTTGAGACAAAAGTCGTATTGCTATATAGACTTCGATTATACACATTTGCTATTTCGAGCCGAGTTTATCTCGCTTATCTATTTCTCGAAATATGTGTTGGTAATCTTTCGCTTTGGCCAAGTTCATCTTTACATGTGACGAAAGTCATGTTGATTATTTCAATATCTTGAAAATTGCTTTGATGAAAAATAGTGTGTGAATAACCTCTATTTAACATCCTCTAAGAATGTTTCAATGATTGAAATAAAGAGTTTAGAACATGTAACCATCTTTGGATATAAGCATATAATGTGTTCGCACATTAGTGTATAAGTCCAAAAACGGGAACCAAATGTATGCATACTTGTGTGTGTACTAAATGGTTGATGGAGACTGGGTACGTATGCGTACCCGTACGCATACTGGTGGAAGTTCACGACTGTGAATTTCTGCTGAGTTTGGAAATCAAAACCAACTCAATCCGGTTACCTAGTATGCATACCCGTACGCATACTAGCGGAAAGTTCACGTCCGTGAATTTCTGCTGAGTTTGGAAACCAAAACAAACTAAAATCCGGTTACTTAAGTACGCATACCCGTACGCATACTTAAGTGTGTTGCTTTCAAAAATTGGTTTGTTCATGAACTAAAACATTTATATATTAATGAATGCAAGTTGCAAACCGTGGCTATAATGTTCATGAATCGATTCGAGTGAATCAAAACCGATTTTGCTTCGATTGTGTCTTGTATACTTCTATAAGATCTAAGCAATTAAACAACTCTTGAACTAGTTCATTTGAGTCATTTGGACTAGTTATGGTGAAGATGAATAAGGTTGATATGAAAGTGCTCATATGGCTAACCATTTGGTTAACTACTGTTGAACCAACTAGGTGTACACGTTTAGGTACGGTTACTCAAACCTAAATTACGTATATTTCATTTGTGTATAACAAGCTAAGTTCGATCTAACGGTTGAAAGATACTAGCTTGAATCTAATCGGGTTTTCATCTAACGGTGAATATTGAATGCTTTGTTACCAAGGTAACTTAGATTGCAAACCCTGATTTGGAAACTATATAAAGGAAAAGTCTAGCAACTGGGAAACCTAATCCCCACACCTCTTGTGTGATACTAGTTGTATAAGCTAGAGTCAATTCTACTTTAACCTTAGGTTTCTACCAAGACCCTGTAGGTTAACGACTTAAAGACTTCTTTGGGATTGTGAAGCCAGACCCAACTATTTTCTATGTAGATGCGTGATCTGATCTTGATGTTTCTATCGTGATTGAGTGCAATCGTAAGATTGGCTTGAGATTAATTTCTCCGATAGGCAAGATAGAAAATTAGTCACAAACATCTTCGTCTCATCGTTTGTGATTCCGTAATATCTTGTTTCGCTAGTCGATTAAGATTATTGTGAGGTGATTGATAATTCTAGGCTGTTCTTCGGGAATATAAGTCCGGGTTATCGATTGGTTCATGTTCACCTTGATTTATCAAAAGACGGAACAAAACTCGTAGGTATTTCTGTGGGAGACAGATTTATCTATTCTTGTAGACTTTTCTGTGTGATGCAGATTTTTTTATTAAAGTCTTCGACTTTGGGTCGTAGCAACTCTTAATTGTGGGTGAGATCAGCTAAGGGAATCAAGTGCGTAGTATCCTGATGGGATCAGAGATGTAAGGAACGCAACTGTACCTTGACTCAGTGTGAGATTGATTGGGGTTCAACTACAGTCAAGACCGAAGTTAGTTTGTAGTAGGCTAGTGTCTGTAGAGGCTTAATACAGTGTGGTGTTCAATCTGGACTAGGTCCCGGGGTTTTTATGCATTTGCGGTTTCCTCGTTAGCAAAACTTCTGGTGTCTGTGTTATTTCTTTTCCGTATTATATTTTTTTTATATAATTGAAATATCACAGGTTGTGCGTTTGCATCAATCAATTGGTAAATCCAACCTTTGGTTGTTGATTGAAATTGATTGATCCTTGAACATTGGTATTTGGTACCGTTCAAGTTTATTTCTCTTGTATTCAATCAGACTCGCAGATTTCTATTTGGTTGAGTTGGGATTGAATCGAGAAATTGAGATATAACTCTTTGATATACTTTTTATTAAGATTGAGTCTGACTGTCTAGTTGATTCTCTTAAAAGTATATTGGAGTTAGTCCATACAGATTGCTAAGCGAAATATTTGGTGAGGTTGTTAGACCCCTGCTTTTTCAATTGTTATCAGAGCAGGCAAACACGTATAAGACCTTATAAGTCTGTGTTTGTAGCGATCTGACTCTATGGACAGAAGTGCTATCTCTATAAACTTACCACCAGTCTTCGATGGCTCAAATTACTTGTGGTGGAAAATTGTTATGCGTGCCTTTCTTCAAGCGCGTGATTTTCAATCATGGGTTTACGTAGTTAATGGCTTTGATGCTCCCGTTGTGGCAATAGGAGATGCTACAGTACCTAAAGATATTGTTGCATATGACGCTGCTGAGATACTTGCTGCAAAGCAAAATTCCGATGGTTTGAATGCCATCATACATGCCATTACCCCATATTTTCAGCACCATGTGACTACATGCACTCATTCTAAAGATGCTTGGGATATCTTAGAAACCGTATTTGAAGGGAATACCAGTGAAAAGGAAGCCATGCTTCAAAACCTAAATTCCGATTGGGAAAACCTTCGTATGGCAGATGAAGATTCATTTGATGAGTTTAATCACAAAGTGTGTGAAATTGTTAATGCATTCTTTGCAAGGGGTAAGACTATTCCTGAAAAGGACATTGTGATGAAAATTCTCAGATCGCTGCCATCTAGATACGATTCTAAGAAGCATGCCATCGTTGAAGGAAATAACCTTGATGCTCTCTCAAGAAATACGTTGGTTGGGAAGCTACAGATCTTTGATCATGGGCGCACATCCAAAACCGGAAAGGATGTTGCCTTTAAAGCACAAAAGAAAACTAAATTACTTGATAAAAGTAAAAGTGATTGCGTCTCTGAGGATGATCTTTTTGAGGCTGATTCATCATATGAAGATCTTGACAAGTCAGTCTCGTTGATCATAAGACAGTTTAGAGATCTTCTATTGAAGAGAAGTAAATGGTTCTCCAGAGACAGATCCAGATCGTCAGATAAACCTCATAATCGTATTCCTCCTAAAAACAGGGATGCTGACGAGGATATGCCACAGTGCTTTAAGTGTAAAGGTTTTGGTCATTTTGAAAATGAGTGTCCAAATCGAAAGAAGTACACTGGAAATAAAGGTCTTGCTGCAACTTTTGATGAAATGTCTGACAACTATGATTCTAATGAAGACGAAAAGTCAAGTGTTGCACTTCTTTGTGAAAATATTGATTTTGATAATTGTAGCAATACATATATCAATCTTGATATTCTTTCAGAAGATAACTCAACCAATCTTGAAGAAAAAACATACCTTTCCGTTGGAAACTCTATGTCTATTTTTTCAGGCTCTACTATGTGTCTAGCAGCTTGCACATCTCAGGTACCTGAATCATATTCCAAGTTGACATGGTTATATTGTACGCTCAAGGGCCATGAACTGTCAAAGTGTTTTAAGTATAAACACAAACTAAGGCATGCCAACAAACTTCAATGAAGAGCAAATCGATTAGCAAACAAGCTCAAACTTGTTCAAAAAACCGCAGAGGTTTGTAAGATTTTATCTTCGTCAAAGAAGTTAGTTTCCAAGGATTTGTCAAGACCACTAAAGAAAAGAGAATGGTCTAAACATTTTGATAGACAGGGTTCAATGAATTTCGTTCAAAGAGGTCATGGTGGACAGATTGTTGTTCACCACAGCACAACTTGATTGTGTTGTTTGGTGCATCTTGTCTCATGTGCCTGATAAAAAGAGACAAGATTGTGCACACCTCAGGCTTTAGGAAAAGAATTTTTTTTGTTTTCTCTCTTTTCTTAGTTTTGCTATGTTTTGAAAGCCTGGAATTCATGCCGCTTTTCATATCTAATTGATATTGGAAAGGACTTTCTTGTTTATTCAATAAAAGAGGGTTAAAATTGACAATTCTGCCTTTTATAGGGTATGAGTTGTGCGTACGTGAATCCTTTAAGTGTATAAAGGTTATGTAACCCTACATTCCCTTTTCCTTCCTTGAAACTCTTTTTATCTTAAAACTGCTTGTTGAGACTCAAGTTGTGATTTCCTCTCACAAACCCATACGCATATGGATACTCCAAGCACCATGTCTTCTGTTAGAAAAGATGTTAATATGATTGTTAAACCATCAATCATGAAGGAAAAAGAAAGATCTCCATTACCTCCAACTTTGAAAAGAAAAAGAAGGAATGTGAGGAAGCCAAGAGCTGTTCCTTCAAATTCTCAGAAGTTTTCTGATGTTCTTGAAGAGTTGAAAGAGGCAAGAAAGGAGATTCAACAAATAAAGGCTTTCTATATGAGAACTCTTGAAATTCAAAAGGCCCTGGTTCGACATCATCAACCTAGAAGGTTTGTTGGAATTGACTCCTATCTTCACGAACCGTATGTTCCAATGGTTATTGACGACAAGGAGTTCGGGGACGATAAAGAATTTTTTAGAGGTCTAAATGCCTATAAAAGCTTCTTATGAGAATTTATTCTTGTGTTTTTAAGAAGAATAACTAGAGTTTGGAATAGCCATTATTGTGATTACACAAAGCTATGTCAAACGTTTTCATCTTCAATGTTTTTAGATTTATTTATTTAAACTCTAAAGTTTGTTTGGAAGATGATTTTTGCAGTATTAATCTTTATGGTTTTATATATTTCAATTTGTTATGGGATATGTGTGTTTGCGTCCGTGAACTATGATTGTCCCATACGTGGTCAAAAGTTAAGTCTTTCATATGTCAATATGCAAGTATTGATAAAAGATTGAATGAACTTTTGACAAAACAAAAGATAAGACTTTTATGTCATTATGCAAATATTGATGAAGAAAGGATGAGCTTTTGTTTACAAAGATTAAGTCTATTATATGTCATTGTGCAAATAGTGATGAAAGATAGAATGAATCTTTGTTTATTCCGCAGTATTGATCTTCCCTGATCCATATTTTTTATGTATATACTGTGCGGCTCCGTAAGTTTTCTTATGTTGAGCATTTCTGATTGAATTAATCATTGGTTCTCTTGTGATTAATTTATTGAGTATTTTGGATAAAAATTCATATTCTTATGTGATTTGTTGTTGTCCAAAGAAATCCTTCCTTTCTTGTGAAAGTAAGGTCGCTCTTGTTGTTCTTTCGGGAATGACATTTTATGGGGGAGAGTTCTTAATTGAACTTGTGCTTAATTGCCAAATCTTTGTGGGGAGTGCGGCTGTGGAATATTATAGGGGTTATCTTGTATCTTTATTAAACTCCTTGATGAATGCATTTAGTTTCGGCTATATGATTGCATATAAAAAGTTGATATGTACTTTCTTTTAGTCATGAAGTGTCTCTATGGAAATTTCATTAGGATCCCATAAGTTTTCGTACATTTGCCAATTTTATTGACAAAAAGGAGGAGAATTAATGTATAGTTCACACTACAAATACATATGGTTTTCGGATCATTATGTAAGGGGGAGTGGTTTTCATGTGTGATGAAGTATTGACTAAGGGGGAGTGATACATATCACCATAGTATTGTTGTCGAAGTTGTGATACAATTGAACTTTGATGCCGTGTAATAATACTATGACACTGTGTAACAATGATTGAGAACTTTTGTTTTCTCATTGTTATGGCTATGGATCTTCAACAATGATGATGCTGCATTGAATATTTTTGGAATCATTGGAGTACTTGGAAGTGACGAAGATTTCGAGTAATGTTGAAGAACCAAGGAGATCATGCATTTGGAAGAGAAGCTGCAAAGTTTATTTATTTTGTATTCCATATGTATTGATAGTTTTGTCACAAAAATTGACAAAGGGGTAGATTGTTAGAGCATTGCTCGGTCGAATTTGCAAGCGTTGTTATCTCAAGCTTGTTGTTAAGTTTAGTTTCCAAAACAATAAGTCTTGATTTCTAGTCTACTTATAGCTAAGTCTCGGACTAGAATAGAAAGTGTAGTTGAGCTCTAGACTCCACGGCGTTCATCATGCAAAGACGAAGAACTACTCAAGGAACTGGTGGAACTTCATCGATAAAAAGGTATGTGGAGACTTGAACTTATCTATCACTCAAAAGTCTATCTACTCTATCTCCTATCTTGAGACAAAAGTCGTATTGCTATATAGACTTCGATTATACACATTTGCTATTTCGATCCGAGTTTATCTCGCTTATCTATTTCTCGAAATATGTGTTGGTAAGCTTTCGCTTTGGCCAAGTTCACCTTTACAAGTGACGAAAGTCATGTTGATTATTTCAATATCTTGAAAATTGCTTTGATTAAAAATAGTGTGTGAATAACCTCTATTTAACATCCTCTAAGAATATTTTAATGATTGAAATAAAGAGTTTAGAACATGTAACCATCTTTGGATATAAGCATATAATGTGTTCGCGCATTAGTGTATAAGTCCAAACCGGAAACCAAATGTATGCATACTTGTGTGTGTACTAAATGGTTGATGGAGACTGGGTAAGTATCCGTACCCATACGCATACTGGCGGAAGTTCACGACCCTGAATTTCTGCTGAGTTTGGAAATCAAAACCAACTCAATCCAGTTACCTAAGTATGCGTACCCGTACACATACTGGCAGAAAGTTCACGTCCGTGAATTTCTGCTGAGTTTGGAAACCAAAACAAACTCAAATCCGGTTACTTAAGTACGTATACCCGTACGCATACTTAAGTGTGTTACTTTCAAAAATTGGTTTGTTCATGAACTAAATAATTTATATATTAAGGAATGCAATTTGCAAACCGTGGCTATAATGTTCATGAATCGATTCGAGTGAATCAAAACCGATTTTGATTCGATTGTGTCTTGTATACTTCTATAAGATCTAAGCAATTGAACAACTCTTGAACTAGTTCATTTGAGTCATTTGTACTAGTTATGGTGAAGATGAATAAGGTTGATATGAAAGTGTTCATATGGCTAACCATTTGGTTAACTATTGTTGAACCAACTAGGTGTACACGTTTAGGTACGGTTACTCAAACCTAAATTACGTATATTTCATTTGTGTATAACAAGCTAAGTTCGATCTAATGGTTGAAAGATATTAGCTTGAATCTAATCAGGTTTTCATCTAACGATGAATATTGAATGCTTTGTTACCAAGGTAACTTAGATTGCAAACCCTGATTTGGAAACTATATAAAGGAAAAGTCTAGCAACTGGGAAACCTAATCCCCACACCTCTTGTGTGATACTAGTTGTATAATCTAGAGTCCATTCTACTTTAACCTTAGGTTTCTACCGAGACCCTGTAGGTTAACGACTTAAAGACTTCATTGGGATTATGAAGCCATACCCAACTATTTTCTCTGTAGTTGCGTTATCTGATCTTGCTATTTCTATCGTGATTGAGTGCAATCGTAAGATTGGCTTGAGATTAATTTCTCCGATAGGAAAGATAGAAAATTAGTCACAAACATCTTCGTCTCATCGTTTGTGATTCCGTAATATCTTGTTTCGCTAGTCGATTAAGATTATTGTGAGGTGATTGATAATTCTAGGCTGTTCTTCGGGAATATAAGTTCGGGTTATCGATTGGTTCCTGTTCACCTTGATTTATCAAAAGACGGAACAAAACTCGTAGGTATTTCTGTGGGAGACAGATTTATCTATTCTTGTAGACTTTTCTGTGTGATGCAGATTTGTTTATTAAAGTCTTCGACTTTGGGTCGTAGCAACTCTTAATTGTGGGTGAGATCAGCTAAGGGAATCAAGTGCGTAGTATCCTGATGGGATCAGAGATGTAAGGAACGCAACTGTACCTTGACTCAGTGTGAGATTGATTGGGGTTCAACTACAGTCCAGACCGGAGTTAGTTTGTAGTAGGCTAGTGTCTGTAGCAGCTTAATACAGTGTGGTTTTCAATCTGGACTAGGTCCCGGGGGTTTTCTGCATTTGCGGTTTCCTCGTTAACAAAACTTATGGTGTCATTGAAATATCACAGGTTGTGCGTTTGTATCTTTTAATTGGTAAATCCAACCTGTGGTTGTTGATTGAAATTGATTGATCCTTGAATATTGTCTTTGGTACTGTTAAGGTTTATTTCTATTTTATTCAATCAGACTCGCAGATTTCTATTTGTTTGAGTTGGGATTGAATCGAGAAATTGAGATATAACTTATTGATATACTTTTTATTAAGATTGAGTCTGACTGTCTAGTTGATTCTCTTAAAAGTATATTGGAGTTAGTCCATACAGATTGCTAAGCGAAATATTGGGTGAGGTTGTTAGACCCCCGCTTTTTCAACATTCATGAACTTGTTTTATGAATCGAAAGGGAAATCGCTAGGCTTATTGGTATTGTTATTCATTGCATATCTTTGGATTACCAATATGTGTGAGTTAGTAGAACCGATCATAACTTGTTATGTATCTTGGTATAACTAATCACAGTGCCTGACTTATGATTTGGTATGACTGGTTTTTATTAATTAGTGTAACCGATCCTAAGTAATCACCTAAGATGGTATGATCGATATTTGTAATTGGTGTGACCGATCCTAGTAATTGGTGTGACCGATCACAAAAGATTTGTGTAATCGATCCTTGTAATTGGTGTAACCGGTCCTAGTAATTGGTGTAACCGATCCTGGTAATTGGTGTAACCGATCCTAGTGACTTGTGTAACCTATCACAAGCAATACCATGAGTATATGGTAACCGGTCCTGGTAATTGACATAACCGATCCTGGTAACTGATGTAACCGGTCCTGGTAACTTGTGTGTTCGATCACAAGTAATCCATATTGAGGTAGAACCGATCCTTGTGATTGGTAGAACCGATTGAACCCATGATTGTGATATTATACTTGATCAATCACATAGTTTTCTTGGAATACAGATGAACCAATTCTAAACTTGTTTGGAAGTATGGTATAATCGATTCCAAGATTGTAAATATGAAAGAGGATTTACAAAGAAAAATATGTCAACATACTTTGAACACGAACAATAACTCTTATCTTTTATTGTTCAAAGATATTCCTTAATTACTCAAGGATATCCCGATCCGAAATAAATTAAGAATCTTTTAATTAAGGTTGTTAGTTTTATATGCTTTAATTACCAGAAATTAAATGCATATCTCTTGAGAATAAAAATTAGTAATGTGCATTTACTAATTGGAGATTTTCAATTGAGAGATTTCGGAAAATATTGGATAAAGCATTTCCAGGAATTATGAAAACCGATTTGGGCATTTATTGCATATCTTGAGAATATTCGGTTTTCGAAATTCTTTGGTGTCCAAACATCCTTGGTCTATAAATACCTAAGTGAAAAAGTGGGGGTACAACAACCACACCCAATATTTCGTTCGGCAATCTGAATAGACAAACTCCAATATACTTTCAAGAGAATAAACTAGACAGTTAGACTCAATCTATAGAAAAGTATATCAAAGAGTTTATATCTCTATTTCTCAATTCAATCCGCAATCAGCAAATAGGAATTTGCGAGCCCGATTGAATATAAGAAAAATAACTTGAACGGTACCAATAACCAATGTTTAAGGATCAATCAATTTCAATCAACAACCTAAGGTTGGATTTACCAATTGATCGATACAACGCACAACCTGTGATATTTCAATTATATAACAAAATATAATACGGAAAGAAATAACACTGACACCAGAAGTTTTGTTAACGAGGAAACCGCAAATGCAGAAAAACCCCGGGACCTAGTACAGCTTTGAACACCACACTGTATTAAGCCGCTATAGACACTAGCTAACTACCAATGAACTTCGGACTGGAATGTAGTTGAGCCCTAATCAATCTCACACTGATCAAGGTACAGTTGCACTCCTTACGTCTCTGAACCCCAGCAGGATTCTACGCACTTGATTCCCTTAGCTGATCTCACCCACAACTAAGAGTTGCTATGACCCAAAGTCAAAGACTTGATAAACAAATCTGTCTCACACAGAAAATCCTATTGGAATAGATAAATCTGTCACCCACAGAAATACCTAGAGTTTTGTTCCGTCTTTTGATAAATCAAGGTGCACAGGAACCAATTGATAAACCGAACTTATATTCCCGAAGAACAGCCTAGTATTATCAATCACCTCACAATAATCTTAATCATATGGTAGCGAAAAAAGATATTATGGAATCACAAATGATGAGACGAAGATGTTTGTGACTACTTTTTATCTTGCCTATCAGATAATCAATCTCGAGCAAATCTTAGAGAAGATAGTACTCAATACGATAGAACAGAGCAAGATCAGAACACACAACTACAGAGAAAATAGTTGGGTCTGGCTTCACAATCCCAATGAAGTCTTTAAGTCGTTAACCTACGAGGTTTCATGAAAAACCTAAGGTTAAAGGAAAATCGACTCTAGTCGACACTAGTATCACACAGGAGGTGTGGGGATTAGGTTTCCCAGTTGCTAGAGTTCTCCTTTATATAATTTTTAAATCAGGGTTTGCAATCTTAGGTACCTCGGTAACAAAGCATTCAATATTCACTGTTAGATTAAAACTTGATTAAACCCAAGCTAACATCTTTCAAACATTAGATTGAACTTAGCTTGTTATACACAAATGAAATGTATCCTCATTTAGGTTTATGTAACTGTACCTAAACGTGTACACCATGTTGGCTCAACAGTAGTTAACCGAGGTTAGCTACATGAAAACTCTCATATCAACCTTATTCATCTTTACCATAACTAGTTCAAATGACTCAAATGAAACTAGTTAAAGAGTTGTTCGATTGCTATATTCTCATAGAAGTATACAAGGACACAATTGAAGAAAAATCGGTTTGATTCACTCGAATCAATTCATGAAATTATAGCCACGGTTTGCAAAGAATGCATTCCTTATTATATAAATGTATTTGTCCATGTTACAACCGATTTTAGAACTTTAACCACTCAAGTATGCAAACGGGTACGCATACTTGAAGTAGCCGGACCAAGTTTGGTTTTTGCCAGTATGCGAACGGGTACACATACCTCCAAACCCAACAGAATTTTCCGGTCACAAACCTTACGCCAGTATGTGTACGGGTACGCGTACTTAGGTTCCCAGACTTCTCAAACCAACAGGTAGGCATACGGGTATGCATACTATGGTTCCCGGACATGGATCACATATATGCAAGAGTGCACAACATGTTTTTAATCCAATGTTGGTTAAGTGTTCTAAACTCTATTTCAATCATTGGAACATTCTTAGAGGATGACAATAGCCGTTTTCACACACTATTAGCATCAAAACAATTTTCAAGTTATTGAAATAATCATAAAGAAACATTCCAAGTCTACACCAAATGATTATATCACACAAACCATGTAAGATGTTACTCGGTGATTTTCACATGATCATCTTTTAACTTTCGTTAAGAATATAAGATGAACTTGGTTGAAGCGAAAGCTTACCAACACAGCTTTCTAGAAATATGTAAGCGAATTAAACTCAGCTCGCAATCTCAAATGTCTATAATCGAAAACTATCGTAATACGACTTTTGTCTCAATATAGGAGATAGAGTAGAAATAGACTTTCCAAGTGATAGATGAGTTTCAGTCTCCACGTACCTTTTGTTGATGAAGTTTCACAAGCTCTCCTTAGTAGTTCTTCGTCTTCAAATGATGAACGCTGTGAAGTCTAAAGCTCAACTACACAATCTATCCTAGTCCGAGACATTACTATAAGTAGACTAGAAATCAAGACTTATAGTTTTGATCACTAACATTGACAAACAATCTTGAGATAGCAACGTTTGCGAGTTCGACCGAGCAGTGCTCTAACACTAAGTTTGCATTTCTAGCAAACTATCCTAAGAGCCAGGCAAACTTCATCTTCTTGTTGTTTTTGGTGGAGACGTCTATTCGGAGAGGAAAGTACCCTAATTAGGCGAAATCTCTTATGACCACTCGCTTAAAAACTTCTATGGGATCAAGAATCTCTACGAGTACCGTTGGTGGGAAACTAGATAATTGCAGTTTATTAGTTTTCGATTGATTTGATTGACTAACGGTTGTTGAACTTTGATTGCACCTTGTTTGTATATTCTTGAGAATCTTCTCTTCTGATATAAGATTCACTCAAACTAGGTCGAAGTGTCGACGGGATCTTTAGAACTGTTTATAGATCTAAAGACATCTTGTGATAATCCATTGTTAACAGACTCCGTTCTGTGTGTGATTGATTACAAAAGATTCAAGTGGTGTTGTGCAGGTTTAATTGAAGATTAAAGAAGATTTGAAGACGAAGAAGATTTCTAATTGGTTTCTCATATCTTTGTGAAGCACAAACCTTGATCGGCTGGGATCCAACTATAATCGGATTTATTCGATTGATTAGTTACGTGAGATCGGTAACACCTAATAGTTCTCTTGAGTTCTATTTTTATTGTTACAAATCTGAATCTTATTACTTAGGTAATAGAGATTGGATTGATCTAACCAGGCAAAAGAGTTTATTAGTTTAAACGGAAGAGCCTTTTCATATGACCTAAGATATCTTTATCTGGAAAGAATCAATAGAGTTGTTACCAAACAGATTTATTATTCCTGTACTGTTTGGAATACGATCTAACGGAATTGTTCTAGTGCGTGCACTTATTGAATGTCGGAAGCGCAGGGATACTAAAGAAACTAAGTGAACTAGGTTTAGTTGCTTGGTCTCAACTATACGAAGTTGGTTTAGATTTTGTATAACGGCTTAATTCTGAGAGTATTTAATTCTGGACTTGGTCCCGGGGGTTTTCTGTAGTTACGGTTTCCTCATTAACAAAATCTTGATGTGTCTTTTACTTTTCTATTTCTGCAATTATAATTGTTTATTATAATTAAAAGTAAAATACACAAACGTTAACTCCGTATTACTTGATAGTGATTCTATAGAGTTTGGTTAAGTCCGAACCTATTATCAAGTAATCACACTTTTATTGTTGTATTGTCTCAATCTCGTATCCATAGATGATCACACAAAGTGTGAATACCTATTTGTCGTATTGTCTCGACTTAGTCCATAGATAATCACTTTCAGTAAGAGGACTTATAGGTGGATATTTTAAAGATTGTGGTGTATTTGGGTACCCTCGTCTTTTCAATTGGTATCAGAGCGAGAAAACACGAAAAGATCTAACAATCTATGTTGTGTTCGATCCAACCTATAAGAAATGAACTCGAGTTCATGATAGACGCATTTATGTGCCTATTTTCATCTCTTTTGTGTATACTGTTAGTACCCATTTCTGTACTAATTTTGGTATTTTATCCATTTGTAGGTGTTTTTGGAGGAATAGGCTTTTGCGGCGAAATCGGCTCGAAAAGTTGTTAAAGGTACCTGGGAGGACATTTGCTATTCGGACTCTCATTTTGGATAAGGGGTAACCAATTTCCAAGCAGCTGCTAAACACATACCGGAACTGGATAGGGGGAGGTCACATTTCTTCACATTTTCAAAAACAGAAAACTGGCGGGAAAAATTTCTTTTCACAGATGGATCTAGGGTTGGATTGTTGATCGATTTTTATGGAGATTAAAGGGCTGAATTTGATTGGGTTTGCTCCTATGGACCTAACAGGCGAGGTAAGGGTGTTGGAATGGATCCAAAGTGGCTAGAACTCGAATTGGAGGCAAAAAAAGGTTAAAAATATCACGGTTTATTTTGGGAAAGTTTCTTGGTTTATTTATGGAAACTTACGTGAAGAAGATGAAGGAAACTCTTCTTAGAGATTTAATTCTATCACAGGAAGAGTTTGTACAACTTGGATTGACTGAGGAGACGTGCAGCTGATGAGAAAAAGGAATTATCGTGACTTGTTGGGGAGGAAAAAATCAAAGATATTCTCGAATTTTCCTTACCCTATTATGTATAAAAGGGTTGGTACGAATCCTAGGAAGGAAACCAAGACTTTAGGGGAAGTTTAGAACACCACAGAGCCGAAAAAATCAACTTGCAGGAAACCGAGTTCTGCTGCTGCCGGAGAAGAAGAAGAAGAACATACGACCCTCACTGAACCGTCACAGACGAATATCGTAGTTCAACAGCAGCAGCTGAGTATCGTTTATAAGCAGTTTCCTGAAGTCACAGAAGACCTTTACCGGCGATTCTGTCCACTGTTTTAGACCTTCAGCGACTACAGTGTATTCTTTTACTCTTTTAATCAACTTTTGAGCTATAAATATGTACTTTGAGCAAGTGATTAATATGACGAGCCAAACCCCTTAGCCGAGGCGACGGAGGAAGCCATTGTTCCATGAAAAGTGGTATAGTTCTATTTTAATTATTTATTGCAATTATTTTATATGATTATTTGCATAGAACTTAAAAGAAAAATTGGTTTTTATTGAGTAGTTGTGAAGTGTTTTGATGGGACATGCTTGGTTTTAATACTTTTGATGTTTCATGCTTCGTGCTTACAATTATTACTTCAAAAATCTATTAAAGGCAAAATATTAGAATCACTTTAAAAGAAAAAATTGCATGAATATTGATTAGAATTATCACTTAATTGGTCAATGGTGGAATCCAGAGTCTCGGTATTTTCTTATTATTGTTGAATCAACTTTATTTAATTTTCGAAAATCCTTCACAAGCCCGAGTTGAACGAACTCTATTTATCACTTTTTACAACAACTTAAAATTCACACCAGTTCACATGAATTGATTTCAGTTAACATACCTCCAAGATTTGATGGAACAAACTATCTATGGTGGAAATCTGTTATGAGATCTTTTCTTCAATCACGAGACTTTAGTACTTGGCTATTAGTCGTCGATGGTTATAATCGCCCAAAAATATATAATTCAGAAACTGAGTTTAAACGCTTAGTGGATTATACAAGCGAAGAAAAGGGTTTTGCAAAGCAGAATTCAGATGGTTTGAATGTTATTATACATGCTGTAAGTCGTGATCTACAACATCATGTATCAACATGGCAAACTTCAAAGGAAGCTTGGGATAATCTTCATATCGTATTTGAAGGTAATACATCAGAGAAACAAGCTAGACTTCAAACTCTTACTTCTGATTGGGAAAACCTTTGAATGGATGACAACGACACTTTTGAAAAGTTTAATATTAAACTCTCTGAGATAATTAATGCTTCTTTCTCTCTTGGAAAGACTATTTCTGAAAAGGATATAGTGTGCAAAATTCTCAGATCGTTGCCATCTAGATACGAATCTAAGAAGCATGCAATCATCGAAGCTAACGATATTTCATCCTTATCAAGAAGTTCTTTTGTAGGAAAACTAAAAGATATTCGATCAGGAGTACTTGTCAAAACGAAAAGACAATGTGGCATATAAAGACATCAAAAATCCGCCGACTCAATGTCCGGAAGACTCCAAAGATCAGGAAGATCTAGATGATGAAGATGAGACTGAACTAAATCATCATTTGTCTCTTATTACTCAACGATTCAAGAAATTGTTGAGACACCGAAAAAGAGAATCTCCTGTGTCGAAAAGAAATCATATTTATACACATAAAAGTGAAGATACTTGGGATGACGATGATATTATTCCTCAATGCTACAAATGTAGAGGCTTTGGTCATATTTCTCCAAATTGTCCAACTAAGGATATTCAGTGGAAAAGAAATGCATATACTGCCACACTTGATTATTCCCCTGACGAGGATAATCTAGACTGTATGATAGACCATGTTGCAACCATTGAAGAAGTCTATGACTCTGAAATACTTTCAACAATAGATACCCAAGAAGAGTTCACTCCTAAGATTTTCAAACAAGGATTTCCTTGTAAAGATAAAAGAACTCAGTTTCCTGAATCTGAAATCAATGGAATAAAACATCGCTTGATCAAATCAGACTAATTTATCTGAATGATAAGGTAAAACTTAACAAGCATCTCGTGAAAATCGAACTCTCTCAATGTTCCGAGAAAGAACAAGTATCTAAACTCATCCATGACATCAAATGTTGTCAAGATGAAATCAGAAAGTTAAAAGCAGAGAATTTGAAATTGAGAGATAAACTTGTCTGCTCTGGCAAATCAACATTTGATATGAATATATCAAAAGACAAGGAAGCAAGGTTAAAAAAATCTCTATCAAACCTAAGGGTTGTAACCGGAATACTTCTGGGGCTTGTTTCCGATACAGACAATGGGAGTACTATCAAAAACAATGCCCTGGTGTCACACAAAGAGAGAAACTCTGTTAATCAAAAAAAACCAAGATCTAAGTCCAGATCAAAAATTACTTCAGAAAATCAATGTGAAAAATTGAATAATGTGATTTTTAGACATCAAGATCTTGCCTCAAAATTGAGAAACAAACCTAACAGTTCAAACATAAAAGATTCTCAAATATGTAAGTATGTTGAAACCTCTAAGGGAGGAAAATTCAACAACCGAAAATTGATAACCTAACTAGTTATCATGAATCCTTACTTGTTACCCTCAAAAAGTAAACAATAAGGATATGTATGTAAATATTTTAATAAAAATATTTCTAAAATAAATTTTCTGTTAAGGGATTAAATGAAATAATATTCTCAAAGATTGTGAGAAAAACTTCTCTTATTTATAAGAGGAAAGGTTTCATATTTCATTTTAGAGATCTGGCAGAATGTCTACCTCTAGCTGCAACTCTCGCAAAGCTGAAAAAGTATGGACTATATTGTTTCCTAACAAGAAACTTCATCTTGAATCTTCAGATGGTGATTAAGACTCATCTTCAGAGCTTCATCAAGATGTTCCTAATGAAGAAATCACATCTCTTAATGATAATCTTCTCAAAAATCTTTCACTAAAATTAGATCTAATCTTATGTGAAGTAAGGAACATGGAAAAGGATTTGCGAAAGGAAGTAAAGGAAGTCAATGACAATGTTATTAGTCTTGAATCAAGATTAGTAATCATAGAATATTATTGGAATCCTGTGAAATCTTCGGATCCAACTTCAGAGAAAACTCTAAAGGAATAAATTAGAGTCTTGCAATCCAAGAAAAATAGACATCGGTTTTTGATTTATTTCGATTATTGTATAAGGTCTATTTTTGAATAAAAATATCAATTATTATGAATAAACTTATTATTTTATAATTTTTCTTGTGATAGTTTCCGATTACATAGCCTGTGCTTGAATGTCTATATTATTGCTATGTGTTTATGGGATGTCTGATTTCGGTTTTCATAACCTTAATATTCGATCTCATATGATGTGAACCCTTATGGTTTGTGTGACTTTTTGATTTAGCGGGATTAAGTTCTAGCCCAAGTTGGTAGGCTTTATCAAAGGATCATAAGTTGTTCCTATTGAAACTCATATGTAAAAAGTCACAATGTGTTGAATCAATTTGTGTTTACATGAGTTGTGTTTAGCATAAACATATGTGTTTCGGGTTTTCAACTTTTGCTATTGGAACGCATTAGTTAAAAACGATTCAACCTTTCTCTGGTAAAGGTTGCTCTTTGTTGTTGTTCTTTTGTTCTTGCGAGAGGATGACAACATACTGGGGGAGAGTTCTAACTTGAACTTGCGCTTAATGATATATCTTTCTGGGGAGAAGAGGATGTGATGTGATTTTCAAAGATGTTGTAGTAATGGTAAATAGGATTCGAACTCTAAGACTTGTGAAGATTCGAGCTTTTAAATTTAATAAAAATATATACAAAAATATTACAAAGGGTGCGAGAGTTACTGGGATTCAGGATTCCACCGAATTCAAAACATAAGGTTCAATTATTAATTCTTTGACAATTTTAGCTCAAGAAAAACATGGACTCTATTTTTGCCAAGGTAGATTCTCAAAACATTGATTGTAAATCCTAAGCATGATGT
>JAJJMB010005149.1:3564998-3881270 GCA_023531105.1 Papaver atlanticum | reverse complement strand
TAATAATACAGCGAATCTGCAACGCTTTATAGTCGTTACAGAAGTCATCGTTACAATTGAAGTGTTGTTTATAAACGATAACTGTGTTCTGCTGTTGAAGAACGATACTTCTTTGCGACTGTTCTGTGTGGGTCAATGTTCTTCGTGTTCTTCAGCAGCAGCAGCAGCAGAACCTGGTTTCCTGCACCTTTTATTTCTCGGCTCTGTCGTGTTCTAAACTTTCCCTAACTTTCGACACCCCTTCTATATGACCCAAACAATCTATTTATATCAAAAAGACCGATTAAATCTCTCCAAAATCTCTTTTTTTCTCTTCATGGCAAAGTTGCGGCAATTTCTTGTTTTAGAATTTCAACGCGTTTCTGAGCTTTCCTTTTGATTCTTAACTCTTCCTTAGATACCAATCTTTGGGAAGAAAATCTTTCCTTTAGTCTCCCTAAAATTCCAAAAATAGTTCATCACAGACCCGAAACTTCCATCACCTCTGTTTCGATTCTACCGGGTTATTTAACCCAATTCAATCAATCCAAACCCACATACCAAGCCTTTCTATCCTTAACAGGGTTAACCCAACGAAAATCAGCCCTTGAATCTCCTTAAAAGTCGTCCAAATTTCAACCCTAAAATCTGTTCCGTGAAAACAAACTTTCCCGCCAATTTTTTTGTTTTTAACCCGTGAAGAAGTGGAGTCCCCCTATCCAGTCCCGGTCTGTGTTTAGTAGCTGCTTGGAAATGGGTTACCCCTTATCCAAAGTGAGAGTCCGAATAGCAAATGTCCGCCCAGATGCCTTTAACAACTTTTCGAGCCAATTTCGCCGCAAAAGCTTATTTCTCCAAAAACATCTAAAAAGAGATAAAATACCAAAATAAGTACAAAAATGGGTACTAACAATATACACAATAAAGATGAAAATAGACACATAAATGCGTCTATCAGGATGCGGAATCTGAGGTAACGAATTTGTTATTTAATCGTTTTCCTTTTTAATAAAAGCCTGCTTATATTGCATATATTTTTCTTTTGCTTAACAAAATTTCGGTACAATTGATATGTATTCCATTATGTGTGTATGGATGTGTGCGTGTGATTCAATTGTTTCCAGTTAAGAAAAGCTGTGTAAATTTATTTGGCTTATTGTTTGATATCTTCTTATTGTTTGGTATCAAGTGTTTTTGTTTAATGAAATTTCGGTGCAATTGCGGTGCTATAATGTCTATGTTTGTTTCAATTGCTTTCGGTTAATAGAAATAATTGTGCAAGTCAATTTATTTGGTTTGTATGTATTGTTTATGGGTTAACGAAATACATGATCATTTGTTTAGTCAAATTCGATTCCGGATAAGAGAAACTAAGTTAATTCTGATCTTAGTTAGACTTATCAAATTAAAGGATTCGGTTATTCAAGTCTAATCGAATGCCTTGACAAGAAATACTAGTTAACTAACCTAGTACTTGTCTTGTTTAAAGTGAAAGGTCTAAGTTATTGTATGAATAATTAGAACCTGATGAGAAAAATAAAGTTAATTCTGATCTTTATTTTGGTCTTATCGAAATAAGCGATTGTATGTTTACAATCGGTTTAGCAAGAGAACTAATTTTCTTAGTCAATTTGTTAAACTATTAGGGAAAATTTCTTCGAGCAATTGTTTCCTTGATAACATATTAAAATCAAATTACTTGTAGTTTCGGTTTTGATATTGGTTTTCTAAAGTGGTATGTGAAACCTTCGTGCTTAACTCTTATAGGTTGTACAAGTATTTTAGATTTGTAAGATCCTTTCGGTTTGACCTTTATTTTCTCAAACCTTTGTCATTTTGTGACAAAAAGGGGGACAAATATATGGAGTAAACAAGTGATTTGTAATCACTAAGGAAAGGACAATTGTGCTTAAACGTTATATCTAACGAAAGAGTAAAGCATTGACTAAGGGGGAGCAACATATCATATTGCTGTTGTAGTTATCTTGACTACAAAAGGGGAATAACAAAGATGTTCGGATTGAAAATCTACCTATCTTACCTTTAGGGGGAGTATTAGCTTTGTTATTCAAATGTCAACAACGGCATTTATTAATTGAATATATGCAGGTTATTGTGCTGTTGAAACTTGGAATCAGGCGTATGTTTAATGAATTCTTGTAATTTGTTTATCCATATGTATTGAGAGTTTTGTCACTAAAATTAAGAAAGCGGGAGATTGTTAGAGCATAGCTCGGTTGAACCCACCAAGCGTTGGTATGTCAAGTTTGGTTGTCTTATTTTAGTGAATCAAAACTCATCTAAGAGTCGCTTGATTATGTACTAGAGACAACTTCGTATAGGTTAGACTAGAAAGTATAGGATTATGAGACATACAAGTATTACTCGAAGACCTGAAGAACGTAAAGAAGTAACAAGCTACAACGACAACATCATCCTTCCTCTTGAGGTTAGTAATATTGACTTGAACTATTTCATTCCTAACGTATCTTTCAAGTCGTGCTATATTGAAAACACAACTGCGAAGCTGTGAATGATTATTATACTCTAGTATTGAGACATGATCACATGATCATAGTGCTAAGGAATTAGAATACGAAGTATAACGCTTATCTTTTGAACTTCGTATATATGACATCGACATAATAATTTGAATGCTATTATGATTATGTGTATGGGTAAAGGTGAAGATTTCATCCTAGGAAACAATGTTTACATTTGTTTAAAGGAAGTACATTCATGAACTTGTTTTATGAATCGAAAGGGAAATCACTAGGCTTATTGGTATTGTTATCCATTGCATATCTTTGGATTACCAATATGTGTGAGTTAGTAGAACCGATCATAACTTGTTATGTATCTTGGTATAACTAATCACAGTGCCTGACTTATGATTTGGTATGACTGGTTTTTTATTAATTAGTGTAACCGATCCTAAGTAATCACCTGAGATGGTATGATCGATATTTGTAATTGGTGTGAACGATCCTAGTAATTGGTGTGACCGATCACAAAACATTTGTGTAATCGATCCTTGTAATTGGTGTAACCGGTACTAGTAATTAATGTAACCGATCCTGGAAATTGGTGTAACCTATCCTAGTGACTTGTGTAACTGATCACAAGCAATACCATGAGTATATGGTAACTTGTCCTGATAATTGACGTAACCGATCCTGGTAACTGATGTAACCGGTCCTGGTAACTTGTATGTTCGATCACAAGTAATCCATATTGAGGTAGAAAGTATTGAACCCATGATTGTGATTTGATACTTGATCAATCACATAGTTGTCTTGGAATACAGATGAACCAATTCTAAACTTATTTGGAAGTGTGGTATAATCGATTCCAAGATTGTAAATATGAAAGAGGATTTACAAAGAAAAAGATGTCAACATACTTTGAACACGAACAGTAACTCTTATCTTTTATTTTTCAAAGATATTCCTTAATTACTCAATGAGATTCCGGTCCGAAATAAATTAAGAATCTTATAATTAAGGTTGTTAGTTTTATATGCTTTAATTACCAGCAATTAAATGCACAAGCCGAGTGCACGTGCATTGCACGTATAACATGAAGACGATCAACTGTGTGGTATGCGTGCAATAATGAAAACCCTCTATGACGTTGCATCAACGAATGTACTGCATAATCCACGTGTTGGAAACTTGGAAGACGGATACTTTACATCCTTTTGGTTCTATCTTTGTAAAAATGTTGGTTCAATAGAAGATTAAACCGATCAAGAATCCAAGATATCTTTATCTATATATATTTTTCACGGAGAATTCACATTTTTTCCAATCGGCGATCAGTGGTGTTGTGTTGGATTTCTACTGAGCAACTGATTGATAGGTTTTATTTGAGATCGGTGAAGTCAAGAATCAAGATTCAAATCACACAAATGCTGAAAATCACTGTCATTAAAATAAATACCGGTTTAAGATTTTTTGATCAATGGTGTTCTCATCAGGCATTAATGGCAGTGAAGTTGCCATCGCCGTGAAGTTGTATGGTGATAGAGGTCTGAGCTGAATTTGTTTTTTAAATCTTTGAAGTGTTCTTCGTAAAGTCCTTATCTAGTTTTATTTAGGTCCTTATACTTTTACAAATTGTCCCATAGTCCTTATGTGAAGATGCCAAAAAGTTTGATAATATTTGATATCCGACGGCTGAGTTTTGAAATCATCACAGATCCTACGGATGACGTTTGTTCCGTGTCAAATTTGTTAGCGTTTCCAGTTTGGGCTTGCTGTTATTAAAAGGGGGAGACATCTCTAGAGAATAAAAATTAGTAATGTGCATTTACTAATTAGAGATTTTTTATTGAGAGATTTCGGAAATTATTGGACAAAGCATTTCCAGGAATTATGAAAACCGATTTGAGCATTTATTGCATATCTTGAGAATATTCGGTTTTGGAAATTCCTTGGTGTCCAAACATCCTTGGTCTATAAATACCTAATTTTGCATTTCTATCAAACTATCCTAAGAGCCAGGAAAAATTCATCTTCTTGTTGTTTATGGTGGAGCCGTCTATCCGGAGAGGAAAGTAGCCTAATTAGGCGAAATCTCTTATGACCGCTCATTTAAAGACTTCTGTGGGATCAAGAAGCTCTACGAGTATCGTTGGTGGGAAACTAGATAATTGCAGTTTATTAGTTTTCGATTGATTTGATTGACTAATGGTTGTTGAACTTTGATTGCACCTAGTTTGTTTATTCTTGAGAATCTTCTCTTCTGCTATAAGATTCTTTCAAACTAGATCGAAGTGTCGACAGGATCTTTAGAACTGTTTGTAGATCTAAAGACATCTTGTGATAATCCATTGTTAACAGACTCCGTTCTGTGCGTGATTGATCACAAGAGATTCAAGTGGTGTTGTGCAGGTTTAATTAAAGATTAAAGAAGATTTGAAGACGAAGTAGATTTCTGATTGGTTTCTCATATCTTTGTGAAGCACAAACCTTGATCGGTTGGGATCCAACTAGAATTAGATTTATTCGATTGATTAGTTGCGTGAAATCGGTAACACCTAATAGTTCTCTTGAGTTCTATTTTGATTGTTACAAATCCAAATCTTATTACTTAGGTAATAGAGATTGGATTTATCTAACCAGGCAAAGGAGTTTATTAGTTTAAACGGAAGAGCCTTTTTATATGACTTGAGATATCTTTATCTGGAAAGAATCAATAGAGTTGTTACCAAACAGATTTATTGTTTCTTTACTGTTTGGAATACGATCCAAAGGAATTGTTCAAGTGCGTGCACTTATTGAATGTCGGAAGCGCAGGGATACTGAAGAAACTAAGTGAACTAGGTTTTGTTGCTTGGTCTCAACTATACGAAGTTGGTTTAGATTTTGTATAACGGCTTAATTCTGAGAGTATTCAATTCTGGACTTGGTCCCGGGGTTTTTCTACATTTGCGGTTTCCTCGTTAACAAAATCTTGCTGCGTCTTTTACTTTTCTATTTCCGCAATTATAATTTTTTATTATAATTAAAAGTAAAATAAACAAACGTTAACTCCGTATTACTTGATGGTTATCCTATAGAGTTTGGTTAAGTCCGAACCTATTATCAAGTAATCACACTTTGATTGTCGTATTGTCTCGACTTAGTCCATAGACAATCACTTTCGATAAGAGGACTTATAGGTGGATATTTTAAAGATTGTGGTGTATTTTGGTACCGTCGTCTTTTCAGAACCTATCTTAACTTGTTGAGATTTATGGTATAACCGGTCATAGCCTATATAATATAGTTTGTTGTAATCGGTCATGAGCTTCATTGGAAATTAAAGTATAACCGATCACAAGCTATATTGGAATGCAATTTGTAACCGGTCATAAGTTACTTTGGGAACCAAGGTATAACCAGTCACAAGATGAATTGGGAAGTTAGTGTAATCGATCACAAGATACCTTTGGGAAGCAAGTTGTAACCGATCACAAGCTAACTCGGGAAGCAAGGTGTAACCGATTACGGCCTGTATTGGGAATCATGTTATAACCGGTCATAACATATTTTAGAGTGATGGTTTAATCGGTTCCATGAGCAAAACCAATAACCATGGTTTACATATTTCTTCATGGTGTATGTGAATTAGGGTTTTGGGTTTGTCAAGTTGAGAAGTTTCCAGATGTCGATATATTTGAACATGTACATAACTCTTATCATTTACTGTTCAAATTTGATACTCAAGGTGATACCTGGTCCAAAATATTGAAAAGCATTTTATAGGTCTTGCTATCCAAAAGGGTGTTGGTGCCCAGCTTGTTGCTAGGCTACCCACCAACCTATTGTAATTTCTTTTTTTCTCAATAATGGATTTTTTTTTCTATTATGATTTTCATCATATATGTTTTAATTACCAGCAATTAAAGCATATCCACTGGAAAATATCATTAGTTAATGTGCGAAACTAATAATAGAAGTTTTTCTATGAGAGTTTTCGTAAATGTTGGTTAACATTAATTGGAAATAGTAAAACCGAATTTAGGTACTTTAATGCATATCTTGAGAATATTTTCAGTTTAGGAATTTCCTTGTTGTCCAAACAACCTTGGTCTATAAATACCTAAGTTTGCATTTCTAGCAAACCATCCTAAGATCCATGCAAACTTCATTTCTTGTTGTTTCTGGTGGAGCCGTATATTCGGAGAGGAAAGTATCCTAATTATGTGAAATCTCTTACGACCACTCGTTTAAAGATTTCTGTGGGATCAAGAAGCTCTACGAGTACCGTTGGTGGGAAACTAGATAATTGTAGTGTTATTAGTTTTCGATTTGATTTGATTGACTAACGATTGTTGAAATTTTGATTACACCTAGTTTGTTTATGCTTGAGAATCTTCTCTTCTGATTAAGATTCACTCAGACTAGATCAAAATATCGACGTGATCTTCAGAATTGTTGTTAGATCTAAAGACATCTTGTGATAATCCATTGTTAACAAACTTTGTTCCGTGTGTGATTGATCACAAGAGATTCAAGTGGTGTTGTGCAGGTATTTGAAGATAATAGAAAATTTGAAGACAAAGAAGATTTCTTATTAGTTTTCGTATCTTGTGGATTTAGTGCACAAACCTTGATCAACTGGGATCCAACTAGAATCGATTTATCTTTGATAGATCTGATTGATTAGTTGCGTGAGTCGGCATTCTCTATATTTCTTGTAAGATCTATATTGATTGAGTGCGAATCTACACTTGATTATTTCAGTAGTTAAAGTTAGATTGATCTAAACAGACAAAGGAGTTTATTAGATTAAATGGAAGAGCCTTTGTCAATGACTCATCTATATCTTTAGCAAGATTGATTAGAGTGGTTACCAAACAGATTCTTCCTTTGTTGTTTGGAATACGATCCAAAGGACTTGCTATTCACGTGTGTGACTCTAGAAGTCGAAGGCGCAGGGATACTGAGGGAACTAAGTAGCTAAGGGTAGTCTTCCTGGTCTCAACTATACGAAGTTGGTATTAGATTTTGTATAGCGACTTAATTCTGAGAGTACTCAAAACTGGACTAGGTCCCGGGGTTTTTCTACATTTGCGGTCTCTTCGTTAGCAAAATCTTGTTGTGCCATTTACTTTACTTTTCCGCATTATAATTGTTTTATTATATAAGTAAATTGCACTTGTACGTTAACTCCGTAATACTTGATATTGATCCTATAGAGTTTCGGTTATTTCCGAACCTATTATCAAGTACACACTTTTTTGTCGTATCGTCTCGATCTTGTATCCATAGTCAATCATACAAGTAATCTTGTTGTCGTATTATCTCGACTCAGTCCATAGAATGATCACATTCGGTAGAGGACCTATAGGTTGACAAATAAAAGATTGTGGTGTATTTGGGTACCCTCGTCTTTCAAAAATACATAAATTCAAAAATGGACAAGCCTTTGACAAGTGGGCTTGAGAGATGCTTGCTACAAAAAAAAGATATGGATACTGAAAACGCGGGGGTCTAACAACCACACCCAATATTTCGTTCGAAAATCTCTATGGACTAAACCTTAATATATTCCGAGAGTAAAAAACTCAATCAAAGAATAATACTAAAGAGTTTATCTCTTTTTCTCAAATCAATCAGCAAATCAAACAGATAGAAATCTATGAGCCTAATTGATGTGAAAAATACTTGGATGGTACCAAAGAACAATATCCGAGATCAATCAAAATTATACCCAAAAAACAATGTAGGATTTATCAACAATGATTGATTAACGCACAACCTGTGATATTTCAATTATAAAGATAAACAATATAATGCGGAAAAGAAATAACACAGACACCATAAATTTTGTTAACGAGGAAACCGCACTGGAAAACCCCGGGACCTAGTCCAGAATAAACACACACTGATTATAAGTTGTTACACCAATTTCCTACTACCTATTCGGACTAGATGTAATACATGTTTCAGTTGTATTCAAGCACTTGTAGAACTCCTAGCAAAACACAAATTCTCTTTAGGAATTCTTCTCGTAAATCTTCTAGCATAACACAAATTCTCTTTAGAAGTTTTTCTCGAAAATCTTCTGGAAGAACACAGTTCTCTTCAGAAGCACTCTCAAAAATCTTCTAGCAGAATGTTAGTTCTCTTTTAAGCTCGAGTTTTCTTCTTCCAACCTTTTGACCTTTTCAAGCGTAATAACTAGATCATTCTTGGATGATTCACATTGAACTTTGAGATCTTTTCGATTCGAATCAAATAACAAGTTCATCTCAATGTTCTCCAAGTTATCTAGCTTTGCTTGAAGAATAATTTCCCGATCTCGACCTCCGGCAATTTCTTCTTTAAGCTTTCGTATTTCGTTGAGATAATCTCTTGCACCAATAGAATCAAGTTGGTCTTGTAAGTCTTTATTCCGACTACGAAGTCTGTCATATTTAGCTTTCTCACTGAATATGGTGCTTTCAGCTTCCGAAAGTTTCTGATGACATTCCTTAAGAAGTTTATTAGCAAATGGATCTATATGGAACACTTCTTCGTCAGAATCAGAATCAGTATCCAAAAGACTTTTTCCAGTAGCTAATGCAACCTCGCCTGCGTACTCTTGATAATCATAAGATTCAGGTCCATCATCAAGAGTAGGAAAAGTTGTTGTATATGCTAGTTGTCTCGGCTCCATCTAGGGCATGCCGAAGAAAAGTGCCTGAAACCACGATAGTTAAAGCATTGCACATCATCGTTAGGAGATGTTGCACCTTTAGAAAAACTCTTTTTCCTGTTTCTCAAGATTTTTCTAAATTGTCGTGGAGTAACATCCTTAGCATCTGAAGTATCAGATTTATCCTTAGAGGATCCAGAATTGTATGCAGCTTTAAGAGAAATCACCTCTTTTTCAGACCGGTGTTCATTATCAAATATCTTTAACATTCCAACAAGAGTATTTTTGGAGAGTGTTGAAAGATCGTTTGCTTCTTCAATGACATGTTTCTTAGACTCGTATCTTGATGGTAGAGACCTGAGAATTTCGCACACAATTACTTTCTCCGGAATAGTTCTTCCTAATAATGAATATAAGGAGCTAACTATTTGAGAAAGTCTATGGTTAAACTCATCAAAGGTTTTATCATCATACATGCGAAGGTTTTCCCAGTCAAAAGCTAGGTTTTGAAGCCTTGCTTCTTTCTCTGCGGCATTCCCTTCAAATACGGTTTCTAAGATATCCCAAACATCTTTAGACTTATTGCACGTAGTCACGTGGTGCTGAAGATTTGGGGTAATGGCATGGATGATAGCATTTAATCCGTCAGAATATTTCCTTACAGCACTAATCTCGACATCACTATAACTACCAATATCCTTTGCAACAGTTACACCGTCTACTATAACTGTTGGAGGATCATAGCCATTTACAACACGAACCTATGATTAAAAATCACGTGCTTGAAGAAAGGCACGCATATCAATTTTCCACCATAAGTAATTCGAAGCCATCGAAGACTGGCGGTACGTTTATATAGATAGCACTTCTTTCCATAGAGTTAGATTGCTACAAACACAGACTTACGAGGTATTAGCTTGTTTGCCTGCTCTGATACCAATTGAAAACGCGGGGGTCTAACAACCACACCCAATATTTCGTTCGGCAATCTGTATGGACTAAACCTTAATAATATTCCGAAGGTAAAAACTCAATCAAAGAATAATACTAAAGAGTTTATCTCTTTTTCTCAAATCAATCAGCAAATCAAACAGATAGAAATCTATGAGCCTGATTGATGTGAAAAATATTTGGACGGTACCAAAGACCAATATCCAAAATCAATCAAAATTCTATCCAACAAACAAGGTCGGATTTATCAACAATGATTGATTAACGCATAACCTATGATATTTCCATTATAAAGATAAATAATATAATGTGGAAAAGAAATAACACAGACACCAGAAATTTTGTTAACGAGGAAACCGAAAATGCAGAAAAACCCTGGGACCTAGGCCAGAATAAACACACACTGATTATAAGATGTTACGCCAATTTCCTACTACCTATTCGGACTAGATGTAATACCTGTTTCAGTTGTATTCAAGCACTTGTAGAACTCCTAGCAGAACACAAATTCTCTTTAGGAATTCTTCTCGTAAATCTTCTAGCAGAACACAAATTCTCTTTAGAAGTTATTCTCGAAAATCTTCTGGCAGAACACAGTTCTCTTTAGCAGCACTCTCAAAAATCTTCTAGCAGAATGTTAGTTCTCTTTAGAAGATGCACCAACACCGTTGATACTTTTCGATCTTTTGTTTTCACAAAACACCGATTCGATTTCCCTTTAGATGTGAATCAAGGTTTTGAAAATCTTTTGTTTGTTTTGAGAAAAACAATTACTAGGTAAAAGTTATATAAAAACAAACTTGTAGATTAGGGTTTATTATACTCTTCAAAAATGAAAGAGAAACCTAATTATTCTACAACAAGAACAACTAGAATAAATCTAGAGATATCTTGTTTAAAACTTCTTAAGGATTTTTATGAGATGCCTTAATCGAAGTTTTCTTTCTAGTTCCGATTTCGACCAACTAGTGTCGGTATACGATCGAGAACTGAAATCTATCAAAACCTAGGGTTTATGATCAACAACTCTTGAATGGTCTTATATTAGAAGAGAAGACCTTAGAATAGACAAGAGGTGAAAAACCTAGATTACAAGTTGTGCAACAATCACGAAGATTATTATCAACTCGGCTTTGCGATCCCCAAGGAAAAAAAAATTTATCTCACTCTTGTTCACGAAGAACAGAAGACATGGAAAACAACCTTATGAACCTTACACCAATTTTCCAAGGGATGAAAAATGTGGTATTCACGAACCCTTTATTTATAGTGAACAAGGTAGCTTGAAAACTAAGCAAAGCTATTTTACTTTTTCAAGACTCTCCTAATTTTGGGAGTCTTTCTTAAGTTACAAATCTTGCCAAAATAATTAAATAAATAATTAATTTAGCAAATATTGTATTTATGTGAATAAATCACAATTTATCTTAGGAAGGAATTAAAAGACAAACACTTTAATATGGTAATAAAATATGTTTGGAGTAATAGCCATCTTGCCTATATAAGGAAGCATAAAAAACATGACTAAAAAAGGCCTCTAGTCACGTAATTGGGCTCAAGTCCGTGAACCGTTACAAACAGTTCGTGGATTGTTTCCTACTAACGAACTGCAACAGTTACAGCAACACTTATAACTGTTACTTTAATAAATCACTCATAACTTCATCGTAATAACTCAGAATTGAGTGATTCTTGGCTCGTTGAATTCGTAAGCTCATTCACTATAACATGAGAATCTTTCCAGGGATACAGGTTATTGTCACAAAAGTCGTGGCTCAAATAACCTCGAGTATATATACATAAATGTACATTTACCGTCATAGGAATTGTTCCATAGAGTGAGCATTTGTTTCGACAGATTAGAAAGGTAGAATTGAACAATAATCCAAATGAAATAAATCACCACAAAACTTTGTTGATGAAGTCCTTGTTGATGTCTTCTTGTAGTCTTCAATCTCCATCCTTCAAGGATAGCTTCGATTCTACTTCTTAGACCTAATCTAGTCTGAAACTAACTTTAGTATACTAAATCAAGAATGCATTTTGGCAACTAAATTTGAAAACTATCTTGACATACCAACGCTAGTGGGTTCAACCGAGCAATGCTCTAACAGATACTACTGCGGAATCTGAGTCGAAGCAGGAAGAAACCAACTTGAGGTTGAACAAGTCAGATAGTCCTGCATCTTTGTCAGATCAATAAGACCTTGCTGCAGAAATTGAAGATGTATACATAGTAGCTAATTATCAAGCTAAAAATTCATAGGAAGAGTACATCCCTCAAGCCGAAGATGATGATTGCGAAATTGAGAAACTATCTATGGGAGTGAACCGGAGCCCGGACCATCTGATGAAAAAGGAAAGATGAGAATGAGGGGGAATGTGAAGAATTCTGGTATGACTGAAGTGTCAGAAGTTTTAGTCTAAGTAGAACTCGAACTAAGGCTAAGTCATATGGTCTTCTAATCTAGCATCTAGATTGGAAGCTATAATAACCACCTAACTCATATGGCAGTTCTAATCCAGCATCTAGATGCGCTGAATGGAACAAAGAAAAGTAGAATTAGGTTGCGCTGAATGGAACAATACAACCATCTCAGCCATAGGATCAAAAAATAAATCTATCTGCGCTGAACCAAACATCGAAAAGTTTCAGTGAAACTATCTCGCTACTAGTTGGAATGCGAAATATATCTACAAAGAGAAATAGTGTTAAAGAATATGCAACGCTTTTTATCTAATCTAACAGCCAAATCGAGCCCATAAGATAGTCTAACCAAAGAGTTTTGGAAGAGTACTTCAAAAACTCTTCCCTTATGGTGTGTTTGTTTGCAGAATTCACGATTTCCAGGATTTATAATCCCATGGGATTAAAAATTCTGGGAATCATGTAAATCCCTCGTGTGTTTGGTAACTCATTTAAAATCCTAGGATTCATAGAATTATCTTGTTTTAAAGTCCATGTATTGTTTTGGTATCTCCCTCAAAATCTTAAAATCGCATATATAAATCCCTTGATAACTTTCCCAGCAAATCTTAGAGGGGAGGGATTGTACTCCATATGGAGGATTTGCTGGAAAACTGATTCCCGCGGGAAACGTGATTCCAGGAATTTAGGCAACCAAACATACCGAAGGAAACGTAATTCCACCAAATCCCATGAACCCATAAATCCCACTTTTAAAATTCTACATCCAAACCCACCAGCTTATTTCCGGACAAAATACTTCACTGTGGGAATACTTCAAAAACTCTTCCGTTAGCTTCTTTCCGGACAGCTCCCACTGGCCTCGCTTAACTTACCATACCATAATAAATCAGGTAGCTAGATATTCTATAAAGTTTGGGCTGTTTTGCGTTTCCTCCTCTCCCAAGATCGCTAATTAGCGTTTCCTCCCCAAAAAGATCAAAATTAGTGTTTCCTCCTGTTGTTAGGTATTCCGTCCATTGCGCAGTTAGCTGAGTCAGCGTCTGTGCACGCATGGCATAATTTATACACGTGTAACTAGAAGTACCCAAAATACCCTCCCATACTAATTTAATCTAACGGTTGTAAATAAAGTGAAATAATGAATGTCGGTGATTTAACATCGACAACACCATCTCCAATTTTTCCAATCGCTGTTAATCTTCAAAAACCTGTAAAATCATTCATCATCTCTCGTCTGCTCGGAAACAACATACAGACCCCTTCAATCATCACCAAACCCAAATTACACAGAATTAGCACCAATCAAACATCATCTGTTGTTGTAGACACCCCCAAATCATCTCGAAAACCCTTAAATTCCGTTCCAAAATCAGTAGGCAGCCACCATTAACAACCCATTTCACTTCCTTGTTCACGACTACATCTGTCTACTAAATCAAACATATCCCATGTCTCCATATCATCACAGGTTCATCAACCTTCTCAATCGAACCCAATTGAAGTTTCTAACAATAATCCCCAAATTTTGCTCAAACCCTAAATCTCATCCACTTTACTGCCAAATCCAAATCTAGCATATATTCAGTTTCAGTCCTCAGTCAAATTCAGCCGGCGCCATTTCTCTACAAATCTCCCATTATTACTACGAGTTTATTACCTTTCTCTACTTTCAGAGTTTCTCTTTTCCGGGTCTCTATCCCTATCTGGAATTGGAATCTCTAATCATATTTCAGGTTTGTTTCTCAATCTGGGTTCTCAATTTTCTATAATGGGTTCGTTTGTTTTACTCTTTGGATTCTACTCTGTTTAGGATTCATTATTCCAATATGTTAATGGTTTTCCCATATTAGATTAGATTTATTCTCTGTATGGGTTTTTCTAATGATGGGTTGAATTTGATTTGCAGGGGGGTTATTTATATTGCATCTATCAAACCATTAGATAAGTCTGTGGTGATCGATGGATGTGAGATTAAGAATGGATTTTGCTTTAGAGGGAATGGATCTGGTGGTTGTATTTGCTATGGGTTTGTTTGAAATCAAGACAAGAAGATGACCTTGTTGTCGTCAATTTGATGAAGGAAATTGTGATTAATGGTAGAATTCGAATTATGAGGAACTGCTGTTATTGGTTGAGGAATGCTGTGTTTGGTTGACGAATTATGAAGCAACCTTCTTAATTTTGGGGATGAGGTTATTTTGGGTAGTTTACTAATAAAAAAATTGTTTATGCCATGTGTGCACAGGTGCTGAGTCAGCTAACCAAGGCTTGGACGGAATATCTAACGATAGGAGGAAACACTAATTTTAATCTTTTTGGGAGGAAAACCCAAAATAGCCCTTAAAGTTTTGATAGCATTATTCCGTATACATACCACCAGAACTTTCCCACCGTCCTAAATCGGAGCCGTTGAATCACCACAATAATCTAACATGATTACTCCACGACGTCCACGTAGTCGTCCTATCTGGATCGTCAGATTTTTGTCTACCAAAATACAAAAATAATTATTAATCCCGACTTTCTCCTCTTATTTTTTATTTCCAGCTATTCATTTAATTTCTTCTTCTTCTTCTCAGCATTCTCTCGAGAATCTCAATACCTAAACAAACGAATTCCACCTCTGTAAATTCACGCATCTCGAAAACTCTTCCACCTGTAAGTAACTCATTCAATTTCACAGAATTCTATTAATGTTTCTTAGGAATTTTTGTTCTTCTAACTAATTCACAATCTACCATACTTTCTCTTTTAAGATAAAAAAGCAGACGATCTTGTCAATCTCGAATTAAACTCCTAATTGATTCGAATTTTTCTTGATTAATTGTTATAACTATCCGATGTGGGTTTCCTTCTGAGATGATTGTGTTTTTTTTTTTGGATTTTGTTGTTTTGAATGTAGGTTTCAGCTCTGTTCATAAGGTTATTGAATAGAAGAAAATTGGTGTGGAATTTGCAGAGTGAGAAAGAAAAGATGGGTTGTAGAGGATGTTTCGAATGTTTACTGAAATTTCTAAATTTCTTGTTAACCCTAGTCGGATTAGGTATGGTTGGATACGGGATTTACTTGTTTGTAGAATGGAGAAGAATCATAGATAACACGCCAACTGGGAGCAGTCAGGAGTTTGTACAGCTTGGTAGACCTATGTTGCTTGTTGTATCTCTTTCAGGCAGCATTCTTGATAAGCTTCCAAAAGCTTGGTAATCTCTCTCTTTTTCTTTCCCCTCTTACGAAATTGACCTTAATATGCTTGATCACCAAATAATTGAAATACTCAATGCTTCGGTAAAAGTAATTGGAACTCGAATGAAGGCTGAATATTTGAAAGTATCTTGGTATATGTCTATGCCACCATGAGATTTTGTTGTCGAATTTACTTAATTGAGTAATGTTTGCTGGTCTTGTTCTTGTATACTGTACGGACTCTGATTGATAAGTTCATTGCCCTTCCTCTCTAATTAGGTAATGACAAAAATGTGATTGAACAGACCATGTCTCCTTAGTGTGTTTGAGTACCCCTCGTTCAATTGTAGTTTTTCATAATATTGGCCTTGATTCTATTAATTTGTAGTTAAGACTCCGGATGTGCTTTTGATATCCTACTGGCATCCCCAAGCTTGTGTTGTGAATAGCGTGGTTGAGATCTAGTTTCCTGGTTTTGATCTACCTTCTCATTTTTCCAATTGGTTAATCACCTGTTGGCATACTTAGAAAAAACTGAAGTCACATAGATTGATCTCCTTCCCTGTAGGCTGTTAGAGACAATGATATTTCGAAAATGCGTTTCTCCCTTCTCTTGTTGCCCCGCTACACCCACAACAAATTCTATATTTGGAACCTCTGGTGTATCAAGCACCCGCGTGTATAGAATCTTATGTCGGGCCTTTTGGGAGTAATTAGTCAGGGAGAACACCAGGGCTAAATTTTCCAGACTTTTTAGCCTTCCAACTTTACTAAGTTTTTTTTTATTTAGTGGTGTAGATCCCTCTTACTTGATATCTAGGTCACCCTCTTTCGTGCCACTTCTTCCTAATGTTCCTGAAATTCATGACATACAACCTTTTCTTTCTTGCTTCAAGTGTTATTTCATAAAACCTCAAAATAGTTGCTGATAAGCATCTCATTAAATTGGTACTAACTCTGTAAAGCAGGTTTTCCACTTTCTTTTATTGTATGCAAGCTTATATTACACGACTCAGTATGTTCTCTTTTTCCCCAGGTTTATATACTTATTCATTGGTGTTGGAGCGATACTATTTGTCATATCATGTTTTGGCTGTATTGGTACACTTGCCAGGAGTGGATGCTGCCTCACTTGTGTATCCCAATTTCCTACATTTATTTTGGAACCTGAATGTTTGCCATTGTCTTATTCTAATACTACGACCAATTTCATATTATGTCTTTATGGATCCTTCTTTACGATTTTATAAATTATTCTCTTCAGTCTCCATACATGCTTCAGAATTTATAGTGCACCTGTTATAACTCCACTACACGTAACCATCACAAAGGGTCATTGTTGTCTTTCTTCTCAAACTGCTGACTCTTCCTTTAAGTTGTCTGTCACTTTGTTATATTTAAAAACTGTGTCGCATCTTGTTCTGTACTTTCATGACAAAATGTGTTCCTTCAACAAACTTAGTATTCTCTATTGGTCATCTTATTGATCATGGCAGAGCTGGGATGTGCGGCTTTCATATTCTTTGACAAGACCTGGAAAGACGTGAGTGTTACACTACCAGATGGCTTCTTCTTTTTACTGATTACAAGTCAACTAACTAGTGGTCATATGGTTTTTGCAGGCAATACCGGATGACAAAACTGGAGATTTTGATATGATATACAGTTTCCTAGAACACAACTGGAAAATCGCAAAATGGGTTGCACTGGGTGTTGTTATTCTTCAGGTAAAATTAAGATGAAAAACATTTCCACTTTCTAGATTTGCTATGAAAGTCTTACCTCTTCAGCACCCAGAACATGTGGTTGGAGGAAGCCTTTGTGCAATAAGTTGGAACTCTAGGAAAGCCCAATAACTACAGTGGTATGTATGTGGAAATAGCAGTAACAAAGACTTCATATCCACTGTGAAGTCATTGTAAGAAATATCAGATGTTAAAAGTACGGACTGTAAGATTATGTAGCATAGTTTATGCCGATGCCTGAAGTTCTGATTTTTATGATACAAATTTTTTTAAGCACAAAGAAGAACTTGCCTAAGTATTTCTGGTGTAACACTTACTTCCTGTCATATCTGCTAGCTAATGAAGCCTACTGCTAGTTTGACCTGTTTGCTTTGCTCAATCATTTTCTTGTGCAGGCACTGTTGTTTTTATTAGCGCTTGTGGTTCGAACAGCAAACAGACCTGCAGATTATGATAGTGATGACGAATACATTGCTCCAAGGTCTGGGGTTCGTCAGCCATTGATAAACAGACAAGGTGTTCCTGCAACAGGTGTGCCTGTACCTACCCTCGATCAACGCCCCCCTGGTAGGAATGATGCATGGAGTACACGGATGAGGGAAAAGGTATGTTAGACCCAAAATCTAAGTGATGGAATCGAGTGGTTGTTACATTTGGTATGTAAACAATTGTTTCAGAATCGTTCTGTATTTAATACTTTGCTTGTTTTTCTTTTTGCATGGATGTCAATAAATAGTATGGGCTTGACACTTCTGAATTCACTTACAACCCGTCAGAATCAAACAGATACCAACAACCAGCAGCAGCACCAGCGGAGGAAGGGAGCCGTTGCACTATAATGTAGTTATCAAATGATTTGTTTGCATAAACTGTGGGTTTTCTGTCGAAGGGAAATCTGCATTTCCCTTTGACATATTGAGGTGTAGTTCTAAAGGAGGGTTTTTGAAAATAGAATTCTGTGGGATTGGTGTGATCGTCTTTCTTTCTTTTCCTCTTTTGTGGGATGTATAAAAATACAAATGTATCAGAAGCTCGTTTTCTTTCTTTATCATCCGCTCTGTTTGTTTCGGTTATTCTACCTCCACAGTTCAACTATTAGTAAGATGACATTAGTGTAAAGAAGAAGTGTTGCTTCTTAATCCTATTTAGAGTCTCCATTTCATGGAGGTAAAACTCAATTATGATGGAATGAATTCTGTACAGCATTCTAAAGGTTTTATCTTTTATTGTTTGTTAAAGAAAGGGAGGAGATAACTTCCATGGTCCATAGATATCATGTCAGTGTGGTGTGTAATGAATGAAGCCCGTGGAATCTCCCAGTTCATCCAAGTTGTAATACTCGGAGGATGTGAACCAACTGATTCAAAATGAGACCTTCTCAAAACACTTGCTAGTTAGGAGTTGACTTTACTAAAAAAAAATTAACGGCTATTGTTTAACTTTCCGAATCAAGTAAGACAACTGCTGTACCGTAAACCACAGACGCACATATTCTTTTATTCTTTTCCACTTTTATTCAGAAAAATCAACCTCGAAAACAAATTAGTTTTTTAACGGTCAAAAATGCGCCAGCAATTCGAGCACATTAATAAATAGACGCCATTATTATAGTGCCGTTGGTCCATCCTACCTACGTACACACTCCCCCCACCATTTTCTCCACAACCTTCTTCTTCTATTCTTCTTCCATTTGATGTAAACAGTTGTTCACTTTACAACACTTTCAAGATCATGTCTTTACTATACTTTTCTTATCCAGTATTTGGTTCTTCTCTCGTGTCTCTGTCTTTCTCTTTCCTTTTCTTAGGTGTTTGGTCTACATTCATTGTCTATTTCTTCTTGGTATTTTCAGTGAAACCCTCCATTTTCTATACAGCTGTCTCACATATTTGTGTATTATACCATTATACTTGCTAGCAAATTTTGCGGGTTTTTATTTGTTTGTTTGCATCTTTTTGAGAATATGGTCATGAAAATCTTGTTTTTATTATAGAGGATGCCCAAGTTGATATTTTTTTATTAAATCCTAGTCTTCGTTTTCCTAAGGACAAAATTTCAATCTTCGTGTGTTTAATTAACAATAAAATCATAGTAGTAGTAGTATTAGATTTGTCGGTCTAATTCAATATTTGTCTGAAATTCAATATCTTTGAAACAACAAAAAAACCCATTAGCATCACTGTATCAGTAGTTAAAAGTGGACCCTGTAGTGTATTAGTCATTGTTAGTTCTTAATTGAATATCATTCTTACACCATTTTAGAATGAACCAATTTTTCCAAGCTTAATCACTGTCATATCAGATTAGATATAGTGGAGGTGAACATCAACTGAAAGAAACTATTCAGTTTTCTTTTCTTTTCCTCTCTTAATACTGATAAAGACATTCTTTTTCTTTTACTTACAAAGAAAAACTTTTCTGACACTAAAATTGTTTTGTTGTTGATATTTCGAAGTATAGGTTGGCACTGAATTTGATAAAACAAAAAAAGATATGGTTAAGAGTTGAAAGGACCACTTAGAAGTAGTAGTATTTTCCAAGTTGGGGATTTTATGGGTTAAATTCTTCAACTTGACTACCTACTTTTTCTATGTCCTTTCTGTTTGTTGTTTATTTAGATATCTTCTCATGGGTATCAACTAGACATGGCGTCCATCGTCATGTTAAATACTACTAGTCCGTTGGTGATCCCATTAAGAACAAGTTTACTTGTTGCACTGAGAAGCAGAAGACCAGTGGTGTCAATTATCAAAAAGTTTATAGAGGAAACATGAGAAGTCGAAGAGGAAATAAATCGGAGGTATTGCCAAAATTCAGCTTACTAACTATTTGATCATTGGTGTGTGTGTGCTTTAATGACATGTTTGTGTTTTCTCTTTAATGAGGTTGTATTAGAAGTTGAAATTTTAACTGGTGGGTTTCATTGCAGTCATTTTGGCCTTCCCTTGTAATGAAAAAATGGCTAAATATTAAGCCGAAGGTACACGAATTCAGTGAAGACGAGGTTGATACCGAGACGGAGAGTGAGGATGATAGTAAGTTATTGTGCGATATCTTATTTAAACAAGTATGATTTCCTTAATTAAACAAGTATAATTTCCTTTTTATTGTGCGATATCTTATTTTTTTGAATTTCAAATCCAGCTTGCTCTAATAAAGATTCGGAAGAAGACGTGGGCAGGGGACGAATCGGTAGAATGCAGGGGAGCCAATCCATACGCCCACTCCAAGATTCAGGCAATTTTTAAATTCCGTTTCAGTTGTATAATAGGATTGAACTACTTTATATACTGAAATCCATGCACTCGTTGCTATGAAATCACAGCTTAAGTGACTCTCCCTTTCCATTACTTGCTCGGTATTTTTATGTTTTTAAAGCCACTTCGATTTCTTGGTTCTAATTTCTGATAGCTGTTTTTATTGCTCACTCGCTTAGCTACGACTTCGACTAATTTGTTGGACTATATTAGATTTTTAAAACCATTTTCTTGATATCATCTGAATGAGTGAATTTTGCTGCTTTATTGCACTCCCCCTCCACCAGCATATTGCTTCAGATTCAGTTTTTCTTATTTTTATATTTGATTCTTTCAGGGTTTAAGCCAAAGGAATATCAATTAAAACATAGAAGAGGAAAATCAGAAACGTTACGTCTTCAGTACATAAACACTAAAGAAGTGAGGTATGCCACTAATCTCCCGTAAATCCTTCGAGTCCTTTGTTACTTTCACTTTAGCAAGTTCTTGAATAAACGCTGTCCTTCCTTATTTTCTTCAGGGTAACAGTAGGGACATGGAACGTGGCTGGACGACATCCTTCTGAAGATCTGAAGATAGATGACTGGCTGTGCATGCAAGAACCAGCAGACTTGTATATTATTGGGTGCGTATTTTACTTTCCATGTCAGAATTAAGACTTTTAAAGCGCATAAAAAGGCCTACAGCCTACATCCACTTGTAAAAGACAGTCGGATCAAATTTTTCTTGTTATTGCCTCAAAAATTACTACTCCAGATTCAACTTTATGCTTCACTGTTAGTTATATTGCCGATGCCTCTCAGCATGTTATCAACCAGTGAATTAGCATATACTACCTCCGTTTCAAAAAAACAAGCCTATTTTTTGAAACGGGGTAGTAGTATTTTGATATTTTCAGAACATTTTTGTTGTTGTCTATGATTTTGACAAAAAAAAAGGTAGACACCAATACTTGAGAAATTGCATGGTTTATCCTTCTTGTTTCTTTTGACAATAAAGTTTGAGTGAAACTGGATCAGCCGAGGATAAGTTGAATTATTTTGACAGATACAGTGACATGCCATGGTTCATTATATCTGTGCTCCTCCTGTTGAAAAACATTTTATTAATTCCTGAATTGTAGTATTGAAATCTATCAATATTAACGCAGTTTCCAGGAAGTGGTTCCGTTGAACGCCGGGAATGTATTTGGAGCAGAGGACAATAGACCAATTCCAAAATGGGAAGTTCTAATTCGTAAGACTCTGAACAGGTCTTCACAACCTGAAACAAAATTTAAAAGTTATAGTGCCCCTCCCTCTCCAGTATTCAGAACATCTGCTGCGGATGACGTACTTGCTGAGGAAATTGATGTCTCTGAAGTAGTAGAGATTGTGAATGAAGAAAATTTAGAGCTTCTCAGGGGTAAGGAATTCGGGCGGCAAGAACCGAATGACTTACTTAATACAAGGAAGAAATTACAGTTACAGAGAATTTATGGGATAGACAGTGACAGGAGAATTGATTGGCCTGAACTCTCGTTGGACACACCATTACAAGTTTTTCCTTCAAAGCCAGAACTTCGGAGAGTTCTTAGTACTTCTGGAAGGGTTGGGTTTGACTGGATGGGCAAACTTCAATTTTTTAGTAATCAAGACTTAGCAGTAGATAGTGGACTGAAAAGAGTGCGTCATAGTTCAGGCAACTTAGGATTACACTGGACGGAAAACCAAGAGAAGATTGATGTTCTTAATTCACTTTCTGATGTCTCTGATAAGTCTGAAAATGATGATGTTGATGAAGAAGAAGACTCACAACTAGATTTTGAAGGGGAGGATTTCGAAACTGAAATAGAAACAGAAAGCAAAAAAGCTCGCGCTAAATATGTGCGCATTGTTGGTAAACAAATGGTGGGAATTTATGTATCAATTTGGGTCCGCAGGAGGTTAAGAAGGCACGTTAACAACTTGAAGGTTTCTCCTGTTGGAGTTGGTCTCATGGGCTACATGGGAAACAAGGTAAGATCCTATGTAAAATATGATTCACACCCTGCATTTTATGTGTTCGTTCCCTCAGTGGATGGATGATGTCATATCTCCACTGAACTTTTTAGGCATTCATGTAATTACCTGATATATTATTTCATTGTTAACACAGGGATCTGTTTCTGTCAGCATGTCTCTCTTTCAGACACGACTTTGTTTTGTATGTTCACATCTAACGTCTGGTCACAAGGAAGGGGATGATCAGAGGCGCAACTCTGATGTCTATGAAATTTTAAAGCGAACACAATTTTCTTCACTGCTTGCTGCAGATCAAGTGGAGACAATACCATCTCATGAGTGAGTCCATGAAACATGTATCTTCTTGGCATTTACAAACCAAAGAAGTCTCTAAGTTCATTTATGTGCAAGCTAAATCGATCATTAAAGATTTTTTCAGGTTGTTATAACATAAATTTCTTATTAAATTTTCTTAAATGAAACAGCCAGATATTTTGGTTTGGGGATTTGAATTATCGTCTGAATATGTTGGATGCTGAAGTGAGGAAGCTCGTTGCTAAGAAACAGTGGGATGGACTGATCAACAGCGACCAGGTAATACAAAGAGTCCCAACAAACGGTACATTCGTTTGTTTGTGTTTGCTATAAATTCTTTCTTTCTGACAAACCGGTGAATTTTGGCTAATTAGAGATGTTTTGTGGCAGCTAATTAAAGAACTGCGCAGTGGACGTGTGTTCGATGGATGGAATGAAGGGGTAATAGATTTCCCACCAACTTACAAGTATGAATTCAATTCAGATAGATATGTTGGTGAAAGCCCAAAAGAAGGAGAAAAGAAGAGATCTCCAGCATGGTATGCGCAAACTCTAAGGAACCAACATGAACTTGTTTAAGTTAATAATAAATCCTTATCTACTAGAAAAACTTGAAACTGAAGTGTGTATTCGTATGCATGGGATTGCAATGCAGGTGTGATAGGATACTCTGGTTTGGGAAGGGAATCAAGCAACTAAGTTACAAGCGAGCAGAGTTGAAGCTTTCAGATCACCGTCCTGTTAGTTCCAACTTTTTAATTGACGTTGAAGTCTTTGACCATCGGAAACTCCGCAGAGTTTTGAATTTTACCAATGCACAAGTGCATCCAGAAGTCTTTCTCGAGGAGGATGTGGAATGAGAAACTTCGCAGATAAACAGGTAATTAATCTGGAAGTACCTGGATTATTGAGATATTTATGTTAGTGTTACACAAGTCAACTATTGAGGTTGCTAAGGAACAATGTTATATATGGAGCTTTTACAAGTTTGATCTGTAGCTTGTGTTCGCTGACCCTCACTTACACCTAGGAAAAATGTGTTTAATATATTAGTGCAAGAGGTGGATATAGGTTTGGATTTTGCAATTGTTCTGAAGTTTGTTTTCACGTTGTTTTTTGAAGGTCGAAACTCATTTGTGGAATAACATCGAACCAAGGGCCTAATTGGGCATAGGGCAACCTTTCCTCCAGTTACAAATAGTAAAATGGACAAGATGTGCGAGGCTTGGCGGTTCAACTTGGATACAAACAACATCCTGAAACCATGTGAGATTAGCACTTCACTACGACATGTGCCACTTCTCGATCTTAATTGGCCGCGTTTATGTAACAAAAGAGGAGGCACGGTGAAGTGAAGAGCAAAACAAGATCCTAACGTACATACACATAAATATACCATATGTATATAACTTTTGGAAGCTAATATATGGTTTTAGGGAAGGTTAATTCAGATGAGATTTTAGCGTTCATCTCGGATTAACATGGAGTTAGTCGTGGGAGAACTTCTGAGATTTTAATGTATTTTGAGAGAGTGGACAAATCGCTTGACACTATTAGTCGTTGGATAGTCTGCTAAAGTTCGTTATAATCTGTGTTACACCATGTTTGTTTACTCCTGATTCATCTGAGTCGTCTGGATTTGATTGAAATCACTTGACTTGAGTCAGATCTGACTCAACTGACTCAAATATGTGAGTCAGTGGTTTGGTCCCTTAAGTCAGGCGTATTTTGTTACCTGACTCAAACGGGTTCGAGTCAGGCGTTAGGTCTGAGTTAGATGTCGAGCTAGATCTAACTCAAAATAGAAAATAAACGGTCTGACATCTGACTCACGACGAGTCAAGATTTGACTCAGATCCAGATCGTGAGTCAGATGCAAAAACAAACATAGTGTTAGTGTTGAGGAACTCATAGGGACTTTTTGGGAGTCCTTCAGAAACATGCATTAGTCGTGGGAGATTATAGTGTTTATCTCAGATTAACAAGGAATCCGCTATAGGAGAGTTTTTGAGATTTTTATGTATTTTGGGAGAGTGGACAAATCACTTGTTAGTCATAGGATAGTTTGCTAAAGCCCTGAGGGATTCATAGGAACTTTCCAAATTCTCTCAAAAACATGCAATAGCCGTGAAAGAAATCTTTTTAAATCCCTTAAGATCTCTCTTAGTGGTAAACCTGAGAAATTTTATAATTTTAGGGAATTAGGACAGTTCCAATGGGATAAAGAAATAAACAGAACTTTCAATTTTCGGACTAGAGGTCAAACAACAACCGCTAGGCCATGTTATGATCGCGTGATCATTGCATGGTTTGCCGGAGGCTATAATTTGAACTCCTACATATATATTCATATTTTAACCTCATTTCAACTCACATATTCTCTACATTTCTTACTCAAATATCTCATGTAAATCTTCCATTAAACCTTTCTCAATGATAGGGAAAAAGAAAAAAAAATTGAAGAACCATACATGCATTTTTTGCGCATTGCATACTGCTGTAGAATGGAATCCACATTTACCTAAAGGACATGATCTATCAAACTCAGATCAGTAAAAATCCATTTATCACCTTTTCTTTCGGAAGAGTTAAAAAATATTATGTTGGTTCCGTTGTTTTATATATTTATCTCATTTGTAATTCAACAATCCCAAAGTTTCCTTTTGATCCGATCAAATAGGAAATAATAACCTTGTGTATTTTTTCATTTAAATACTCTGAAGTTATGGCTATCTTCTTTTTTCTGGACAAATTTCATAGGAAAAGTTATTTATAAAGGGAAAAAAGAAAACAAAAATAGAGGGTGACATAAGACTGAACCTCCATTAAAGAGAAGAAAGAAGCAGAAAGATAAATCAAAAAAAAAAAAGAGAGAGAGAGAGAGAGAAAGAGATGGGATAACGAGAAATTACAACAACCAGCTCATGTAAAGCGTTTCATCCGGGGGGAAATTAGGAGCTTTCATGTAAATGCCATGCTTTGGTTTCTTCTTGCGCAAAACAGGCTAAAAATTAAATATCCAATGGAGGAGAAGGCGTATCTTCAATCATCATGTTCTCTAGTACCAACGATGATGAAAATATTGAATAGTCATCATATTTCTCATCATCTGTATACATGGCTAGCATATTAAGTATATTTGTATCTGTACTCGCAGCCGTGTTCAACTTCTGGAGGAGAACCATTCTCTGTTTCTTTCTCTATGTGAATAAATCTCACATTTTTCCTCAAATAAATCCACCTAACGAGTTCCTTTCAAGAAATATGAGTCACAGTATTAGAGCCAGTGCACCAGGACTAGTAACATTTTCAGTATCCGGAGCAGTATGGATCCTAACATTTTCCGACAATTTCCAAACATCACTAAGAATACTACTATTAGGACTAGCATCAGCAGGGGATCCATTCGCTACCTTCTCTTATATTTCCTCAATCACTTTATTTGTAGTTGTTGTAGCAATTTGATCCACCATCGCCAAGTCACTTGAACTCACATTTGCATAAATATCTCTATTGTCATCATGAACAGGTTGTTGATCCACTACCATTATCACCCAAATTAGCTTCTGACCCTAAATACATTCTTCGCGACATACTTAACGCTTGGAGGTGGAAGATCTTTAGGGACGAAAACATGTTTTCTTTTCTGATCAGCTATCTTTGGCAGGAACCAAAGAAGCATTATTTTTAATTTTTCTTTACAGTCTTTCGGATCATGCCCTATAACATGACAATGTTTGCAGAATATCAGTAATATGATATTGGTACCATTGAAGCAAAACCATCTCTCTCAACCATGATTACTTCATGTAAAGTCTCTGCCAAATTAACTTCAACCAATACGCGAGCAAATTGTCCAAATTCGGAGACAAAATAGTGTCATCTACTTTCATTCAAGTGCCGATAGCGTTTGCAATTTAATGTTTCTTCTTAAAATATTCAAACCCTAAGTCGTACAATCTAACTAAACCTGCTTGAGCATCTGTTTTTGATTTTTAGGATTAAAGTCCAGTATCCATGTGCGAAAATGAATCATACCTAGTTTTAGATATACTGCTCATGCTGATCGAACACGAATAACCTCATCTTTTGTTGAAAACTTGAAGCAAAAGAAACCTCTTCCTAGAGGTGTTATGCTCCATATGATGTCTGCATGCCAAATTAGTTTGAGTTTGTTACAAATATCAGTGGTTTTAAGAGGTTCTGACCCCTTTGTAAGAGTTAATCTCCCTACCAAAAAATTCTTGCAATTTCCCACACCTCTATGGTATTCATCCTCCGCGATTCGGATTGATATACAATTACCTTTCAAGCAAGGTTTAGGTATATCAACTACACAAACAGCTGATTGTGTATTCATTAGTGTAGACCCAAAACTAGGTTTAGGTGTTGCAGAACTAGTATTTTCAGCACTAGGATATTTTAAGGTTTCCTTCGAAACTCTACTGAGAGTTCTAGGAACTTATATTTGTGATTATAGGAATATCGTATATGAAGATACTTATATTTGTAAGAATTACGATTTCATGCACTGGATCTTTTATCAATAATGCATATCAGTAATATCTAATAGTTCGACAAAACATCCATGAGAAATTTTATGCAAACACTGGCAGTCTCAATATCGTGATTTTCAAGGGTGGTCGAGTTATCCTAGTGCAATCAACAAAGAAGTGACCTCATATGTTAATGAAAGCATATGATACAAATAGTGTGGTGCGACTGAGGCTGGTGTTGTATATGATTACTATAAATAAGAAGCCTTCGCCACAAAGCTAAGGGTTGAACTGTAGCGCCCGTATTTTTCGCATGACGTATACTCTAAGATGCGTTTCCAAGAGGAATACTGCATTTGGTTTTATGGGCCTATAGAACTGCCTACAAAACTCCTATTGGCATGTCCCCTTATCGACTTGTGTATGGTAAAGCTTGTCACCTTCCTGTAGAGTTAGAATATCGTGCATATTGGGTTGTTAAGAAGTTGAACTTCGATCTTGATAAAGCTGGTACCCAAAGGAAACTTCAACTCAATGAGTTAGAAGAACTAAGAAATGATACATATGATAGTGCCAAAATATACAAAAATAGAATGAAAGTGTTTCATGATAAGCGCATTCTGCGCAAATCTTTCACACCTGGTCAAAAAGTTTTATTGTACAAAACTCATTTGCATCTTTTTCCAGGAAAGTTACGTTCTTGATGGTCAGGTTTATTCTTGGTGCATACGGTTTTTCCTCACGGAGCTGTCGAAATCGAAAATACAACAAACAAGAATTCATTCATTTCTGGTTTAGCACCATCCTTTTGGCATCTGGTAATCTATTTCCTTTAAATCTACTCTACACTGTTCTCCTGGTATGTTGTTGTAATTCTGCTCATATGTTGAAACATTGAGGACAATGTTAGATTTAGGTTTGGGGGAGTATTTTGCATATAGAATTTTTAGTCTTTTGCACTAAACAAAAAAAAAAAAAAAAACTTTTGTAAATATTTGCATAAAACCTCCAACTTGTAGAGATTTTAGAGTCACTAGCATGCTTCTAGCTATGTTTACATAAAGAGTCTGACCGAAATAACTGAAATTGGAAGAACTAGAGAACACAATCGGGTTTCTTAGTTGTTAGAGCGTTAAAGTTGGATTTAACCATGCCGGTGGGAGAATTAGGTGCAGCAAAGATATTTGGTATTAGAGTTGTGATCACCTTTAGTGGAGACTACCTATTTTTACATCAAGCGAGGCACCGACCTTCAATTTTTGTGACTATCTAAAAAGTCCTTTTAGAGTGTGTGTCACCGTACGTAAATTCCGGGTAGGAATGGTGAGCTACCCAACTTTGCACCAATTTCAGCACTATTTTTGATCTCTTGAGTGCTAATTCCGTCAATCATGAGGATAACGTCTAAAGATGAAAACTCCTTCTTGTAGTTTGATTTGCAGTTAGCACCATTCTCTCTCTCTCTCGACAACATCAACAGATCCATAGAAACACATCATCATCAACAAGCAGAGAAACGCCGGATTCTTTGAAGGAAGATTGAAATAGTCCGAGGTTTACATGCAACAATACAAGGAAAAGTAAAATTCTTATTCAAAGAGAAGATACAGTACAAAGAGAGACAGCAAAGAGCAGAGCATTAGTGACAATGGAAGAGAGACAACAAAGACTCTCGCTAGAAGGCAGTGAAGATTGTTGTTTGCACCTCATCTGCAAGTGAAGAATGTCGTTTGCACGACCCAAAACTAGAAGTGGGCTTGAGATATTATCTTTGAAGAAAACATGAGACTAAAGGAGATAAGAACCAAGACCCAAGCCCGATTCCAGTCTGAGCCGTCGGATTCGGTTTAGCTTCATTCCACCCGAGACATCAACAATTGAAGTATTCGCCCAACACCCTAGCTCCTACCATTCTTCCCCTAATTGAAAAGAAAGCCAAACACCTCCTTCACGTCGTTTTCATCTTTACCACCCTCTGCAAGACCATCATCTCACCTTCACCTCTATCCCCCCATCAGTCACTTCCATTCCTGAACACCTCTGAGCTCAGCCACTCTATCAGCCACCCTATGCAATTAGACTCTTAATCTCTATCTCTCTCAATCTTATCTTTTCTCTTGTTAAAAACAGTAACCCTATAAGCTATGGTTGAGAGAGATAAGATTAAGAGTTGCTTCAACAGCTGGAAAACATCAAATCAAAGACTTGCAGAGATGAATCAGAGTAGGGGTCTATCAGAAATCGCATTTTGAGTGAGTGGGCATTCTCTAGTTTTTATATTCATGGGATTGAGAAGAAATTTGGTGTATAAATAGATGTTACTGTTATGTTACAAGAGGATCCAATTCTAGCGGGATCAACTACTATCTTAATACAATTGTGTTTTAATCATCTTCATGATGTTCTAATTCCATTTGCTAGGGTTTAGATGAAGCCCTAGCTTTCTGCTATGTTATTCATGATATTTGTGTTGCTCTTGAATGCTGAAACTGATTTAGGGTAGATTTAATCTTAGTACTTCAATACTTTTCTCTCACAGTGTATGCCATGTATCCATTGTAGTTAGAATACCACTGTGTTGATTTTGCTGCAACTCATGCTTGATAGACTATTGTTAATCCCTTGACTAGTTGTGCTTAATTAGACAGTTAGTGCTCCAGATTAATACCTTAGTTGTGATTGAACTATCCATCGGTGAAACACCTTAGATATATGGCAGACTTGAATCTTCACCCTTATCTGTTACAAGGACAAGAGTAGTATAATTAGTTGAATACATAATGTGGGTTAGTGGCGGATTTGACAATCCTAGTACCCTCATTCTCAGTGTTTACATCTTTGTTATTTACATTCTGCTTTAATCTCTACTATCTTCTTGTCGTATCGACGTAACAAACCCCTTTTGGTTACTCTTTGTTTCAAATCAGTAAGACCATAGCATCAACTTTACAGCCACCTTGTCCCTGAGGATCGATCTGTGCTTGCCCTGTGTTACATTAGGACACTGTGCACTTGCAATTGTTATTGTAGGATTATTTACAGACCTAACAAGTTTTTGGTGTAGCTGAAGTTTCTATCTTTATTTTACTGATTTTAGTTCAATTTTTGTACATATTTATTTCAGTTCTAGATTGCAGCTTGTCTGTCATTAGTTAAACTTAGTTATTTTAAGCATCTGTGTTTATAATTGTCATCTCATCTCTTTAGCATTTTCAGTAGTTCTTAATTTTTCAGTAATTCCATTCTCAAAGCTGTATCTAGTTAAGTTTGTTCAGTTAAAGTACCTGTATCATAATCCTGTAAGTTTCCTTAGCATATTTGTTAGCTTTTCTTTTGTTTTCATTGGTTATTACAATCTGTAGGTTAGATAGTCCACCTGTTCATATATCATGTTAAGAGTTCTCTATCATCTCTTACTTTTCTATGGTACTGTAGTTAATCCATTTGTTCATACAATCTGCATCTCAGTATTCGTTTTGGCTGTAGGTTTTTAATTTTCAGTCTCATTGCATATCTCCATCTTGTTTCAGTCACCAGCATCTTCATATATTTTGTATTTGTTTAGTTTAAATCATATTACCATGTGCTGATATCCATCATCTAGGAACCTGTGAATACTTTGAAATTTCTTTCTTTTTACTTTTGTTAATCTTAGCTCAGTAGTGTAGTTCATTTGTTTCTATAATTTGCATCTCAATATTAGTGTTAGCTGTAACTTTTGATTTTCAGTTACTTCATTCTCAGTCACATAGTTTCTTTTCGGTTAGGTTTAGTCTGTGTAAATACCTGCGTCATTTTCTTATTTCTATAACATAATTTGCGCATCTGTAGAAGTAACTGTAGTATAGATTCTGTTAGTTAACTACTAGTGCAAAAGTTCTCATCTCCCTGTAACTATCCCCATCTTATACTTTGTTGTTAAATTTGCATCACTAGCCTGTAATATAGCAGTTAAGCATTCCTGTATTGTATCTGTCCCATTTCCAGCTTGTCTGTATTTACGTCATATGAGTAACTCCATTCTGTCCTATTCAACAACTACTTAATCTTCAGTATTTCTTTGCTTTGACTGCACAATTCTGGGTGCTTAAATCTTGTCTTGAGAAACCAGGTGCCTACAATTCTGTTGCGAGCTACAGGAGGAGAAAGAAAAGGAGCGGAGCAAACCTGAGTATCGTGCCTAAACCCGGTTTACACCGGCGGTATCGTTCTCTAACCTTGCTATATTTCATGAATGTGTGAATGATATACCATGACTGTCTGATGAACTAGTGCCTGCTGGCATGTGACAAAACCCCTGCAATATCTGGAATTTATACACGAATCTGTGATACTTGAGTAAAATCTTTGTTAACCGAAATTGTTGTTTCGCTGTGCTAGACCCGTGTCAGTGTGTATTCGTCCCTGAACATAATTGTCATACCCTGGTATCCATAAGCATGATTCTGTAACATCTGATTGAACTCTTTGCTTGCTGAATTCATAACCTCTCTGTCCAAACTGTCAATCTCTGCACTTTTGATAACTATATGAACGTTTGCATGATCTGAATACCCATTCACATAAGTCCTTTTCCAGATATGCGCTTTGTTGTTCAATACATCATGTTGAATCTGTGAGCATAATTCCTAGAACTAGCGTTTGATTCCCACAAGCATTGTTTCCTTGTATTGCAGAATTGCTTTGTTGTCTGATTGTTATAACATGTTGACTGATATACATGCTAGGCAATGATTGTGTCCTTTAGAGACCAAACCAATCGACTAGTTAGAATCAGTCAATAGGACATTATTAAAATACCCAGTTCTGAAGTAGACAGTCCCGACCAATCTGAGACAATGGGTGAAGAATTAAACCAGCACCGTAGTATCAAGGAATATATGTACCCTAGAGGGCAAGCTATCCCTCGTGCATTGTCTTACTAGCTGATGCTTGCCAGTTTGAACTGAAAGCAAGCACAATTCATATGTTGCCTGTGTTTAGAGGGGTTGATGCTGAAAACCCTTGCCACCATGTGAGAAAATTTGAAGATATATGTGGGACTCTGCGTTTTAACCAAATGCCAGAAGAGTGCCTCAAACTTAGATTATTTCCCTTCTCTCTGAAAGAAAAAGCCAAGTCTTGGTTGTATGCCCTACAACCGCAGTCCATTAGAACATGGGATGATCTAACGAAAGAATTTTTCAAAAAGTTTTTACCAAACCATAAGACTGTGACAATTCGTCAAAGTCTAAATAGTTTTGTGCAATTAGAAGGTGAGACCTTGGCCAAATACCTAGAGAGATTTAATGAATTATTACTCAAATGTCCTCACCATGGTTTTGAAAAATGGAGACTTTTGCAAATTTTGTATGAAGGTTTAGATGTTAATACCCGAACCACAATTGAGTCAATGTGCAATGGTGCATTTATTAACAAAAGTGCTAATGAGGCTTGGACTTTCTTAATCGAAGTCGCTGAAAAGACTTAGCAGTGGGAGTCCATCCGTGAACCTAAAAGACTGCCCCTATAGCTAATGTCTATAGAATTGAGTCTGACTTTGAAGGAAATACAAAGATTGCATCCTTGGCTAGGAGAGTGGAAGCGCTAGAGCTGCAGAAGAATGTGAAAACTATTACCCCTACTCTCCGTGACCAAATTGAAACAGCCATTTGTGCGGCATGTCACAGTTCAGACCACTTAGTGGATAGCTGTCCAGACTTACAAGCATTTCAAGAGTCTAAACTCGAGCAGGCCAATGCTTTGTATCATAAGCAAGAGAACAACCCTTATTCTCAGACCTAGAACCCAGGGTGGAGGAATCACCCTAACTTTTCATGGTCTAAAGGGACCGTACAAGGGGGTACAACTAGTAATAACCAAGGATACTCATATCCCAGAAACCCCCAAGTGCAATCCCACATACAGTACCCTGCTGAGAAAAAACTTAGCTTTGAGGATAGTGTCGGTCTGTTGACCCAAAACCTTGTGCATGTTCAAAAGACCACAGACCAACGTTTCACAAGTCTAGAACTTAAAATGGGTCAAATTTGTGATGCACTTAATGATAGGGAAAAGAGTAAACTCCCTAGTCATCCCCAACAAAATCCAAAGAGTGCATTTCAGGCGAGCACGACAGCTTGCAATGAGTCCTCACATAATCAAGTGAATGTTGTCACCACTCTTCGTAGTGGTAAGGTTGTTGATAACAATGTAGGTATACCACAGTCGAGTGAGTCTAAATCAGACTCACCAGTGCACACAACACCACAGAAAACATCTAGTGTAGAAAAGGAATCTGAGCATGATAATGACTCTAAGAATTCCACTAATGTTAATGCTTCTTTACCATCTTTTGTGCCTGTTGCTCCATTCCCACAAAGGTTGGTGCATCAAAAAGGGGGTAACCAATACAATGAGATGTTGGAAATGTGTAAACGAGTCAATATAAATATTCCTTTTCTCGAAGCAATCAAACAGATACCTGCTTATGCTAAATTCTTGAAAGATCTATGCACACAAAAGCGGAAGCTTCATGTGCATAAGCGTGCCTTTCTCACTGAGAAGGTGAGTTCAATTATTCAAAACAAGACCCCACCTTAGTTTAAATACCCAGGTAGTCCAACTATTACATGCACTATAGGTGACCATACAATCGATAGGGCTTTGTTAGACTTAGGCACAAGTGTGAACCTTCTGCCATATTCTGTATATGAGCAGTTAGGTCTTGGGGAGTTGAAACCCCCACCCCTGTTACGCTGCAATTAGCGGACAGATCTGTAAAAATCCCTCATGGTATTGTTGAAGATGTGTTAATCAATGTTGATAAGTTTTATTTCCATGTGGACTTCATTGTTCTAGACACTCAACCTGTGCAAAACACAGACTGTCACATACCTGTCATTTTAGGACGTCCTTTTCTGGCGACGTCCAATGCTATCATAAATTGTCGAAATGGAGTGTTGAACTTGTCATTTGGAAACATGACTGTGGAATTAAATGTTTTTCGGGTTAGCCAACAACCTATGGATTTTGATGATAATGAAGTGCATGAAGTTAATATGATTGAGTGTCTGATCCAAGACTCATTGCCTGACATCTTATCTGTGGACCCTTTGCAAGCATGTTTAGATAACTTTTGACTTAGATATTTTTTATTCTGAGTACATTAGTGAGGTTCACTCTTTGCTTGAATCTGTGCCACCCATGGACATTGCTAAATGGCAGACTGTAGTGGAACCGATTCCACTTTCTGATCCCGAGTCTACCCCATCTCTTGTCGAACCACCTAAGCTTGATTTGAAACCATTGCCTGACACTTTGAAATATGCATTCTTAGGTTCTTCAGATACTTTACCTGTTATTATTGCATCATGTTTAGACATAGAACAGGAGAGTAAACTTTTAGAAGTGCTTAAAGAACATAAAGAGGCCTTAGGTTGGACCATCTCAGACCTTAAAGGTATAAGTCCCACGATTTGGATGCATCATATAAATCTTGAAGAAAACACTAAACCATCTATGGAAATCAAATGAGACTTAACCCCAACATGAGAGATGTTGTTAAAGGTGAGATTCTGAAATTGCTTGATGCGGGTATCATATACCCAATTCCAGATAGCCAATGGGTGAGCCCCATTCAAGTTGTACCCAAAAAGTCTGGCATTATTGTAGTTCAAAATGAAATAAATGAGCTAGTCCCCACTCGTGTAACCACAGGGTGGCGAGTTTGCATTTACTATAGGAAGTTGAACACAGTAACAAAGAAAGACCACTTTCCTCTCCCCTTTATTGACCAAATGTTAGAAAGGTTGTCGAGGCATAGTCATTATTTCTTCTTAGATGGCTATTCGGGTTATAACCAGATTCATATAGCACCCGAAGATCAACCAAAGACCACATTTACCTGTCCTTATGGTACATTTGCTTATCACTGCATGCCTTTTGGGTTGTGTAATGCACCTGTTACTTTTCAACGTTGCATGATGAGCATTTTTTCTGACATGGTAGATAAATTTTTTAAAATTTTCATGGATGATTTTTCTGTCTTTGGGTCGTCTTTTGATGAATGTTTGCATCATCTTACTCTTGTGCTGATTCGATGTAAAGAAAAGAATTTGGTTTTGAACTGGGAAAAATGTTATTTCATGGTCAACTAAGGCATAGTCCTAGGGCATATCATTTCTGAAAAAGGAATAGAAATAGATAAAGCCAAAGTTGATCTCATTCAACACTTGCCTCAACCTCGCTCTGTGAGGGAGATAAGGTCATTCTTAGGCCATGCCGGTTTTTACCGACTATTCATCAAAGACTTTAGTAAAATTTCAAAACCCTTGTGTAGTCTTCTTGCAAAAAATGTTGCATTTGTCTTTAATGACGCTTGTAAGGAAGCATGTGAGCAATTGAAAGCTCTTCTCATATCTGCCCCCATAGTCAGACCACTCGACTGGACCTTGCCATTTGAAATTATGTGTGATGCGCCTGACTATGCTGTATGAGCTGTTTTAGGTCAGCGAGTAGACAAACTTCCTTATGTGATCTACTATGCTAGTAAAACACTTAATGATGCTCAACTGAATTTTTCAACAACTGAGAAAGAATTGCTAGCTGTTGTGTTTGTATTGGATAAGTTTAGATCTTATTTGATAGGGTCTAAAGTCATCATATATTCTGACCATGCTACATTGAAATATCTTTTGTCGAAAAAAGACGTTAAAGCTCGTCTAATTCGATGGATACTCTTGTTGCAAGAGTTCAGTCTCGAAATTCGAGATAAGAAAGGGTTTGAAAATGTTGTTGCTGATCACTTATCTAGGTTGAATGTTGAGTCTGTTGATGAATCATTGCATATTAGAGAATCATTCCCTGACGAACAATTGATGCTTGTATCTGAAATGCCTTGGTTTGCTGATATTGTTAACTACCTTGCTACAGGTAGAATGCCTTTGCATTGGTCTAGACAAGACCGTTCTAAATTCTTAGCCGAAGTGAAATATTTCTTTTGGGATGACCCATACTTGTTTAAATACTTCCCTGACCAACTCATTAGGAGATGTGTCCCCAATTCTGAACAAAGAGATGTCATCTCTTTCTGTCATGACCATGCATGTGGAGGCCATTTAGTGCCAAGAAAACTACTGCAAAGATCTTGCAAAGTGGTTTCTATTGGCCATCATTGTTCAAAGATAGTCATGCATACTGTGTTGCTTGTGACCGGTGCCAGAAATTAGGAAGTATCTCAAGAAGAAACATGAAGACCTTACAACCTATTTTGATTGTTGAATTGTTTGATTGATGGGGTATTGATTTCATGGGTCCCTTTCCTAACTCTGAATGTAAGTTATACATTCTTGTTGCTGTTGATTATGTCTCTAAGTGGGTAGAAGCCATTGCCTCCAAAACAAATGACCATAAAGTAGTTCTTTCTTTTCTTAAAGAAAACATTTTCTCTCGTTTTGGAACACCTATAGCAATAATCAGTGATGGTGGTACTCATTTTTGTAATAGAACTTTTGAATCACTTATGCGCAAGTATGAAATCACTCATAAGGTAGCAACGCATACCATCCTCAGATCAGTGGCCAAGTAAAAGTTTCTAATAGGGAAATTAAGCATATTCTTGAAAATACAGTTACATTAACTAGTTGGAAGCCTAACAAGCTAAGCTCCAACAACATACTACTACATTAATTGAACAGGTTGTTGTGCTAGCCTACCAGCTGATAGACGCATTTATGTGTCTATTTTCATCTCTATTGTGTATATTGTTAGTACCCATTTTTGTACTTATTTTGGTATTTTATCCCTTTGTAGGTGTTTTTGGAGAAATAGGCTTTTGAGGCGAAATTGGCTCGAAAAGTTGTTAAAGACACCTGGAATGACATATGCTATTCGGCCTCTCACTTTGGATAAGGGGTAACCCATTTCCAAGCAGCTACTAAACACAGACCGGGACTGGATAGGGGGACTCCACTTTTTCACGTTTTAGAAACAAAATTGGCGGGAAAAATGGTTTTCACGAGGGTTGGAGTTTTGATCGATTTTTATGGAGATTAAAGGGCTGAAATTGATTGGGTTTACTCCTTAGGACTACACGGGCCTGGTAAAGTCTTTGGATTGAACCCAAATTGGCTAGAGATCGAATTATAACAAAACAGAGGTGATGGAAGTTTCGGGTCTTTGATGAATTATTTTAGGAATTTCAGGGAGACTAAAGGCAAGATTTTCTTCCCAAAGCTTGATATCTATCTAAGGAAGAGTTTAGAATCAAAAGGAAAGCTCATATACGCATAGAAATCCTAAAACAAAAAATTGCCGCAACTTTGCCGTGAAGAGAAAGGAAGAGATTTTGGAAGATTTTGGAGAGATTTAATCGGTCTTTTTGATATAAATAGGTTGGTTGGGTCATATAGAAGGGGTGTCGAAAGTTAGGGGAAGTTTAGAACACCACAGAGCCGAGAAATCAAAGTTGAAGAAAACCTGCTGCTGCTGCTGCTGCTGAAGAACACGAAGAACTTATACCCACACCGAACCGTCGCAGAAGCAGTCGTATATTCAACTACAGAAAGCTGTTATCGTTTCTGACTGTAATCGCTTTAAACCTTCAGCGACCATTACTTTCCTTACAAAAAGCTTTTTGTAACTACAGCTCGTCCTTTTTAATTAAAACACCTTATTCGATCAATGAAATCAACTTTTGAGCATATTTCTAATATGAGGAGCTAAACCCCTTAGCCGAGGCAACGGAGGAAGCCATTGTTCCATGAAAAGTGGTATAATTCTATTTTAATTATTTTTACAATCTTTTACATGATTATTTGCATAGAACTAATATTGAAAAATTGATTTTTATTGAGTGGTTGTGAATTGTTTTGATGGAACATGCTAGGTTTTAAAACTTTTGATGTTTCATGCTTTATGTTTACAATTATTACTTCAAGAATCCATTAGAGGCAAAATATTAGAATCACTTTAAAAGAAAGAATTGCATGAATATTGATTAGATTATATCACTTAATTGGTCAATGGTGGAATCCAGAGTCTCGGTGTCTTTTTATAATTTGATACAATTTTATTTGAGTTATTTAATTTAATTTAAGTCTAAAAAAAAATCCTTCACAAGTTCGAGAAACGAATCATTTTACCACTATCTATAAATCACACCACCAGCGAGTCTCTTGGGTAACCTAGCCAAAGGAGCCGAAACGGATGGGGCTGAGATTGTGTCACAAAGGGGGCAAACTAACTCTACTTTCCATGTTAATTAATGTATGATGTCTATATCTTCCATGTTAACTTTTTATATCAAAATCTATGATGTCTTTCTCTCGCGACTATCTTCTTTATCTTTATGTGTCTTCTATGATGTCTTTCCCTTACGACTATCTTACGTATCTTTATGTGTCTGGTTTCTGAGTTCTTCATCATCTTTCTCCTCTTCGTTAATGAAACATATGCCAGAGCATAAATAATCAGTTTTACATGTTAATAAATTTTCCATCAATCAGAGTGGATTACTGCATCATTCATCGAATCAAAGATAACATATCTGTCAATCTGAGATTTGGCAACAAATCTAACATTAATTTTTGATTAGGATTGGACTGTTAAAACATTAACCACCTAGACAAATTCCATTAAATAGCACGATTTTAGTTAATGCTCTTTCCTTTTTTATGATAAATTTCAGTTTTCAATAAACCATTATCAATGAGTTCATGGAAGATCTGATGGGTAGCATAGATCATTGTTTCTACATGACGCCTTGAAGATCACAATTTTTGTTTTCACATCTCTTACATTCATGATTTCATTTATCTCTTCTGTGTTATGAGGTAAATTTTCCATGCATTGATTAGAACATCACAATCCCGATTCTCGTGTTTAAAAGAACACTTGAATTGCAATCATCTTCTTATGTTTTAGCTGTAATCGTTTTCTTTGGGGGTCAGAGAATGATAAAAGAAAAGAGAGAGAGAATAGCTTTGGAACTTGTGTTTTTCATTTTCTTTACAAAATTGTGAAATAAAATGAATTTTCTAAAATAGGAGAAACTTTTGTTAAGTCCTGCCAATGAGGTAAGGAGAAATGTGCACCCGCGGGTGCACATAGTCGCACTAACTTGTCTAGCAGCATTTAGTATATTCAGATAATCGTGATATGAGAAATATCAAATTTGTTTTGTATATTTCTAGGAATCCATCCGGATGGATTAGCACTAGATTAACGCCTTGTACTAGCAGACAACCTGTCTAAAAACGCTTTAATTAATCGCCTTGTACTAGCAGACAACCTGTCTCGAAGCGATTAATTAATTCAGGCATGAGATGGTAGTGTTGATGGGGAAAAACGATTTACTAGTTTTTTAGGAAGTGAAGAAACGACCGTGCGGATGGGGACTCCTCAACCGAGCAAATTGTTTAACCTCAAACAGATGCACTGCACGGGAGTGCTTTGAGTTCGAGATATCAATCTGTAGGAATCCGTCCTAAACCAAGAAATGACCATTCCGGAGTCAATTCGATCACAAAGAGGGAAGAAGGTCGATCTGTAGGAGGGAAGCTAAGAATTGTGTGAGATCAATGGTGATCAAGGATTGTGAATGTGTTGTAGGTTTCTGCAAATGAACTGCTGGGTTCGAATAAGTTTGAATTCTGCTCAATTGAGAATGATTGTTCATATGAGAATTCTTGTGATAATTCCCGTATATCTATGTGTTGATAGATTGTTTTCTCTCTTAATCGTGAATTCATAGATTATTTATATTGCCAGAATGTAGACACATTGATCTCCAGTAAGTGTGACGGTTGCTCGAGTGAAAGAGTGGGAAAGTGGGAAATCGTGGTTTAACCAGTTCCAGGTCGTGCAGAGGCTTGGTTGATTGTCCACCCACTACTTTGCTAACTCCCTCAACTACTTGCACGACTTACTCACATTTCTCATCGTGGATGAACACACGTTCCGTAGGCAGCCAGACCAAAACACTAATTAATAACCCTCAATGTGATGTGATTGATGTCTCGCGAACGTGGAGTCTGCAAGGCATACGTGTAGTTAATTAGTCAGTTGTTGACTTGGCTAGACGCTGAGTCTAAGTTTTGTTGAGTCGAGCATGATTGACGAATGCTCCATGATACATGGATTGAACATGTCCGTTGGGACATATGTATAATTGGATCAACATGATGAATATTGATAACCGGAGCAAATATTACATGTATGAGCGAATATTGCTCGCTTGAGTGAATATTGCTCAATTGATGAAGTATCAGACGTTAATAATGGAATAATATTACTAATCTCGCCTAAGAAAATATTGCTCATTTGATGGATTACTGAATATTGATAGTTAAACCAATATTGATGGTCTGAGCAAATACTGCTCGTCTGAGAAAATATTGCTCGTTTGAACAATTATTGGTAGCATGACCAAATAAAATATTAATTAAAATATTGGTAGCTAGACCGAATATTATATAATTAATCAAGATGTTGATTGTTGGATCAACATAAAATTATTAGCGTTTAAACTTGTTCTGAATTATGATTTGCAGAGCATTTAGTTCGAAACCCTAATTTTGATCGAATACTGGTCAATTGATGATTTACTGAAAATCAATCACTGAGTAAAGGAGGGACCAGATACATGGGATGATAGCCGACCATGTAAATCCCAGGTGCTCGAGTGAGCATGCACCAAAGTCCTTTGTAGACCAGTTGGTGAAAGGATGATTAAATACTGGTTTAATCATTCATTGAAATAGTGCTCGTCTGAGCATTAGGAAATAAACCCTAATTATGGAGAGATGAGATTAAAAGCATGAACAAGGAGAAACTATTACCATTTGAAGCAAAAGAGTTAAGGAAAGATATTACCGTGTTGCATGAGCATGGGTTACCTCCCAAGAAGTGCAAAGTTTAACGTCTTCAGCCAGACATAAGAAAAAAATTAATCACCTCATATCATAAAGCAATAGCCGGAACAACTGTGGGTCATCTGCATTAATAAGTGTTATCATAGACAAAAGGAAACTGCAACAAACAAAGAATAAACATAGCACACCCTTGCCTAGTTTCCTGTTTAAGACAACTACATATTGTGGTTCAGGTTCAGGTTCAATAAAGGGGTCTAAATAAAATATTTTCATAGGTTGCCCTTCCTCATTAGTAAGATCCGAAAAATCAGGTTCTACGGTCTGGAAAAAAATAGAAGCACATAATAATAACCTGAATAATTAAGGATCCTCTAAGTCAATCAGTTTTGACTCACACAGTTGACCACAATGAGAGTGGTGGTCATTCTTAAGCAAATGTGTCGATTCTAATCTCCTAAAGTACTTAGGCTTAGTCTCAAAACTTAATAACTGGCACATTTCAAACTCATACGTTCCCACAATTGGTTGAAAAATATTTGGTGGGAAAACAAAATCAATCTGGGTATCATAACCTGGGTAAACCACATCAACCATAGGATGGGTTTCTAATAACTGAATTTCCTTATGGATATCACTAGGTTCAGGAAAACGTGTATGAAGATAATCTTTTAAAATGGTTGAGGAACATATGTCAAGTCCCAAGTGAGGGATCTTTCTAAGAGTCAACGATAAAGCAAAGGGAGAATGATAATCACCCCCAAACTTAGAGTTTTCAGTGTCTCTAGATAGACTAGACACAATCTCCCTAATTTCTAGGTCATCAGATTCCTGGAAATGGTCAATTGATTCTTCTAAGTTATAATCGGGAGGTACATCCTAACTCATATTTGAACTCTCTGCGAGTCTATCTTCTTTGTCTAAGTATAATGTTTCTAAATTGCTAGACTCTAAAACAATATTATCAGAAGAAACTCGTTCCTTTAAATCATTATTAGCTTTGTAAAAAGGAAATACTACATCGTCTAAAATGGGGGTATCTCTAGTCAAATCCTCGTCCTTTTGAATAGGTGAATAATCATTAAAATTATTTGGATTTGAACTAGTAGTATTATCATTATAAAGCTCAATTGGAGTAAAAAATTCCTGATCACTATGCCTACATATTTCAGATTCTTCATCAGCACTATCCTCATCATAATCATCATTATAATAACATGAAAATGGTTGAACCTCATCTAAATAAGTAGACCAATTCTAACCTCGTCATCTTGATTATGTAAATAACTATCATCATTTTTAAGGGTATTATTGGAAACACTATATTGGAAATTAAGATTATTTCGAGCTATTTTTTCTTGTGCCTCTAACTCAAGTTTACGTGTCGACTTAGCTATCCTCTCAAGGGTCTGTTCTAAAGAAAGTTCTCTTAATGCTGGATCTAAGTTTTATTTTAACCTCTTGAGGGTGTCTTCTAAAGAAGGCTCACTCATTGTTACAGTTCTTTCGTCCATAACTAAGTAATTTGTCTCAGCTGACTTATATGCCGACTCATGTAACTTACGTGTAGACTCAAGTATCCTACGTTCCGACTCTAGGAGAAGTATAAGAATCTTGCTCGTATGACCGGTATGCATGTGGATAGTAATTGGGCTCACCATGGTATGACCCATATCCTTCAAAAGGGCGTTCCCAACCACTATTCACACTATGGTCATAATAAGGATAATGTCCGTTTTGAAAATCAGTCGAGTATTCACTGTACTGGCTATTATAATACCAATTCGACATTTTTATGTGCACGTGCAAATGCAAATGCTGGGGTTCACTATTTTGGGTAGGCTTGGGTTACCTTTAGCAAAATATACCTACAGTCAGAGACTGGTTAAAGGTACGAGGCTAAGGCTTGTGGTGTTTCGGATGATAACGCCCAAAGGGTTCACCGTAATAAACCACGTGTTTTCCTACTAATCGGTGCCAGATGATGCAATATGAAGTGCACGTGTGCTTTCGTGTTTGTGTTTGTGTTTTTTTTTATATATATATATAAAATATATACAAACAAGCAAACAAAATATAAAAGTTCCAAAAATAAAAACTAACAAAAATAAATAAAATCTAAAAATAAAATAAATATGAGATTGGGATTTTCTGCTCTTTTAGGCAAGTCAACTTTCCATCTTTAGTTTCCAGCAAAACCTGCACACCAAAAACAAAATTACCCAGAGTAAAATCTAACAAAAGAAATCAAATAAAATAAATAAACCTAAAAAAATAAAATCTAAAACCTAACCTAAAAACAAGTCCGCATCGCCGACGCCAAAAATTTGATGTGATTTTAAAGTTGTTGTAGTAAATGAGTTCAAACTCTCGGACTTGTGAAGATTCGAGTTTTTAAATTTAATAAAAATATATAAACAAAAATTATAAACAATGGGCGAGAGGTATTGGGACTAAGGATTTGGCCAATTCTCATGCATGTGGTTCAATTTATTTATTCTCCACAATTATAACCCAAATAAAATATGATATGGTGACTCTTATTTTTTCCTAAGTAGATTCTCAAAAGATTAGTTGTAAATCCTAAGCATGATGCATCAAAAATTTAAGCTAAGCATACATCATCAAATTAAATGACAACTAATTAATTCAAATCATATTTCAATTTTAAATTAATGCAAAAGTCATAAAAAGAATAAATTAAATTTACCATATGATGAAAATCGACTCCCTCCGCCGTCCCAATGTTGGGGTTTAGCTCCTCATATCAAAAACACACTCAAAAGATTAAATCATGACTCAAAAAGGTGTTTTATTGAAGAAAATAATATTACAGCGGATTTGCAACAGATATAGATTTTACAGAACCACTGTTACAAAGGAATAAGACTGTAGATGAACGATAGTTCTCTGATGTAGCAGAACTGCGACTGTTTGTGTGGGTCAATGTTCTTCGTCTCCTTCTTCTTCAGCAGCAGCAGGGTACTTTCCTGTAACCTTGATTTCTCCGCCTTTGCAGCCTCCCTAAGCCTCCGTATCGACCCCAAACTCTCGACCCTCCTTTTATGAGTCCCAGCTCTTTTTATACCCAACAACTCCAACTTTCTCGATCAAATCTTCACGAGAATAGATTATTTCTTCGCTGCCAAGTCTCGGTGATTTTCTTCCCTTTATTTTCTCTTACGCTTCTCCTTTCGATAGAATACTGTCCTAAGATGATATTTCTTCTTCCCAAACAACACGTAACTGCCATAATTAAATCCAAAAATTCCAGTGAATATCTTCACCTTCCCTGCTTCGGTAAAACTTCACTAATTTACGTGAAAATTTCCCTTATCAACTCTGCTTCGCTGAAACGGGACAATACCAATATATTATGTGAAAAAGTTCGACCAAATCTCTTCCCAAATCTTCCAAATATAGAACAGACAATAAACAGAAACCCGAAATATATCCACCTCTCTATTTGGTTTCGAATCAATGATCCAACCCAATTTGATCGATTGAAACACTTATACTAGGCCTGTTTTGCTCTAACAGGTCCATTTCAACACAATCCCGCCATTGAATCTCTTCAGAAGTCCCTCAAAACTCGAACCCTAAACTGTTCTCGCTGCAAGATTATTCCCGCGCCAAAACCGGAAATTCAAATTAGAGAAAAAGGTGCCCCTTAACCATTCCCAGGGTGCCAATAACACTTGGGGTGTCCTGGGGTGTAAATAGCAAGTGGGTGCCCCTTAGTAAGTGAGGTGTCCCTTATCCAAATAAGGGGTACCTTTAGTGATTTTCTCCCACGAGCGCAAATACCACTTTTCGAGCCAATTTTTCCATACATGTTTATTTCTCCAAAAATACCCACAAAGAGATAAAATACCAAAATAAGTACAAAAATGGGTACTAACAATATACAAAATTTAAATCAAAATAGACGTATAAATGCGTCTATCAATGAGGGACCGACCAAGGGGTATTAAACCGGCCCTTGGTGGTCGTGGGACCAGCTGGTGGTCGATTGAAGAAGTTCCAAGTTGGTTGGAAAGAGTTTGAACCCAATATGAACTGTAGAAAGCTAATTAGGTCAAAATTATGAAGATTTGTGGGACCGGATCCTTGCAAGCCTAAGAGTTGACCTTGATCGGTCAAGGTGGCATGTCGTGTCACCATAGTGCCCGTGTCTCATTCCTGAGAATTGTTTTATTTTCTGGTGCGCGTTTCAGCAACATTTTGGATTTTCAGAAGAGTTTGATCTTGACTGAAACTCTCGCGATTTTGCTCGAATGAGCAAGTAGAACTTTGCTCGAGCGATCAATATTTTGAAAATATTAAAATAATAATATTTAATATTTTCCGTGAAGAGTCTAGTCAGTCATGCGACCATTTGACTTTTTTGGCTTACGGCCATTTGAGCAATATTTGAGAAAATATGGAAAAACCAGGGTTTTTGCTCAAACGGAGGAGTTTCATAAGATTAATGAAATAATAATAATGATAAAATAAGGGATCATAAGGTGTGGGACCGGATACAGTTAGGCATGGCCGGCCGGCTAGTAGGCCCGATCCCGTGGCACCATTCCCTATTTTTAATTATTTTTTCATCGTCCGAAGGAAAATATGGAGAAACTGGGAGTTTTGCTCAAACGAGGGAGTTTGCTCAAATGAAGGAGCTTTCATGAGATTAGGAAAAATAGTAAAATAAGGTAAAATAAACTGAAGAGGCATGGGCCCTGCCACGGAGGCATGAACGGCCGAACGGTGGGCCCGGTCCCCCTGGGAGCTTTTTTATTATTTTATTAATATTATTTTTCTTCCCTATTTTGCATAGGTTTCCTCATTTGTCCATATTTTTGAGTGCTCGTTCGTGCGTGCTCATTCGTGCATTATTCCTAAGTACACTCACACCATTTTCTCGGGGCTTACTCGGTGGTGGCCTAGATGCCCGATCAGTGAATACTTATTATTAATTCATGAAATTCAGCTGAGAATCAATCATGAAACGGGGTAATAAAATGACTATCTATTACTGATCCATGGAATCCGGCTGAGGATCAGACATGGAACGGAGTAATTAGAGAAATAGGTTATTTTCTAGGAATTCAATTGATGAATGACACGCTAGAACTAACCTATGAGTTGCAGAATCGAGATATGAGATAATGGAAGCATCATACTCGTTCTGAGGGGGTGTATAGTCAGGGAACAACGAATAGCGTGACGTCCTGAAGGCGTTAGGTTCTATACTAGCATGAAATATTTCTAGAGATGCCCAATCGTTAGGAGTTTCTATACACATTCTCTCTACATAGTCAGGGAGCAACTATAGTGTGACGTCCTGAAGGCGTTAGGCTCTATACTAGCATGCAATATGTCTAGGAGCCTCCCAATCATTTTGATTCTATGTAGAGGTGATGATGAAATGTGCAAAGTGTCGAAAGCTCAGCTGAGAGGCTTTTCGAGGGACATATTCATCATAGCTCTGAGAGGGATACTCACTCAGTCAGAGGTCGTGAAATGGTTCACGGATCATAAAATATGAATTGTCACATATATTCCTGAAGAGAGGTCAGAAACATGCAGTATCATGATTTTACGATTTTATCCTTTGTCGAAAATCCACCATAAATATTAAGTCCCCTGCTTAGTGAGGGACAGTGATGTTCCGCAGTAAGCACTGGATGGTGATTTTCCAGTAGACGAGATAAGTAGTTAAACTTAGTCGTACAAGGCATTTCCAGAATCCCCGATTTGCTCCAATGATATCATGTACAAGCAAATGCCTGGATAAGGACTTTGGTGGTATGATAGAGTGTCATCCCGTGTGTAAGGAGGAATGAGGCACTGCTGATTCGGGCGGTTGGACGCCCAATTTTGGTCGGTTTAGCGTTTATGGGCCCGATCCAAAAAAAGAAAACCTTGTTTAATTAGGTTTTGGAAATAAAATTGTTGTAAAAGGGAAGAAACCTCTTTCTTTTTTCTTTTTTTTTGTGAAGTTCATGAGTTGTTCATAAAAAACAAAAAATCGCATGTGTATATGCATGCGTAGCTTTCATACAAAATTTACTTTAGAAAACGGACGTCCGTCCGTTTGTTAGTTTAAGAAACGAGCAATAATCCCTAGCATGAGAGAAACATATTTTTTAAATAGGCATGGTCTAATAGTAGTGATGAAAATTTTGTTTATGAACTTTTATGAAAACAAAACTTTATTTTGAATATGCTGATTTTTCAAAAAAAAAAAGACTCTCGATTCATAGGCGAATGCTTGTTCGAGCGAAAAACTTTTTATTTATTTATTTATTTACGTGAGTTATTCACGTCAAAACTTTTGTTAAAATAAAATTTTGACTTTTCGAATGATCGTTGAAAGTATGTCTAAACTTTCACAATTTGATAGTGGATGTTCACGTATTAGAGAATTACGTGAGTCGTTCACGGTTTTATAAAAATCAAGTTTTGATTTTTTTTTTGAATAATGAATTTTGCTCGTTGCAGGTTTGAAGAGACGAGCAAGTTTTCAAAAAATTTGCGTTATAATCACTACAGTTAGTGAAATTACAGGTAAGGATTGAGTTGTTACCATTTTAACGCATATTGTTGCCAACTTGTTTTGACTTCGCACCTTCGGTAACAGCTAATGGTGGCTCCGGTGATGACCATGTCTCCGATTCTTCTGGGAAATGCTCCAGAAATACTAAACCAAGGATGAAAGATTTGGCAGATGTTCATGCGAAGGTGGATCAACCTTTCAACAAGGCGGGAGAGTTGGTTCGCGGCATGCCTCTTAACCATCTAGGAGTGGTTCGTGCTAAAATATGTGAGTTCTTGAACTTCATGGATGCATAACCAAAACAGAGGTGTGACGAAATATCTCAGAGGTGAAGATGGGAAGCTCGCAGTTTATCAGCAGAAACGACATCGAGTTCAGCAAGCAAGACTAGCAGTGGATGATGTTCGATCTCATGATGATGGTGTATCTTCCGATTGAGATGCAGACGAGGTTGAGTCTGTCCGGAAACCTATTGATCCATATGCACCTAGTATGGGGGATGAACGGTTGGCCAAGGATGATCTCCGAGCCGAATGTGAAGAAGACCAATTGGAAGAAGTTCTCGGTAAACATTCTGACAATGACTCTGAGGAAGAGCTTGAAGAAGATTCCAGAGAGAATGATAATCGTGAAGACGATGATGAATCTGATGATTAATCTTGCTTGCAATCTTCCTGAGTAGTTGATCATCTTCTTAATTTATTTATGTAGATATTATCTTGATCATTTGAGCAACTTTGCCTCATCGATATTGGATTAGGATTTTTTAGTGATAACCCTTCCATCGATCCAGGACCCTATTTGCTAATGTACGATTGTACATGCTCTGAAAATTATAATTGTGCTAGAAGACCTTGAGATGATGAAGAAACAAACAACATTTGACTGAATGACCAATATGAATTGGGAATGACCACGACCGTGTCTGGTCATGGTATGCCAGTCCCCAGTATTTCCTTCTTCTGGCAAGACCTGGATAGAGGACCCAGGTATAAAAACTTGATGTAAAGACCTAGGTGGTCGAAGTTTGAGGTACCTTGATGAAGGACTTAGGGGAAAGACCTGGTGGACATCGATCGACTGTGGAGGTTATGAATCCCGTCTAGGAATTTCCGCTTGCATGTTGTATGCTCTGGAAGCTGTAGGAACCTCATACGACATCGGAATTCGGTGCTTGACCCCAACTTTTGAAACTAAGAGACTGAGCTATCATATTAGAAAAGAATCACTCAATTTGGAGTTGTATAGGATCATCCAACGAAGCGTGCACATTTGTAATTTGTAATCCGGTATAAATTTTTCAGATTTCGTAGACCTGACGGTAAAAGCCATATCTTTCAGCTTGTATGTCCGATTGATGCTCCCTTTTGGTATGTTGTAGTAGATACATAGACGAACATATTTTGTCAAGGAAGCATTGTCTCATTCCTCACCCATTGGTGCGTTTTTTGTAAACCCATGGCCTGAAGTGTGTTGCATCTCATTTGTAGAGGGTATGAGAGCATCTTGTAGAAGACTTTGGATTGTTCCCTTCCGTCGTGCAAGCTTTGGGAAGACTTTCATGTTAACATTTTTTCATGTCTACACATCTTGATATGAATCATTAGTGCTTGGAGAAGTATGGTCCATCGAGTAACACTTCCAGGCTTAGGATGTAGAGAACGGACAATTGATGAAAGATGATGTTGCTCGTAAGACCGTTGTAGATGCTGAGATCACGACTGATTACGCTCCAGAGATCCTTGTTGATGCTTAGACCATGGATAGAGTTCCTCTAGAGATCATTTTTGATGTTGATACCATGGTTGAAGTTGCTCAAGAGACCAAAATAGTTAGCCGATGAGCCTTTATATTCACGAACTAATCGGTGAGTTGAGCATTCCTAAGATAAAGGTGTACTGGGAGTTCAACACAAATTCTCCTGAATAGTATGACTTTGCTGTAAAGTGGATACGTCAGGGAATCAATGTTGTTGTGGCAGATAGCAGCAGCAGTCTCCATTCTAGATGTGATCGGTGAGGAGAAAAAGTTCCTTAGTCGTGCAAGGTTTGTGATGTAGAGAGGTTCCATTGATGACGTTTCATGGCATCACATCAGGTTGCAGTGTCTTTTTATGTGGAACATATTTATTGAAATCGATCTGAATTGATCTTTCCAATAAGATCAAGTCCCTAGTGTATGTTGAAGGAGCTTGTTCCATCCATGAATGAATAATATTGCATCTGCTTTAGAAGTCTTATCATGGGGTAGTGAAGACTTATCGATTGTATTTCAGTGACACTTTGATTGTCTTGGTGTTGAATTAATATGTCGTCATCGAGATATTGGTGCTGAATCTAGAAGTGTCATCACTGAAGGTGTACTCTTTGATTGGGAGTACAATTGAAAGCTTCTGAAGAATATAACACTCAGAGATGAGAGGTTTTTGATTTCCGGTTGGCCTTGGATAAGTGGATTGAGGTTTTTCTTTAAGTAAAATGAACTTTGATAATATTTTTGAATTCAAATACTGAATGAAAGTATTGCATATGTTTTGGAGGAATTGATCAAACACAAATAAATTAAGAAAATCTTACTGCTTCAAACTTCAGATGCTTGAGCGTCAAAGCATCAGATTCCTTAAGTGAACGTCTTAGGTATGATCGTATTGTCCATGGATATCTTCTGTTTGGATTTTCCTTCCTCCAACGTGTGAGATATCATGCTCATACAGGCGTCAGCGCTTTTCCACAATTCCGCGGTATATGTGGACATTCCTAAATGTGGGACAGGAACACATCCAAGATGTTCCTTATCATGATTGCATATCGTTTCTAGAATGAACATTCCAGTAAGATGCTCGATTCGGAGAGGTTCCAGATTCGACCACTTGGTAAAATATTTCGTAGGTGAGGTTACCCACTCATAGCGTCTTGCAAGAGATAAGCTATTAACAGAGTAGAATCCCGAGACTATGAGGGCATGTTTTAAAGTATATAGTATGGGCGTATGAGGAGGAATAAGACTTGCCTGAGCGCAGAACCTCTTAATGAATGCCAAAATATCTTCCCCCGATTCTTGTTTCAAATCCATCAGAGTTTTGAATTTCTCCAGGTGTTCCGATGGAGTGTCCATCATATCCTCTGAGTTAGAGCTTTCCACATCATAGAAATGTGCAACCGAAGTTATTTCATCAGTAGTCATCTTTTCAGCATGGATCCACGTTCGTCCAAGGACCATGTCATACCCTGGGTCCTCTCTGATTATGTGAAACTTGGTTTCTTTCCAGGTTGAATCAATTTTCACTTTAAGAATGATGTAACCATATGCATCTCTGGGTATTCCTTCATGATCTTTGACTGAGATAGGAGCATGAGTAGCTTCTTATCGAGTGATGCCCGCAACTCTGAGAGTCTTTAAAGGAATAATATTGACAGTCGTGCCAATATCGACCAACGCTCTCTTGAATGCGTTTCTCTTGAGATGGACTGTGGTAAGAAATCCTAAGTCGTACATCTCTTTACTTATGGATGGAGGCTCAGGGAGTACTTCCTGAATGGACATACGTTTTCCTGACACGATGTGATTTAATGATGTGAACATGTCTTTCTTTTTAGCCTTTAACATAAAAATCAATTCGCATATATGCTCGATCAAGGATTGAACTGCTTCTTTGAAAGGTTGCTCAGAGAGGGTGAAGGTCCTGATCGGGAGAGGATTCATGTGTACTCCTTCAGTCACCAATTCTCCTGAATCAACCTTTTCCTTAAATATGCGCTTCAGGACTCTGCAATCGCTTGTTGGGTGATTGAAAAATCTATGGAAACGGCAGTACCGAGGATTCTCCATTTCTTTCTCAGTCGGCTCTTTCCTGACGTAGGGAAATTTGATCGCACCGTCTTGAATCCAGATTTCTAATAATTCGATCACCTCTTCAATGGGAAAAGGAAGATCTGGGTCCTCCTGGTCATTTTGCTGATGCTGTTTGTGCATTTTGAGTTTGATTATCCTTTATTTGTGGAGAAGCCTGGGATACTGGGGAAGCATGCTTGTGCGGTTGTGCCTCGGTTTTATTTTTACTTCCTTCAGCAACAACGTTCATAGAAGGATGGAGGTTGAGTTTCAGACTGGAAGAATACCCATTTTTCCTTATACCCTTGCAAACTTCTTTGTTCTGGAGTGACTCAGATTGGCTGAATAGAGCAGCAGTCGATCGGTCAGTTGCTCCGGCTACGATCCGAGAATGCAAATCCTCCAAAATGGATTTATAAATTGGCATTATCCTTTCATTGTAAGAGTCCCGATTGAAGTGTTCTAAAACAGAAGGGTCTTCTTTATGAGTTCGTGGAAATTGTTCTGAGCTTTCACGAGCGTCCAAGCTAGATTGGTGGAGCCTTCTACGCTTAGCATGAGTGTAGACCTTGTCTTCGTCGTCACTGGTGGAGGTATGGATTTTAGAAGATAAATCAACACCGGTGGTAACATATGAAGGATTATCAACGGCATTCTTTTTAGAGCGATCATATGTTGGTTCCCTCGATAACTGATCTGTAAGAACTTTCAAAAGGGCGAACACCTCGTTATGTATCTTGACAATTTCCTCTTGATTTGTTACCACATCATTTAGGATTTTCATCAGATCAACAATAGCGGTTGATCTTTGAGCATTCATAGCTTCGGAGGGAGCTTGACCAGGTAAGCCTAGTTTAGTAGTAATTGGAAGAGATTCGCCGGTATTGGGAGATAATAAATTGAGATTGAATGTTTCTGAGACCTCCCCATAATCGACCATCTTGAGAAAATTTGGACTGCAACCGAGAGATAAATCTCCCACTGTGGTCGCCAATCTGTTGATGGGGAAAAACGATTTACTGGTTTTTTAGGAAGTGAAGAGACGACTGTGCGGACGGGGACTCCTCAACCGAGAAAATTTCTTAACCTCAAACAGATGCACTGCATGGGAGTGCTTTGAGTTCGAGAGATCAATCTGTAGGACTCCGGCCTAAACCAAGAAATGGTCGTTCCATAGTTAATTCGGTCACAAAGAGGGAAGAGGGTCGATCTGTAGGAGGGAAGCTGAGAATTGTGTGAGATCAATGGTGATCAAGGATTGTGAATGTGTTGTAGGTTTCTGCAAATGAACTGCTAGGTTCGAATAAGTTTGAATTCTGCTCAATTGAGAATGATTGTTCATATGAGAATTCTTGTGATAATTTCCGTATATTTGTGTGTTGATAGATTGTTCTCTCTCTTAATCGTGAATTCAGAGACTTATTTATATTGCCAGAATGTAGACACATTGATCTCCGGTAAGTGTGACGGTTGCTCGAGTGAAAGAGTGAGAAAGTGGGAAATCGTGGTTTAACTAGTTCCAGGTCGTGCGGAGGCTTGGTTGATTGTCCACCCACTACTTTGCTAACTCCCTCAACTGCTTGCACGACTTACTCACATTTATCATCGTGGATGAACACACGTGCTGTAGGCCGCCAGGAAAAAAACCCTAATTAATATCCCCCCATGTGACGTGATTGATGTCTCACGAACGTGGAGTCTATAAGGGAGACGTGTATTTAATTAGTCAGTTGTTGACTTGACTAGACGATGAGTCTAACTTTTGTTGAGTCTAGCATGATTGAATAATGCTCCATGATACATCGAGTGAACATGTCTGCTGAGACATATGTATAATTGGATCAACATGATGAATATTGATAACCTGAGCAAATATTACTCGTCTGAGCGAATATTGCTCGCTTGATCGAATATTGCTCGATTAATGAAGTATCAGACGTTAATAATGGAATAATATTACTTATCTCTCCTGAGCAAATATTGCTCATTTGATGGATTATTGAATATTGATAGTTGAACCAATATTGATAGTCTAAGCAAATGTTGCTCGTCTGAGCAAATATTGCTCGTTTGAACAATTATTGGTAGCATGACCAAATAAAATATTAATTAAAATATTGGTAGCTGGAACAAATATTATTTAATTAATCAAGATGTTGATTGTTGGATCAACATGAAATTATTAGCGTTTAAACTTGTTCCGAATTATGATTTGCAGAGCATTTAGTTCGAAACCCTAATTTTGATCGATTACTGATCAATTGATGATTTACTGAAAATCGATCACTGAGTAAAGGAGGGACCGGATACATGGGATGATAGCCAACCATGTAACGCCAAGGTGCTCGAGTGAGCATTCACCAAAGTCTTTTGTAGACCAGTTGGTGAAAGGATGATTAAATGCTGGTTTAATCATTTATTGAAATAGTGCTGGTCTGAGCATTAGGCAATAAAACCTGTTAGAGCATAGCTCGGTTGAACCCACCAAGAGTTGGTATGTCAAGTTTGGTTGTCATATTTTAGTGAATCAAAACTCATTTAAAGAGTCGCTTGATTATTTACTAGAGTCAACTTCGTATGGGTTATCTAGAAAGTTACTAGGATATGACAAGTATTAGGTGAAGACTTGAAGAATGTGAAGAAGTAAAGAGCTACATCGACGACATCATCCTTCCTCTTGAGGTTAGTAATATTTGACTTTAATTGTTTCATTCCTAGCGTATCTTTCAAGTCGTGCATGTTGAAAACATAACTGCGAAGCTGTGAATGATTATACTCTAGTTAGACATAGTATTAAGGAATTACAATACGAAGTATAACGTCTATCTTTTGAACTTCATATATAATACATCGACATAATCGTATTAATGCTATTGTGATTATGTATGGTTATGGGTGAAGATTTCGTCCTAGGAAACAATGTTTTACATTTGCTTAAAGGAAGTACAATTCATAAACTTGTTTTGTGAATCGAAAGGGAAATCGCTAGGCTTATTGGTATTGTTATTCATTGCAAATCTTTGGATTACCAATATGTGTGTTTAGTATAACCACTCATAACTTGTTTATTTATCTTAGTAAAACTATTCACAATGACAGACTTTTGTATTGGTATGACTTTTATTAGTGAAACCGATCTTAAGTAATCACCTGAGATGGTATGATCGATATTTTGTAATTGGTATGACCAACTCTAGACATTGGGGAACCGATCCGAGTAAGAGGTGCAACCGATCACAAGTATGTGGAATCGATCCTTGTAAGAGGTACAACAAGTCTTAGGAATTGGTAACCGATCCTATGACTTGTGTAACCGATCACAAGTAAAATACCATAATTATGTGGTAACCGATCCTAGTACCTAGTCAACCAATTTTTGGAAAGCTAGTGTGACTGATCCTAGTACCCACATGGAGGTAGAACCGAAGCTTTGTGTTTGGTAGAACCGCGAAACCCATTAATGGTGATTTGATAGGATAATCAATCACATAGTTCTTGGAAGTCAGATGAACCAATTTTAAACTCGTTTGGAAGTGTGGCAAATCGGTTCAAAGATTGTAAATATAAAAAGGATTTACAAAGTAAAGATGTCGACATACTTTGAACATGTGCAGTAATTCTTATCTTTTATTGTTCAAAGATATTCCTTAATAACTAAAGGAGAATCCCGGATCGAAATAAATTGAGAATCTTTTAATTAAGGTTTTTATTTTTATATGCTTTTAATTTCCAGAAATTAAATGCATATCTTTAGAAAATAAAAATTGGTAATGTGCATTTACTAATTGGAGATTTTCTACTGAGATTTCAGTCAATATTTGGACAGTGCATTTCCAGGAATTATGAAAACCGTTTTTGGCTTTATTGCATATCTTTGAGAATATTTGGTTTTGGAAATTCCTTGGTGTCCAAACTTCCTTGGTCTATAAATATTGAAGTTTGCATTTTGAGCAAACTAATCCTCTGATCCAGCAAAACTACCTAGTTGTGTTGTTACTGGTGGAGCCGTCTATTCGGAGAGGAAAGTACCCTAATTAGGCGAAATCTCTTACGACCGCTCGTTTTAAAGACTTCTTTGGGATTGATAAGCTCTACGAGTACCGTTGGTGGGAAACTAGATAATTGCAGTTTATTATTAGTTTTCAATTGATTTGATTGACTAACGGTTGTTGAACTTTGATTGCACCTAGTTTGTTTACGCTTGAGAATCTTATCTTCTGATATAAGATTCACTCAAACTAGATCTAAGTGTCGACGGGGATCTTTAGAACTGTTTGTAGATCTAAAGACGTCTTGTGATAATCCATCGTTAACAGACTCCATTCTGTGTGTGATTGATCACAAGAGATTCAAGTTATTTGTGTGCAGGTGTTTATTGAAGATCTAAAAAGATTTGAAGACAAAGAAGATTTCTTATTTGAGTTCATAATCTTTGGTGTGCACAAAACTTGATCGGCTCGGGATCCAACTATAATCGGTTTATCTTTGTGATAATCTTGATTGACTAGTTGAGTAGATCGTCGTCAATACAATTCTTTGTGATTCATAGTATTGATTGCATAGTCTAAACAATTACTTTGGTAGTTGTTGAATAGATTGATCTAAGAACCTGACAAAGGAGTTTATTGGGATAAACGGAAGATCCTTTTGTCAAACTCATATCACGTTGATTGAAAAGAGTTGTTACCGAACAGATTTGTTGTTCCTTTACTGTTTGGAATACGAACCAAAGGAATTGTTCCAAGTGCGTGACTTATTACAAGTTGGAGGCATAAGGATACTGAGGGAACTAGGTGAACTATAGGTTTAGTTGCTTGGTCTCAACTATACGAAGTTGGTTTAGATTTTGTATAGCGGCTTAATTCTGAGAGTATTCAATTCTGGACAAGGTCCTGGGGTTTTTCTGCATTTGCGGTTTCCTCGTTAACAAAATCTTGTTGTGTCTTTTACTTTTCTATTTCCACAATTATAATTGTTTTATTATAATTAGAAGTAAAATACACAAACGTTAATTCCTAATTACTTGATAGCAATCCTATAGTGTTTGGTTAAGTCCGAACCTATTATCAAGTAATCATACTTCGTTGTTGTATTATCTCGATCTTGTATCCATAGTCAATCACACAAGTTATCTTGTTGTCGTATTGTCTCGATCTCGTATCCATAGACGATCACACGAAGTGTGAACCGATTAGTTGTATTGTCTCGACTCAGTCCATAGACAATCACTTTCGGAGAAAGGACTTATAGGTGGAAAAGTTTTAGATTGAGGTATATTTGGGTACCCTTGTCTTTTCAATTGGTATCAGAGCAGGCAAACACGAAAATATCTAACAATCTGTGTTTGGTGCGATCCAACCTATAAGATATGGGCCAAAGTAAAGTTAAGCGAGAGCGAAAACTGAAGAAAGGCTCAGTTAACGTATTACAAGATATGTGCTCAAAAGGAGATTGCTCTTCAATTTCATATTGCTTAATTGATGAGGTCTCTAACGAGATATTTTTGAGCTCTATACTTGAGATCTCTAATGAAAGATCAAGTGTGAAAACTTCTGAACTAAAGGAATTAAGTAAACAATTTCTTTTCTGCCCTAATGAACTTCTTTTAGCACTTGACAGAGAACGAGATTTAACTTTAAAGTTTGAAAATCTTTATAAAGAGCATAAATTGCTAAAAGAAAAAACCACACGACAAGTTTGTGATTACGAAGAAAAGATGAATACTGAACGTCATCATGTAGAAACTTGTGAAAAAGATCTGGATAAAACTCGAGAAAAGGTTTGTCTTTTAGAAATCTCTTATTTCTGGCAATTTATAAGCATGATTTCCTGGAATTGCCAGGGCTTAGGTAAACTAGATACTCGACACAGTCTGTTAGACATTTTAAACAAGAAAAACCCTGATATCCTTTTTCTCTCAGAAACTAAACAACAAAATTTCTAGATGAAAAACATTATGAGAATGGTCAATGTGCATAATTTTTTATTGTACCTCCTAGAGGGATTGCTGGAGGTCTTTGTCTTATTTGGAAAACAAATGTTAACATTAAAATTGAAGATCATGATTACAATCATATAAATACTACAATCACTAACCCCATAAATAACAGTAGTTGGCTTCTAACCTGTTTTTATGGAAGCCCCTATAGGAAACTAAAACTTAAGTCTTGGAACATAATAAAAAAATTGGCTAATAAAGTAGACAAGCCTTGGATAATCATAGGTGATTTAAATGTTGTTCTTCATGAGGAAGAAAAGAAAAGTAGATTTTTTAAGAAAAATGAAGCCAAAATCTTTAACAACCTAATAAACAAATGCAATCTGGTAGACCTTGGCTTTACTGGTTATACTTATACTTGGAATAACCATAGACAGAATGAGGAAAACATTGAACAAAGACTAGACAGAGCCATAGTGAATGACAAATGGAATAGGAAATACCCTAACTCTAGCTTAAAACACTTAGGCCCTTTAGCTTCAGATCATGTCCCTATAAAACTTAATTTACACAACCACTAGGATGACGGGCCTACACCTTTTAAATACTTTGGGGAGTGGATAAAGCATGAGAATTGCAAGGCTCTAATTAAGGAAAGCTGGAACTCTACTGTTAGAGGGTCACCAGCTTATAAGATTAACAAGAAACTTGGAAATGTTAAACATCTTCTCAGAGTGTGGAATAGGAAAAAGTTTGGCAACATAAATAGTAATATAGAGAACATAAAGGAAAAGCTGGCACAAAATAACACAACTGCTAACTACTCAAACAAGACTGAAGTTTTAGCAAATCAAAGAAATGAACTTGCAAAATGGTACGCAATCAAAGAAAAATTTTGGAAAGACAAAAGCAGAGATCAGAACTTAGCTTTAGGAGACAGAAACACTAGGTATTTCCACACAAAAGCTAAGCAGAGATTTAGAAGAAACAGAATTGATATGATAAAGACTGATGATAATGTCTGGCTAAATACTAAAGAGGAGATTGTTGAGTGCATAACTCAACATTTTCTCAAAATCGCAACTACTGTTAAGCCTGACATTGACCAAAATCTGATAAATCTAATTCCAACTAGAGTCAATCAAACTGATAATGACATGTTATGCACTACTCCCTTAGAGTGTGAAATAAAAAACACTCTTTTTCTCCATGGAGCCGGATAAAATCCCTATGCCTGATGCTTTTCCACCCAATTTCTTTCAACGGAATTGGGAAACCGTAGGCCCTGACCTGATCAAAATGGTCCAAGATTTTTTCGAAACAGGCTATATCTCTAAAGAGATAAATGCCTAATTCATCTCTTTAATTCTTAAGACTTTGAATCCCACATCCCCTGTGGAATTCATACCTATAGCTCTAGCCAATACCAGCTATAAGGTGATTTCTAAACTCATGGCAGGCAGAATGAAAAGTCTACTAGATAAAATAATTTCGCCATACCAGTCTGCCTTTATCCCTGGAAGGCAGATTGCTGAAAATATTACCCTAGCACACGAAATTATACACAAGATGAAAAACTCTAAATCTAAGAAAGGATTCATGGGACTTAAGATCGGTATGTTTAAAGCATTCGATAAAGTCGAATGGGATTTTCTAATCAAGGTTATGACTAGGATGGGGTTTACCAACAAATGGTGTAACTTGGTTTTTCAGTGCATTTCGACTACTACTTTATCTGTTTTACTAAATGGTTCGCCAACAAAAAAATTTAAACTTACTAGGGGATTGAGACAGGGAGATCCAATCTCTCCCTATCTTTTTCTATTTTGTATTGAAGCGCTTTCTAGAACAATTCAGAATGCTGAAAACTCTGACCTGATCAAAGGCATAAAACTGGTTCATAAGGCTCCATCACTAAGCCACCTCCTCTTCGCTGACGACTGCCTAGTCTTCTGCAAGATTAGTGAAACTTCCTGTCAAAATCTGGTAAACTTGTTCAATAATTTCAGCCTAGCTTCGGGCCAAGTCATTAATTTGAGTAAGTCTGGAGTGATTTTTAGCAAAAAAACTGAAACTAGTACTCAAAGAAGAGTTAAAGAAATCCTAGGAGTTACAACGATACCCTTAACTTACAAGTACCTAGAAGCCCCCTTGTTCCCTAACAGATCTAAAATATAGTACATTAACTTAAACAACACGGAAAAAACTATCATGATAAAAAATGTAGCTTCGTCTGTCTATGCGTATCAAATGAATTGTTTTAAAATCCCAGTAAAAATATGTGATCAAATAACTAAACTTCAGAGAAACTACTGGTGGGGAGAAAATGAAAAGGGTTTAAACGAAAAAGGGAAAAGGGGAGTTTGCTTAAAAAACTGGCCTTCTATATGTAAAACTCTTGAAGAAGGGGGACTAGGAATTAAAAATGTTAGAAAATTTAACATAGCCATGATAGCTAGGATGGGATGGAATCTCAATCAGAAACCTGATTCCCTTTGTGCCACTATATTGAAAGCTAAATACTACCCTAACTGTGACCTTCTCCATATAAATTGTAAACCAAAGAAGAATGATAGTTGGCTATGGAAAGGGATGTTAACATGGATTGAACAAATAAAAAAATGTTGCTTCTGGGAATTAGGTAATGGAAGAAATATTGACATTTGGCAGGATTGTTGGATTCCAGGGGCTCAAACCCCCCTTCATAGAAATCTCACTACTACTGAGGGCATTAGTAAAGTAAGTGATCTAATAACAGAAAAAAAAAACTTGGGATCTTGATAAACTCGCCAGATGTTTTGACAACCAAATAATAGAACAAGTCAGGGAAATTAGAATACCAAATGAAGAAAAAATGGATACTCCAAAATGGAATTTAAACAAAAAAGGTACGTTCTCTGTAAAATCTTTGTATAACCACATTAACTCGAATGGAAATGCTGAGCCTAAATGGAATAGAATATGGAAAATGAAGACCTCACCAGCTGTTAAGCTGTTTATTTGGAAGGCAGCCCACTTTATCCTTCCAAATAGTATGAGAGTGGCAGTTGTTCTCCCTGACATTGATACTCAGTATAAGTTATATAACGAAAGCCAAGAAACCCTAAATCATTTATTCTTGCACTGCAATTAAGCAACACAGGTATGGATGCACTTCAATTTTGATATGGAATTCATTAGAAATGGTACTACCTCCTTTCATGAATGGTTATCCAAATGTTTTGAAAACACTGATAGGGGAGTTTATGATATAGATTGGAATGTTCTCTGTAGTATCATAATCTGGTTTATATGGAAAGTACGGTGTGATGTGGTTTTTAAAAATAAGAGACAGAATAGTGCTTTAACTGCAAACAATATCATTAGATTCATAAACAGTTACAACACTGTAAACAAACAAGGTCATAACTTAATGGATGATCTATATTATAACTCCATGAATGATGATGTTCTACAGGTTAAAAAGTACCCGGCACAATCAGTAAACAATGACATGACACTGAAAATCCATATTGCCCTGACTATGACAGACTCTAACTCAAAAAAAGGCATTGGACTAATTCTGATTGATCATACAGGTACATTCAGAGAAGCAAGAAGCCTCTCTGCAGACAATACAACTTTAGAAGAGCTAGAAAGGGTCGGAGCGGAAGCAGCTTCCAATGGGAAACATGTTGGAGTGGCCACAGAATTTCCTTTAGGAGTGATTCGGAACCGACTCTAGTGCTGCTGGTGGGAATGTATGCGGAAGCTCGCAGATAAAGATATCTGATCAGTGAAGATTTTGGAAACACAAAGAAGTTTGAAATGAATTTTATAGCCCAGGATTTCACACTAGTTAACATAATAGACATAATGTGGGCAGTAAAACTATCTTTATTTTGTAATAAATTTAAAATTATGCATTGCTGGATTGATCATAGCTTGTGGGCTTTACTAAATTATCTGAACATGCAACATTGGAACCATAATGTAATGTCAATCCGTAACTTTGCTTATGGAACTTTAATATCAATGTAATGAGGTACTTCAACCTCTTTTATTAAAAAAAAAACAAATTTCTCTTTAGTTTATCATGTATCCAGCTATGAGATAGGTCATTAGTGATATCTGCTTTTATCTAGATAGGATAACATTATGCAGGATCAAAGTTCGGAAAGTGTGGGATCCATTTAAACTAGATAGGAATTGTTAAACCCAAATGACATTAATAGTTATTGAGTTTGGTGACAAATCTAGTAAATTTTCTGCAAATAATAGTTGAGGAAGATTTTACGTTCAATTAAATCTCATTTTACATTTAAATCAATCCTTTCATACAATTAGCAAACTAAACATTGTTAAAACCCAAACTCCTATTGGGAGAAATACTAAAACCTAAAACTACAGAAATATCATTGACCACATGAGCAACGAGTAAATCTTTTGTTACTTCAATGAAAGCATCCGTTTTCCTAGGGTGATGTGGACAACTATCATATTTAAATACCTCAGTAAATGTTAAAGGCACTGCTGAGAACATATTAAACACTAAAGGGAAAAAAAAAAAACTATATTAGCTTATGAGATTGGCATGGTACAGCTCTGGTGAGAACTGATAATATGTTGTCTGCAGATTAAACTTAATTATCATTAACTACCTAATTATTAGCATATACTAGCTCCCAGCTTTTCTTCTTTATATAGAAAGAAAACCAAATTTTGTAAAAGATGACATAAGAGAAAATTACATTGTCTTTGAAGCACCATTAGCACCACACGTTCTGTCCATAGTTGTAAACTTGTAATGGGGGACATTGTAAATGTGGCTAAAGCTCCCAAAACCGCACCACTTGTCGGTAATTATTTTAGCTTAGTGTGATGACATTATGTTCCAGAATATCCATTTGGATGCTGGTCATAAATTTGACCCGAATGCTGGCTCTTTTCCAGTCTCATATCTTTATTTGGCCCAACTTATCCATTGCCTATAAATGCGTGATATCAAATTGAGTTTTTAGTATCTACTAGGTATCACCGGGCCTTACGGCCCCGACTCAACCTCTCCTTTTAGTGTACATACTTGTCTATTCCTGGTTCGATTGTTACCTTTGCATTTTGGAATAGTTTTATACTGCCATTGGCATCACATGTTCACGGTAAAATGAAGTAGAAAAAACGGAAAACTATAATCGAATTAAATAGCTTTTTTATTGTTATTATCACTCGGTAAATGAGAATTGCAGCATGTCTACTGCATAATAATTTCTCAGAGGAATTATTATTACTGAACACCCATTCAAGTACATCAACAGACCAAACCCGAACTCTTTTACATAATGTTAAATTGGTGTAATAGATGGACCTATATGAGAAAAAAATATAACCTGCACCTAGATAACCTTTGAATGCGTTGTATGACCTCCTAGCAAAAGCAGCAGTAGGAACTATATGTCCACCTCTGCGGCAGCTTGCGGCTAATGTGTTGTATTTTATAGTTTTGTCATTCCTTTTATTGTCATTGAGATGAGAAAAATAATTTTACCATCACTTTTTTTCACCTAGGTAATTACTTCATGGTACGCCGACAACCTGGCAAAGTTCAATTTCTCAATAATTCCTCTCGCACTGCAAGTTGGAGCAGTCGATACTCCCACATGAATTGATCACCTACGACATCACTATATTTGACTTTTGGCATATCTTAGAAATCTCTAGGAGACTTTCCAGATTCGCGTAGTTGATCATTCAGAAGCAAAATCAAGTATTTGTTCATTATTTGGCCTACGAATCATCGTACATGTCTAGTCCAATGTTTGACCAAAAAATTTTAGGCCGAGTAGGGCTATAGTCGCGAAGAATAATATGTGTCCACTGCTGCGGCAGCTTTCTGCTAACGTGTTGTATTGCAAAGTATTGTCACTTGTATTATCATTGAGAAAAAAAATTCACCCTAAAAGCAAAATAATATGGAGTAGGCCTACGGCCGGGCTCAACCTTTTTATGGCTTTTAGGGTTAGCCAACAATTATCTAACAACACTAGAAATGATGAGGAACCCGTGTTCAGATAATGTTTGGTTGGCACGCTCATAGTTCCTCTGTCGTGTACTCCCTACTATCACCAGACTGCAGTCCTGACAACGGCTCATAGTTCTATCTCTTAGAAACATGGGCAAAGAAATTAAAATTGGAGAAGGTAGATCACATACCATTACGTAAAAAGATGAAGAACCTGGAAAAATTATGATGAGATTTTATTGACAAAACAAAATAGGAAAAACGATGTATATTAAAGGGACAAATAATTCCATCTTGTTTCTCCTTGATACATTATAAAATAGAAAAATCTTAAAAAGAAAAGAAAAGAAAACAAAACACTAGCTTTGATGCGGCCAAAACCGAAGTTTCAAGTCATCGGTAGCATTTGCCAAAAGTGCAGCATCTCCAATGGATTCACCTCGACCTATCTACACCCAAAAAAAATAAAGAACAAAAATTTCTCATCTATGATGTAAAATTGAAGTCATCTTAAAGTACTAATCATTGTCCGAAGAACTAATTCTAATTATTTCAATCTTAAACCGTATGTACGATCATTATATCTAAGATGTCTAAGAAGGAGATCAGAATAAGTTGCATATGCAAGTAAAGGAAAAAACATTATCCCAAGATTGGAAATGGATAGAGATTATATCCTCATTTTGGGCTATAATATCATAGGATCACTGAAATATCGAGTGGGTACACTATTTTACAGAAAACAAACAAACCTGACAGCATTTTAGAAGGCATCAGATCATTATCCCAAACATCTACAGTTCGTGTGTTATTACACGCACCTGAGTGGAATCACTTCTAAAACAGGCTATGCGACAGGCATGTTCATCAACAAAGAATTCAAGTTAAAATGTATACTTAACTTCAATTTTATCTTTTAATTCCAAACCATTAATTTCAAGTCCATCAAAATGATTGGACTTCCTCCTTCTAGACAGGCCTAACTATATTTTTCAAATTGCTGCTAATGCAACTATTAAAATTAGGTAGCCTCTAGGGTAGGGAGAGGGTCTTAAGTCTCTGTTTCTTGGTTCTGGCTGATGCTAGCTTGTAGCACCACAGGCGCATTTTCCCTTGCTGTATTTTTCTTTTTATCAATAAAATTCTACCCCTAGAGGCTAATCAAGAGAAGTATCATATTCTCATCTAGTAAGAAAGAAAACAAATACGCTTTTAAAGAGATCAAGTCCGAAGTCATCAGATACATCAATGTAAACCTTTCTAAGAATCCAAAAATCACCAATCACAATAATGGCCGAAACAAAAATTATATAGGTGCAATTATTTGTAATGTGGTATCTGCGAACAAAATCTTGGTTTTCAGAGAGAGGAGTATCAAATAACTAATAATTGCCTGCTTCTAACTCACCAAGCTACTCAAACCTAACAAAGCGTAAATTTAAATACTGGTTCATATATGTTCGAAATCAAAGGTAAAGCTTAAATACTTATTTAAGGGTTTAAATGCTAGTTAAGGAGTTACATTTCTCCATTATGCTACTCATGGGTGTTTTCAGTGAAACTTTAAACTGTGAGTTGCACGAACTAATACCACTCTTCATGGATACTTCTTTTGGTTCTAGCCAACCTTATATTTGTTATTTGATACCTACTTTATATAATTGCTTAAGGAAAGTCTGTCAATTGTACCTGAAGGGATAATGCTTTAGGAAAGTCTGTGGATTATACCGGTTCTGGAATCGCCCGTAAGATGCAAATTCCGTATCACCAAAATCTCATGAATCATAGAACTTCCCAGAGGACACAGTTCGGAATGTAATCACAAACCACCGGAAATCAAAACCCTGTCAGTACTTGAATTAAGGTTGACACTTGATTCAGCAGTTTTACAACCATAAACATGAGACGTAAGAAGAAAAAAGAAACACAGTTTTCTATATCCGAATTTCAAATGACAAAAAAGAAACATACAATAGCTTACCTGACTACGGCAATAAAATCAAACAAATGTAGCCAACAGTCCCATGCAATGTAAATAACATTCCTATAAAAGCTTCCCCAATACATCTATTTCGAAGTGGCTCCGGAAGTTAATATCAATGACCAAACATTCAGACACTCCAGTATCATCATATTGACTTCTAACCGACATGCTCCTAAACTCCTATCAATATTCCTGCAATTCCATGACAGGTTCTGCTGTAAACATGACAACGATACAACCCATTGCTTCAACAATTAGCATAGAGGTATTCATTCCACCTGGTTTGATTTGAAATAACATGTTTCTCGAGAAATAATGAACAATAATAACAAAGCATATAAACCCATTCATTTCAAGCACATTAACAGACCAACCCCTCATTAGTATTCATTTGCATAATGTTAAATTGTTGTAATAAAGGCACCCATATGAGAAAACCTCACCTGAGGAACTCGTGTTGTGCATTTTCCTAGACTCAATTGTCGAGATCATGGTCTACTGATAAGAACTTCCTTGTCAAGACTGAAAGACAAAATCAAATCACATTCATATGAGAGTAAAACATGAATAGAGAACAATCAAATATGAACAATCTTTGGCTGCAAATAAAAGTCCAATCCAAAATGTTGAAGAGACAAAGATAATGTATCAGGTTTAATACATCTATTGACTTTCAACCTTTCAACGCAAAATGTTTAACAAAAATTTAATCCTAAACTTGATAGATGTATTTGATATAACCTTAAACTTGATAGATTTTTAGGGTTTGATAGAAACATATTTTTTGTATAGACTATCTTCTGAGAATGATTTGTTTTTGCAATAGGTCGTACCATATAAGAGTTGTTGTGAGGCTTCTACCGGTAGATATGAATGCCATCTATTCATATGTGAGATTAAAAAAAACACTGAGAACTATGCATACTTCATATTGTAAACAGAGAATTATATATTGTAAATCTTGTTCTAAGGAACAAACACTTGTAATTTGATAGTAAAGTTGTAAATTTGTCCTAATGCGTACCTCATGTAATAGAGTTGTAAAACTTGTTTAGATTAGGAAATCCAGTTAATTGACGAATTGGAATCGAGATAATGTTGGTTTATTTTTGGTAAGCTGGCGAGGTACTTTTAGCTATGGATGAGGAGGGAGAAGAGCCAAGTGTTAGTCTATAATTTCAAAATTTTCAACTATATCTATGCCGTATAGAAAACAAAATTGACGAGGTTTATAAAATAAAGAACTTGATCTTATTTTTTCAAGTTTAACAAAATTTGGCAAATGTTATAAACTTTTTATAGGTGTTAGGTAATAGTTTTCAAAACTTTTGTAGATCAGAGAGCTTTTTTCATGATAATCAGGTAATGCTACACTAAACGATTTTGAGAAACCAAACTTCTGGATCTAAAACTTCAATAAAACCGTGTCAAAAAGTAAAAGTTTAGATACAGATCAAATTGCAACAGGGGAAGCGGTTTCTTAAAATTTATATCTGTATAGCATCTTGGTTCTTTAATCTGATAAGCATCTTGGGTTATTAATCGGTAAGCTAGACAACGACTACCATGTTTAAAGGGGTCTCAGACCTTTTAGACCCTTCCATGCAATCATGTGAGTAGAATTTCAAACTTCTGCTTCAGGATCCAGTGTTTAAACTAAGTGAACTGTGAATATTGATTCCTTTTATGGGGCCAATTTAAGTTAACATGGCAAGAAAAAAATACCTCATCAGAATTCTTTCCCATGCCCCTCGCTCTAGCATACCGTTCTTGCTTCAAACTTAAAAGAGTCTGCCTTCTGTGAAATCACTAAGCTTTGCTCTTAGTAAATCTGTTGCATCACAGATAACAATCTGATCCAAGGGTATACAAAGCCCTTTTTTTAATCTCTTGAATTAATGTAACATTTTGTCCAATGAATTCATCTTTTCCACCAAGGTTTCTTCAATTATTGAACATAGCACATGTATGGTGTTCCCAAATGCCAATAGACATCTATCACACTGTAAAAACTTCAAAATCAAAGAAACAACATGAACAAAGAGTATAAACTTAAAGTTTTGACCTGCTAAAACATATATAAGAAGAAAAAAAATCCTGTAGATTAAAAAAGATGAAAATTAGATATGAAAATTCTATCACGATTGATTTTAATTACCGGCACTTCGCATCCTAATATATGAATACACAGTAGCCACTGTTTAGAGAAACTCTAAATTTATATTACATTAGGTTCTATAAAAATTACCTAGTGCTAACTGGTAACGTTAAAATATGCTAGACAAAATCACTGAATAAATGAGGACACTGAATTCCTCTCCCATGTAAAAAAGAGATGTAACTCGAAAGTCTAAAACATGCTACAACCTTTCTACATTCCATTCTAAGAAGTGTCTATATGGCCACTGATTTGTGCATATAACTGTCAATTGTAATATCAACACACTCCTCTCCTGGGCTGTCTGGTTACCCATAAATCATGTGTACTAAGATAGATGTTAAACCCATGAGTTCCTTATCAACACACCAAAGATTAACAGAAAGATTAACAGGTCTCTAAAATTCCAATAGTATACTTACTACATTAACCTTAAGAAGCACTAAATATGTGTAACTACCCTGCTAACTAATCCAAATTTATCCAGAACAACTTACTTCACACCGAAAAAACAAGCAATTTACAGCCCTAAATCTAATTTTCCCTTTGAACCTTCTCTTTTTTTTTATCAGTTAATTCCATAGTAACTACTGTCATTCTTCTTCTATAATTGCAAGACCTCAAGGGGTTAAGACTAATCCTCCCAAACCCAATGTCTTTTGTCCTATCATGTTATATGCTACACATATCGTTCAACAATATAAATGAATAGTAGTAATACACACAACACCACAGACAAACCTTTTTTCTGAACCATTCCCCAAGCTTTGCCATGTTTCCCTTTCTGTTTCTACCTTGACCCCTGAAAAAAATTACAAACCGCAATCAAACATTAATTCAGGGAACTACATCGAAGAAAAGGAGGAATCGAAGAAAAGAAATATTAAGGTTAGTTATCAATATTTCTATGAAGTCGTGTAAAATCTATATCAAGGTTTATTCGTAAGTAATGTAAGGATTAGGAAACATACTACAATGCCAATACAAAATAAATGCAAGTACCTGCATGATCTCCCTGACACGATACTCCACATGAGGAGCAAGGCAATCGGTCCCAACGCTCTGCACAATGACCTCAACCATTTCTGTAGGAACATTGCTCATATATGTAAAAGCGTTGGCAGCTTACTGTTTCAGCGAAGAAGTTTGTGTTATTGGGAGAGTTACCAACCTGTCCTTGACGAAACAAAGCTTTGACATTGTCCTTCCCATTGCGCGTTAAGAAGACCGCGTCCAGCGACCCTCCTTTCAAATCTCCAAGTTCCAATTTACATGCCTAAAAAGAGCACGCATACAATTGCATTAGAGTTAATTAAAGGAATAATCCTAAATTCTAAGAAAAACAACAAACTCCCTAAATTAAGAGTTAGGGTAATAAATAAATCTCTCCTTGTACCTTTCCTTTAAATTCACAAACTCAACAATCTAGAAATAACCCACAGGATTTCCACTAAATTTAACCAAAACAGCATGAAAATCTCAAAGTCAATCGAATATAGAATCAAAGGAGAAGTGTCTAAGGATTCTGAAAAATATTCAGCTTGATTAGTCATCATCTTGAGCACCTACAACATATATTTTACAATCTAGGGTTCTAGCGAATAGGGAGAGGAAAAGAGTGATGATAGTTAGACAAATAGATTATTTCACCTAGTTCTAAAATCAATTTACAAATCAGTTAAAGAACACCTCATAAAATTAATTTGATGCATAATGATGGATTTGATATATCATAAGCAATCAATGATATATATTAAGTATTGTAGAACCAAAAAACAATTTCAGACATGTAGCCATAATTGAGAACAAAAACAAACCCTAAATTGATTTAGGTTCAGCCTATTAGAGTACTGATCTTAAGAATCTCTCTAAAAATAACGTACTTAAAACCCCTTAAAAAGAAAAATTACCGGGAACCGTCATGCTATAAGAACGATTGAAAATTTATTAGAGGGAAGTGGCTGGGAGAAACATTGGAGGAGGACGGAGGAGTATAAAGAAAGAACAATAGGGAGAAAGAACTGTCGAAGATCATACAAAATTTCAAATTGCTGAAGCCTACGATTTTTTAATGCGTACCTGATCAAGGTAGGTTTGTTTTTTGTTATATAAATACCTCTTTTAGTGTTTGCATTATAGGAAACCATTATATCTTTTAGTTTCTTAGCCGTCCAATGCGAAAACATCATCCGGAGCACTCCGACCGCCGGATCGGGGTCCTTGTTCCTCAATATCCATTTTACCAAGATAATGACGAACAGATAAGAACTGATCGGCCTTTTGACTTTGTACCTGTTGTGCATCCATATCGTCTTCATCATCCGACGAACCACGGAATTCATCCAGACCATCTGATGAAAAATCTTCGTCAGCGGTTGGTCTGTACACAACATCAAATACATAAAGTTAATGTGATTCTTACATCTACGAATACAAGAAATTACAAATCCAATGAACAGATTATTCGCGTTGTTACATTTGAATGCAGGTTGAACCCACGTCTGGATCTGCGATGTCCATGCTACCGCTAGCAATTACGCTACCATCTGAGATGTCTGAATTCATCTGTAGTTTGGAGTACAATATACATTTAGAAGAGATAAGATTCCATAATTCTTCATTTCCTAAGAGATTGTTACCGGATTTCTTACCGGAATTTCAGAGACATTATTTAAATAGCATGCGCGTGAACGTTTAAGTCTTGGGACCTGCAATATAGGCATTAAAATTTGTATGCAAACTACGCCAGTCGTAGCATCGAGTTTTGTCAATGCAAATCAGTGCATGTGCATACTTCTTTTAAAGGCACATCTTTCCTCTTCAGGTCTGCCCTTGTACATGTTTGCGAGGATATTTGTCCATTCTGATATTAAAAAAAAAAAAAAAAACAGTATTTCAGGGCAGACACAAATAATGTAGTGCAGAGCAGAACTCATTGTTATAATTTAAAACAATGTAACTAAACAAATGACTCTTCATACACTGCCTGTTAAAAGGATTTCTTGTGAATTTAGATTAATAGTGTTAATTAAATTTGAGTTAGGATGCCATTGAAACTTTGCACATTCACTGAGATCAGTTAACATGGGAAGCCTATCGGTGGTGGTTTATTATATCAATTCTCCCCATAAAACTCAATGCACTTCCATTCTCTGTTGAGCAAGTCTGGTCCTGTCATTTTCTTTTTTACGGAAAAAGGGAAAGAGATGAAACACTTATAGATACCATTTTAAACCGTGGGGATATGGCTATGCATTAACATTTTAGTTTCCCACAAATTCAAAACCATAAAACTATCTTGGACTTAGTAGTTTCAAGCATTGGCTAATGCATTAACATTGTAGATTATTTGCAATCTATTCTCTGGACATTCATGTTTTCTGTAACTAAATAACTGTGAATAGTTTACCTGGGAATCTCAAAATTTCAGAGAATACAAACGGTAGATGCACTTGAACATACTTCCGTTACTTCCTGTCAAGCCGTAGCTAGTCCTTGGCACAAACAGTAAATGCCAGGCTCATAAAATTTGATATTGAATTTACTGACGCGCAAATTTGGTGACAATTTTCCTTGCCTATTAGTGGTGGTTTATTAGATCAGTTCTCCCCATCAAACTCAATGACACTATCATTTTCTGTAGGTATGCTACTTAATAGACTAAATGATAAATGATGTAGACAGTACAATAGAAGCTGCGAAAACATATATGATGTATAAGGTGGTTATTTTGTTAGTATTCTGTGTAGATAAATCACCTGGTTCTCATCCTGGTTCTGTTTGGCTACCCTACTCTAGTCTAGTGTGCTTTCTGAGCAGTTGAGCGAGATCCCTGGCAATTCGGACACCAATCAAACATATTAGAAATTATTAGAAATCACTAAGACACATTTATAATTAAGCCACGTAATCATACTTTAGCCCTTATAGTTGAGTCATGTCTCATTTCTTTCTCCCAGCGAATGGCGTACCTTCTCCTGGTGTGCTTTTTGTGCTTCCGATCTGGATCGCTGGCAAATCAATAAGTAGGCAAGGTACTTATCAAAAAGGTACCAATTTGATTACTACTAACAGAATGAGGCAAAATATTAAAGAGGATAACAATGATTCCAGTCCCGTGATTGAATCAAAGTTTCTTGGGAATTATTAAGGATGGCAATGTTCTGCATGTAATCCTTTCGTATTGGTTATGTGTGTTCGGTAGCTCAGTTTTTCTATGTGATTTTTGACTGACTGACTAATGTTGGTGTACATCTTTTTCAGACAGTGGCTAATGGTATACACTGGTTGCAGTCAGTGTAGTCTTTATTATTTATGTTGGCTCACCGGTATAAGAAGTTCTTTATTTATCCATGTCCATAAGTTTGCTAATGAAACCTTTATCATGAAATATTAAGTGTAACTTATGGTTATCACCAAAGCAAATTTTAATGTTAGCCAGGGACAGGCACAGCTGGGTTAAAGTTAATTGGTAAGGTTTTCATTGAAATGACTATGTAGCCAGGGACAGGCACAGCTGGGTTAAAGTGAATTGGTAAGGTTTTCATTGAAATAACTATGAACAGAGATATAACTAAAGAGGCAAGCCGGCATGATCCTCTTATTGATATTTCTGCTTACATGAGGTGTCTCATATTCAGTTGCAATATCACAGCAGGTGGGCGAATCCCTTGGAATAAGGGCCTAGAGGTACTGTAGTGATATGGCATATGAATCCCTGGGAGCTAAACTTATTAATCAAGAGGGAAACTCTGGACTATGGTTCAGTGTTTTAACAAATCAAAAATCTATTCTGAGAAATCATAGTCACATGTTTTGTAACAGAATAAAACAAAGGAATTTGGTGGAAACTTAAACATTTAATACATGAAGTGAAGGAGCATACCTTGGTAATATGTGAACGGGACTGCTGTTGGGAATGTCCATTACTCTCACCGGTTTTTTGACATCTCTGCCCATTACTCTCACCGGTTTTTCACATCTCTGCCCATTTCGTTTGAGATAATCATGATAAAATAATTAACTTCCGTGAAGCTCTCTGATTGAATGCCACTGTCCCCAGGTTGTTAATTAACCAATCTCCAAAAACATAATTCAATTACCCAAAAATTTGCAAAAACTCATTAACAAAATTGAAGAAACAAACAAATTAAATTAAGAAAAAGTTTAACCCATAAAAAGGGTAACTCAATAATTCGAAACAAAAACGAATCAAAAACCCTAGATATCATATAAGAAATTGATAAATTAAATTAGAATAATTTGAAACAGAAACGAATCAAAAACCCTAGATATCAATTGAAAAAACCCCAAAAATATATGAAACCCTAGGTTTTAATTTGTTTTACGAACTGGTCATAGAATTCAACGAAAAGTATCTCCGAGATCTCTTCTTACCTAGAAATTCCCTTCAAGTTCTACTGAAATCCACAAACAGAAGATGAAGGTGTCGCAAGCACTTTCTAAGTATGAGAAAACGATGATGTGTTTGACTGAAATACTGTCGCTGCTCAAGAAGGAGAAGTAGATGAAGGTATAGATTTCGGTGGTGGTGTAGGTAGTGTTGTATGAGAAGATGTGAAGAGAAACTTCTCTCTGCAGAGAAAATTGGTTAGGATTATACGATTAAACCTCTCTCCGTTAATAAAAACAAATTGGTATTATTTTTGAAAGTCGTGAGTTTTTCGTAGCCGTCTAATGACTACTCCATCCAGAGCTTCCCGACCTTCGGATCGGGTCTATATTAAACGTCTTCCGTCTGATAGCTTTTGTCATCATGGAGACAAACGTCATACCTTTTTATAACAATGATAGTAAAAACCATCTCGGTCGAAATCCCCTGCCTTAAAGAAATGTCAAAATTCCTTCTAAAAATGGTCGGATGTTGTAGGGCCTATGGCCCATGGATGTGCGGCCCAACTAGGGTTTGCCTTTCCATGTATATATATGTAATTATATCCATGTAACCCTATTACAGTTATGAATAGAAACTCTCTGCATCTTTACCTTTCTCTATTATTCTACTACAACACGTTTTCATGCACGAAGCTATACCGCAGAGCTATATTGGATCAGTTGATTTTTTTTTGGCATGGATGCGTTACCAGGTATTTCTTTTGAACAAAGAAATTTTGTTTCATAGTATATATTAGGGTTCCACGAAAGCATGATTATCAAACGTATACATTTCACCGTTAGATTTTCATGAAAATTTATTATGTTCAACCCAATTAGTCCTTATTTACTCTGTTAAAATTTCAAACAAATCGGAATATGATGCAATCTCCAAATTATGATTTTAGTAGAACTGTCTTTGTTTAGAAAACCCTAATTATAACAACGTCTAAAAACCTAAGTTTCGTATAATTTTAACCGTTGGATTATTCTGTAATTTTTATATGTGGTCTATGTTATCCTCATGGAGATACTGTAAAAATTTCATAAAGATCCAACCATGAAAAGTACACCAAAGTATGTGATATTTCCTGCTGTGTCTACAGAAACGTGAATTGGAACAGTTATACGGCGTCATAAATATATTTTTATCTAGCCGTTGGATGTCTTTGAAATTTTAGTATGTTTGTCCAAACATTTTGTTGAATCTACAGTAAAAATTTCATCGTGAACGGACTATGATGCATTTTTCTGTCGATCAGAACAGTTGAAAGAATAATTTTTTCAATTTTTAGGGTTAACGATATGTTTCAGGCTCATATGCAAATAGTTTCACACTTATTATCAATGGGACTGAATATTTCATATATAATGGACCATATATGTTTATATTCATTAACCATGACCTTGTCAACCCAATGGACCGGGTCTTGACCAAATAGTTGACCAGACTTTGAGTAAACCAATTCGACTCTAATTTGACCTTTTGAACTCAGAAGTACTTGAGCACCACTAAAGAGTCTATGATATGGAAGTTTGTGTGCGCAAGTACAATACTTTCTTCATAAAAATCTTCAACTTATAAAGATACACCTTTCAAAGAGGAAGCCATACCTTCAACATTTCCAAGGCGACATATTAACTTCATACGATGTAATGCTTTGAAGGAAGTTTGTCGAAACATTCATTTTCCCCCAAACTTGAATGTTAAGTGGGATGTAATCCACTTGTTAGACTATAATGAGTCAATAACTTTGACAATGATATGTTGTAATTAAAAGCACACCTCATGTTTTGTGGAAAGAAACTCACAAAAATTTCCATGAGTCAGAGATGTAATTATGGCTCCGGTAGTAATGATACAAAGTAAATGTATCAACCTATGATGGGACAAAGATGTAATTCTGACTCATACCAATGAGAGTTGCAAATCTTGGTATAAGCATTTTACTGAGAATGATACAAGTGTTGTAATGCAAGTATCATATATTAGTAGTCAACTACAAGAGATATAGGGAGTTTAAAGGAAAACGAACACACTATATTCTTGGAGAAGGTCATGCCCTGGACATCAACATTAATGGAAACAAGAAATTTGCCAAGTCAATACACTTACCCATATTTTTTCTTACCTTTATTCAATCGAATTCGTATGGTTAGATTCTACATTTTGATCCTAAATTGTTGTCTACATGATAGTTTGACATATATTTCATTAGCTAAAATAAAGTTGTTGTTTTTTTGCGGCGAATTAAATTCATTGTTTGCACTTATGGAATGAAAAGTATATCATTTTCATGAGATTGAAATACTCTAAAGAACTTGAGATATACTCAAAAGTACTTGAGTTATAAGGATCATTCGTACATTATGATGAAAAGTATATCATCTTCATGAACGGTAACACTCTAAAGTAAATGAGATAGATTTTCTTTTGTTACGTAATAAGGTCACACCACTTATTACACGAAACTCTTAAGGAATTTAAATTAGTTGTTGAACTGTTTCCTTGTAATGTGACTACGATGATTGGATCATCGAGCGAAGCAATGCTCAAATTTTGTTTCCAAGATGGAACAAAGGTTAAAAGTCACAAAAGATCTATATGTACCGAGAGCTAATCACCTTGTTAAATTCCAAAGAGACCCATGCAAGTGGATATCATATGGAAGCTCACAATGATGAGAATGTAATTGATTGCATCTTTTATAGTCTCTAATATATTTGGAAGGAAATATATCTTAGAGAAACTAATGAGTCAATCTAGTGAAATGTAAATCACTATAGTATTTGGATTATTGAATCCATATTGACTTCGACGATGAAATATTGGGAATTGACTCATACAGACTTTGACATAACCATAAAGGCACTTTGGTTGTGACATGATGTTTCATTTTTGAAAGGACTCATACGTACACCACTGTGTTTGGGTGGACGAGACAACGGGAAAAAGATTGACAGAATACGAAGTAACAACAAATCTCTCAATAAGTGTTTTCTAAAGTACTAGATGCACAACCCTTTTCCCCCTCCCATTATGCTTTTAAGTAAGAGAGCATATCACTCATTTTACAAAGTCTTCAGTAAAACAGGATCGAGACCATCCTAAGATGCAAATCGTAAACACTCCATATTACAAAGATAACAAGGCGAAATTTATAAAAACATTCATGCAGAATGCGGACCATTAAAGTGACTTATGGCTCTGGTGAATTTTGGGCTAGTTATAGTTCCCAAGAAATTTGCGTTTGGAAAACTACTAGCACATATTTTACATGTAAGGGCTCACCACCCCTTGAAAATGCTAGATAGTTCACATCAAAAGGACTTGATGGTTATTGCATATTTAATAAGATCAATGCAGAGCATCCTATACCTCATGGTCTCGCAAAGGTTATCGTTAAAGGTTACAGATGATGTCTAAAGCATAGGTTACGCGTACCAACCCTTTTTATTGCTTTGGGGATATGCAATATTTACGCATCTTTACTTAATTCATTTTAGAACCCAATATTAGTCAACATTTTATGCGTACCAGTTGGTAACTGGATATAAGCTTGACATTCATGTTCTAAAGCATTTTTGGTTGCACTATATGTGCCATTACGAGTCCACATCAACTATTGATGGGTCACGAAAACGATTAAGTAGTTATGTTGGATATTTACTCCCAACAATTATCCGCGTTTTAAAACCTTTGGCAGGAGATCTCTTACCGCTAGATTTGCGGAATGTCATTTTAATGAGACAGTCTTCCCGTCATTAGGGGGAGATAATAAAAAGTATTTTCTAAGGGAACGACAGGAATTGTCGTGGTGTGTTCCCACTGTGTCTCATATTGATTCTTGTACTCCACAAATGTAAATGTGAAGTGACAAAGAATAATCGATTTCAAAAAGTGCACTGATATCGATTCTTACCAGCTGCAAATGTTCCTACAAGGTTAGAAATCCTCAGTATGGGGTACACCATAGACGAAGGTGTTATAGCTACACTTGGTGGAAGTGTAGTTAAGGTCGTGGCTCCACAAAGGAAGATGGATATACCACCAGGTTCGATCAATACTCACCTAGAAAGGAAGTAGATGAGTAAGGCACAACCTAATTTGTATCATTAATGAAATCATCTCATTTGATTGTCTTTGACTATGTCCATGAATCATTATTGGAGGACGCTCTGAAGTTTAATGATTCCAGAGAACAATGAAATCCTAAAGGATTATGAGAACACACACGAGTCAATGGAAATATCGTGCGAGCATATTAATGATTATTATTTTTATATATATAGTTGCTCAAGAAAATAGAGCACGACGAGATCAAACCAGGCTTTTTATTGTTTAATGTCAACAAAGAGCATATTTGGCCTACACAATCCAGGTAGAACTTGGTTCTTTGACAAATATATAGGTATTTGGTGTGGTAGTGCTAACCAACCAAGTGTAAAACCTATTGGACATACATGATTAATTTGTCACAAAGCATAATGAGAAGAAAGCAGTCTTAAAGTATAAAGACTCACCTTGTGGCGCGACGTTTCTCACAAAGCCCTGGAATTGTTCTCTTGTAATGAACGTTATAGTGTTCCACTTCTTAGTTAGCTTGGTAATTTCAAAAGGACTTGAAATGCAGCATATGTATGTGGTTGTTACGTATCTCTGAAAGAATCAAGAGATAGAAAATATTTACAAAAGTACTTGATAAGCCTTTTGTTGACCAAATCAAGTGACTCTAAACCACAAAGTGCGTTCACAGTTAGATAGAATGCTCACTTATAGATTGAAGCAATCAGGCGGAAGTGGTATACCCGTCTAAGTGGCTATTTGATTTGGAGGGGATAGACAAGTAAGTTATTTTTCCTTGCGTATTCACAAGAAAGTTCCTGATTTGGAATTGTAGCTATCTATGTCGATGGTATAGACGTGATGTGTACTCTTGATGCAATAAGAGACCTTAAAAGCTATTTGAAATCCGAATTTGAGATGAAAAATCTAGGGAAAGATCGACCGAATACTAAGCTTGTGGTATATTATTCCACCAGTTTGCATATGTCTAAAGTTGTCAGGAAATTTAACAAAAACATGCATCCTAATAGCACTCCCATGATTAGTCGAGGTTCAAATGTAAGTAAGTGACCATTTCGTCTAAAGGAAGATGACGAGGATGTGTTGGGAGATGAAATTCCCATATCTAAGTACAATAGACGCATTGTTTTACTTAGTATAATAATGTACTCGATTAAATTTTACATCCTTAGGGAACTTGTTAGCTAGATATAACTCAGCGCCAACGCAACGTCATTGGAATGGTATATTGAATGTAATCATGTACTTAAAAGTAACCATTGACATGAATTTGTTTTATCCCTGCAAAGACATAAAAAGGAATGCTAATGAAAGTGCAATCCAAAAGTTGTTGATTATGAAGGAACAATAATCTCTTCTGCAACGAAAGTAATCATGGGGAGGTATGGTAGACTATTTTCTAAGTCATTACCAATATTCCGTTTCAAAAAATACATGACTAAAGAAACTGTCTGGAACAACTCTGAAAGTAATCATGGGGAGATGCCGACATCAGGGGGAGGATACAAGGATATGATGTCGACATATTTTACTTCGAAATTGAAGTTGTGTTGTACTCTTTTTCCCTTCGATCGAGAATAGTTTTTCCCACAGGGTTTTGTCACTCGACAAGGTTTTTAGCGAGACAACACTAAAAACATCAAGTATGTTGAACGTTGCAGACATAAAGATCGCGTTGATATTACTGAAAATATCTGAATCAAATAAATGAAGCGCGATAGTCCGTTAAGCAACGTAACTTCTAGAATCAACAACATGGTCTTATAAACATTCAAGTCACCAAAGTAATGTGTGATAAACTCCTTTTGACCGCATTAGACTAATGAAAATTGTATGACATCAGGGGGAGCATCTAATGGTGTGTTGAACTCTTTTCCTTCACCGAGGTTACTTTTTCCCACAGGGTTTTGTTGCTCGTAGAAGGTTTTCAATGAGACAACAACAAACACCGGGAATTAATTTCCCAACTAAGGCCATTGTCTTTCCCATGAGGATTTTATGCCTTAGGAGTTGCGAAGCAATTAACGAACTTCAACAAAGCAAAGTGATCATCTGCAAGGATCACCTTTACTTGATTTTGGCACAAGTCATCAAGGAAAGGACGACATTTGAAGAACTACACTCGAAGCACTATATGTGAGCACTGCATATGAAGTTCTATTGGACCGCACAAGGGGGAGTGTTGTAGGGCCTATGGCCCATAGATGTGCGGTCCAACTAGGGTTTGCCTTTCCATGTATATATATGTTATTGTATCCATGTAACCCTATTACTGTTATGAATAAAAACACCCTGCATCTTTACCTTTCTTTATTATTCTACTACAACATTGTATAATTTTTATGGAATTGTCGTTTATTTGTTGTTGTTTTTTTTTTGATAAATAAGGAACCTTTTAATTAATGGAAATTCGAGGTTACAATGATTGTAAGATCAAAAATAAGAGAATACAAAGATGGAAATTCGAGGTTACAATGAGTTTAAAATCGAAAATAAGAGAATACAAAGTAACAAGAACATACCGTAAAAGTATAATATTGAGAAATCCAACAAGATAAAGAGAATGATTACCAGAGTATGATAAATATGAGTATAACGAAGATCCGATTAAACCGCAGGAAGAATGGTTTTTCTCGGAATTAAATTCCAACCATTTAATTTGTTTTTCTTCTTTAGAAAGATTTGCTTCCAAAATAGGAATGTTTTGCTCAAATCTCTTATAACTAGTGATGAAACTTCCATCGTCAAAGAAATCACCGATTAAGATTCTGTCGTCGGTTAGGTTGATGCTGAAGATTTCGTCGCCAGAGACAACAAAGATGAAGATTTCGTCGTTGGAGAGCATCACTATTGATCTTAAAACCCAACCTAATAACCAAGAATCATTATTAAAGCGAAGATAAACCTAAAAAGAGTAGATAAAACCACCATAATGGTGTACATAAGTAGAAAACATAATGTTAAAGCATAGCTCGGTTGAACCCACCAAGCGTTGGTATGTCAAGTTTGGTTGTCATATTTTAGTGTCAAAACTCATCTAAGAGTCGCTTGATTATGTACTAGAGACAACTTCGTATATGTTAGACTAGAAAGTCTAGGAATATGAGACATACAAGTATTACTCGAAGACCTAAAGAACGTGAAGAAGTAACGAGCTACAACGACGACATCATCCTTCCTCTTGAGGTTAGTAATATTGACTTGAACTGTTTCATTCCTAACGTATCTTTCAAGCCGTGCTATATTGAAAACATAACCGCGAAGCTGTGAATGAATATTTTACTCTAGTAGTGAGACATGATCATATGATCATAGTATTAAGGAATTAAAGTACGAAGTATAACGCTTATCTTTTGAACTTCATAGATATGACATCGACATAATCTTATGAATGCTATTGTGATTATGTGTATGGGTAAAGGTGAAGATTTCATCCTAGGAAACAATGTTTACATTTGTTTAAAGGAAGTACATTCATGAATTTGTTTTATGAATCGAAAGGGAAATCGCTAGGCTTGTTGGTATTGTTATTCATAGCATATCTTTGGATTACCAATATGTGTGAGTTAGTAGAACCGATCATAACTTGTTATGCATCTTGGTATAACTAATCACAATGCCTGACTTATGATTTGGTATGACTAGTTTCGATTAATTAGTGTAACCGATCCTAAGTAATCACCTGAGATGGTACAATCGATTTTTGTAATTGGTGTGACCGATCCTAGTAATTGGTGTGACCGATCACAAAAGAGTTGTGTAATCGATCCTTGTAATTGGTGTAACCGGTCCTAGTAATTGGTGTAACCAATCCTAGTGACTTGTGTAACCGATCACAAGCAATACCATGAGTATATGGTAACCGGTCCTGGTAATTGACGTAACCGATCCTGGTAACTTGTGTGTCCGATCACAAGTAATCCATATTAAGGTATAACCGATCCTAGTGATTGGTAGAACCGATTGAACCCATGATCGTGATTTGATATTTGATCAATCATATAGTTTTCTTGGAATACAAATGTGAAAAGACAAGGGTACCCAAATATACCTCAATCTAAAACTTTTCCACCTATAGGTCCTTTCTCCGAAAGTGATTGTCTATGGACTGAGTCGAGACAATACAACTAATTGGTTCACACTTCGTGTGATCGTCTATGGATACGAGATCGAGACAATACGACAACAAGATAACTTGTGTGATTGACTATGGATATAAGATCAAGATAATACAACAACGAAGTATGTTTACTTGATAATAGGTTCGGACTTAACCAAACACAATAGGATTGCTATCAAGTAAATAGGAATTAACGTTTGTGTATTTTACTTCTAATTATAATTGCGGAAATAGAAAAGTAAAAGACACAACAAGATTTTGTTAACGAGGAAACCGCAAATGCAGAAAAACCCCGGGACCTAGTTGTTGATGGTGGCTTTCGGTTCAGGGCTAAAATCATGAAACCCTGTATTTAATACGCTGTCATCCTGCAAAGGAAAAAAGTGATGAGTGCATAAACCTCTTCACTTACATATGTATTGAGCAATTAAACATATTTACGAAATTTATCCAGAATGGTGCGTGAAGCAACAATCCCAGATATTCTGTAAATTTTAATCTATTGCATTATTCACTAATGCATGACTTGCCTGGTATTTTCCTATGCTATGTTCCCAGCCGAACTCTCAATATTGGCATGACATGACGATTAATGTTCACTCGCAGCGGAGTAGCATAAATCTCCCGAAATGTCAGTATTGAAAGCTGCATGAAAACACTCACGTAGGCTACACCACTCTCTGATAAAGAGATTAGCGTGTTTACGCACTTTTTAATTAAAAGTTAGCGCGATCAAACGCGTTTAAATTCCTTAAGGAAAATCTAGACTGTCCATATCAGTCTTAAAAAACGATCACGGCCACACGATTCAACAGGCCTAGCCTACTCCTAGCGGAACTAGGCGATCATCATAATGACCACCGGTGGGCCCACTAACATCTCGACCGATCGGATTCCATCTAGCACACCCGTAACGCCTTTGACCGCTAAACCTAACATGGGTGACCGCGTTATTGAAGGATGAGCTCAAACGAGTTAAAACCGACAAAAACGGTCTCAAAGACATCACGACCGCCCAACTTAGCTAGCCTAGTTACACGTCTTATATATTCCTTCGAATGATCAATGAGGTGCTGACGCGTTCACCGGCGACCCATCTCCATACCTGGTTGATCAAACTACACATAGCAATCCAAGAGCGCATCAAACCGTTTGCCCAAAGTAGGGCGATCGCGCGCTCTTTAAACCCTAAATTAAGTTAGCGGCGTTATACAGCTGCCGTAAATTGATCGTGTCTGTCCATCTTCGCCAGCTTGGTTGAACAACTTAGATCGGATTCTAGAGGGACAACAGCGTGGCACTATGATCACCGGCCACCCCTCTTCTATGAGGAGCAATCGGCCAAGCCACGGCTTGCTCATATGGCCTCCGAACGATCACCCAAAAGAGGATGGTCACGCTGTTTGCATAATCCAACGGCAGTACGCAATTGCCGCAAATCATCTCGTCCATCCAACTTCACTAGCCTAGTCGGATGGTTTATATTTATTTTCAGGAGGCCAACAGGGTAACGTTGTGATCATCGGCCACCCTCCTCCACAGGGAGCAATCGACCAAGCGGTAGCTCACCCATAGGGTTCTCAAACGATCGCCCAAAGGTGGCCGGTCATGCTAATTTTTTAAGACGTTCAATTCGCGACTAATTTGAACGAGCTCTAAAACAACGATGTTTCCTGTACATCGATTATTTTCAACTGCTTGTTTAAAAGTGATGCTTTATATACATCGATCATAAGCAATGTTTTATAAATATTGATTTCACAAATAATTTATTATTTGACCTAAAAGCACTATGTGCTGCTTTTAGCGGCAAGTCTCATGACTTCACCCATTTACTCGAGACATCAAACATGTCACAAACTGGGGGATGCTCACTGGGGTATTGGTCTGGCGGTTTACAGCGTGCGGCGTGCAACGCGCCCATTACGAGAAAGTGTTAGGAGAGGACGGATGGTTGACAGCAATGGGAGTAGTGGGTGAAAGTGTGACCAAGTTTTCCCTCGTAATAGAAACGTGGTGATCACCACTTTTTACACAACCCCACTTCTCCACTACTTAACTGCTTCCACTTCCTACGAGATCAGGGGTGCGCTCAATGACTTGTATAAATAGGATTTCAACCTATTTCAACAGAGAACACAAGTGTTATCAAAACAAGTATCAAGAAACCATATTATGATACAAGTCATAAAATTGCCACACTTTCATAATTCAACATTCTGATCTCAAACACCTTCTTCGCTTCCCTCCCTAAGATCAACCCTTCTCCTTCACTTTGTGACCGAATTGAATCTGGAATGGCCATTTCTTGGTTTAGGCTAGAGTCTTACAGATTGATCTCTCGAATCTAAAAGTACTCTCGTGCAGTGCATTTGTTTAGGGTCTGAATTCGTTTCTCATCAACACACCCAAATTTACCAAAGACAGCAGAATCAGTTTTTACCCCAAAACACTAGTCCATAATTGAATACTCTCAGAATTAAGCCGTTATACAAAATCAAACCAACTTCATATAGTTGAGACCAAACAACTAAACCTATAGTTCACCTAGTTCCCTCAGTATCCCTGCGCCTCCAACTTGCAGTAAGTCACGCACTTGGAACAATTCCTTTGGTTCGTATTCCAAACAGTAAAGGAACAACAAATCTGTTTGGTAACAACTCTTTTCAAACAACGTGATATGAGTTTGACAAAAGGCTCTTCCGTTTATCCCAATAAACTCCTTTGTCAGGTTCATAGATCTATCCAATAACAACTACCAAAGTAATTGTTTAGATTTTGCAATCAATATTTGAATCATAAAGAATTGTATTGATGTCGATCTACTCAACTAATCAATCCAATCTATCACAAAGATAAACCGATTATAGTTGGATCCCTTTCCAGTTGAAACAAGTTTTGTGCACACCAAATTTGTCTTCAAATCTTCTTAGATATTCAATAAACACCTGCACATAAACAACTTGAATCTCTTGTGATCAATCACACACAGAATGGAGTCTTTTAACAATGGATTATCACAAGATGTCTTTAGATCTACAAACAGTTTAAAGATCTCCCATCGAAACTTCTATCTAGTTTGAGTGAATCTTATATCAGAAGAGAAGATTCTCAAGCATAAACAAACTAGGTGCAATCAAAGTTCAACAACCGTTAGTCAATCAAATCAATCAAAAACTAATAATAAACTGCAATTATCTAGTTTCCCACCGACGGTACAAATAGAGCTTCTCAATCCCAAAGAAGTCTTTAAACCAAGCGTCCGTAAGAGATTTCGCCTAATTAGGTTACTTTCTCTCCGAATAGGCGGCTCCACCAGTAACAACACAACTAGATAGTTTTGCTGGCTCTGAGGATTAGTTTGCTAGAAATGCAAACTTCAGTATTTATAGACAAGGAAGTTTAGACACCAAGGAATTTCCAAAACCGAATATTCTCAAAGATATGCAATAAGGGAAAAAACGTTCTTCATAATTCCTGGAAATGCTCTGTCCAAATATTGACCGAAATCTCAGTAGAAAATCTCAAACTAGTAAATGCACATTACTAATTTTTATTTTCTAAAGATATGAATTTTAAATGCTGGAAATTAAAAACATATAAAACTAAAAACCTTAATTAAAAGATTCTCAATTTATTTCGATCCGGGATTCTCCTTTAGCTATTAAGGAATATCTTTGAACAATAAAAGATAAGAGTTATTGCACATGTTCAAAGTATGTCGACATCTTTACTTTGTAAATCCTTTTTCATATTTACAATCTTGGAACCGATTTGCTACACTTCCAAACAAGTTTAGAATTGGTTCATCTGACTTCCAAGAACTATGTGATTGATTATCCTATCAAATCACCATTATTGGGTTTCACGGTTCTACCTCAACATAAAGTTTCGGTTCTACCTCCAGGTGGGTACTAGGATCGGTTACACTAGTTAACATAAAATGGCTAACTAAGTACTAGGATCGGTTACCACTTCCTATGGTAAAACTTGTGATCGGTTGACCAAGTTATAGGATCGGTTACACCAACTTACTAAAACTTTTTAAACCTCTTACAAGGATCGATTACACTCTCTCTTGTGATTGGTCACACCTCTTACTAGGATCGGTTACTCAATGTCTAGTATTTAGTCACACCAATTTCAAGATATCGATCTTACCATCTCAGGTGATTACTTAAGATCGGTTTCACTAATAAAAGTTATACCAATACAAAAGTCAGGCCTTGTGAATAGTTTTACCAAGATACATAAGCAAGTTATGAACGGTTATACTAAACAGACATATTGGTAATTCAAAAGATTTGCAATGAATAACAATACCAATAAGCCTAGCGATTTCCCTTTCGATTCACAAAACAAGTTTATGAATTTACTTCCTTTAAACGAATGTAAAACATTGTATCCTAGAATGAAATCTTCACCCATACCCATACATAATCACAATAGCATTCGTACGATTATGTCGATGTCTTATATACGAAATTAAAAAGATAGACGTTATACTTCGTATTGTAATTCCTTAATACTATGTCTAACTAGAGTATAATCATTCACAGCTTCGCAATTATGTTTTCAATATGCACGACTTGAGAGATGCGTTAGGAATGAAACAGTTCAAGTCAAATATTACTAACCTCAAGTGGAAGGATGATATCGTCGTTGTAGTTCTTTACTTCTTCACATTCTTCAAGTCTTCACGTAATACTTGTAAGTCTCATATCCTAGTAACTTTCTAGCTAACCTATACGAAATTGACTCTAGTAAATAATCAAGCGACTCTTTAAATGATTTTTGATTCACTAAAATATGACAACCAAACTTGACATACCAACGCTTGGTGGGTTCAACCGAGCTATGCTCTAACAAGATGAACCAATTCTAAACTTGTTTGGAAGTGTGGTATAATTGATTCCAAGATTGTAAATATGAAAGATGATTTGCAAAGAAAAGATGTCAACATACTTTGAACACGAACAATAACTCTTATCTTTTATTGTTCAAAGTTATTCCTTAATTACTCAAGGAGATTCCGGTCCGAAATAAATTAAGAAACTTTTAATTAAGGTTGTCAGTTTTATATGCTTTAATTACCAGCAATTAAATGCATATCTCTAGAGAATAAAAATTAGTAATGTGCATTTACTAATTGGAGATTTTCTATTGAGAGATTTCGGAAAATATTGTACAAAGCATTTCCAGGAATTATGAAAACCGATTTGGGCATTTATTGCATATCTTGAGAATACTTTCGGTTTTGGAAAATCCTTGGTGTCCAAACATCCTTGGTCTATAAATACCTAAGTTTGCATTTCTAGCAAACTATCCTAAGAGCGAGGAAAACTTCATCTGTTTGTTATTTTTGGTGGAGCCGTATATCCGGAGAGGAAAGTACCCTAATTAGGAGAAATCTCATACGACCGCTCGTTTAAAGACTTCTGTGGGATCAAGAAGCTCTACGAGTACTGTTGGTGGGAAACTAGATAATTGCAGTTTATTAGTTTTCAATTGATTTGATTGACTAACGGTTGTTGAACTTTGATTGCACCTAGTTTGTTTATTCTTAAGAATCTTCTCTTCTGATATAAGATTCACTCAAACTAGATCGAAGTGTCGACGGGATATTTAGAACTGTTTGTAGATCTAAAGACATCTTGTGATAATCCATTGTTAACAGGCTCCGTTCTGTGCGTGATTTATCACAAGAGATTCAAGTGGTGTTGTGTAGGTTTAGTTTAAGATTAAATAAGATTTGAAGACGAAGAAGATTTCTTATTGGTTTCTCATATATTTGCGTAGCATAAGCCTTGATCGTCTGGGATCCAACTTGAATCGGATTTATTCGATTGATTAGTTGCGTGAGATCGGTAACACCTAATAGTTCTCTTTAGTTTTATTTTGATTGTTACAAATCTGAATCTTATTACTTATGTAATATAGATTTGATTGATCTAATCAGGCAAAGGAGTTTTTTAGCTTAAACGGAAGAGCCTTTGCATATGACTTGAGATATCTTTATCTGGAAAGAATCAATAGAGTTGTTACCAAACAGATTTATTGTTTCTTTACTGTTTGGAATATGATCCAAAGGAATTGTTCCAGTGCGTGCACTTATTGAATGTCAGAAGCGCATGGATACTGAAGAAACTAAGTGAACTAGTTTTAGTTGCTTGGTTTCAGCTATACGAAGTTTGGTTTAGATTTTGTATATCGGTTTAATTCCGAGAGTATTCAATTCATGACTTGAGATCCTGGGGTTTTTCTGCATTTGCGGTTTCTTCGTTAACAAAATTTTGCTGTGTCATTTACTTTTCGTTTCCGCAATTATAATTGTTGTTATTATAATTTAAAGTAAATTACACAAACGTTAACTCTGTATTACTTGATAGTGATCCTATAGAGTTTGGTTAAGTCCGAACCTATTATCAAGTAATCACACTTTGATTGTTGTATTGTCTCGATCCCATATCCATAGACGATCACACAAAGTGTGAATACCGATTTGTCGTATTGTCTCGACTCTGTCCATTGACAATCACTTTCGGTAAGAGGACTTATAGGTGGATAATTTAAAGATTGTGGTGTATTTGGGTACCCTCGTATTTTCAATTGGTATCAGAGCAGGCAAACATGAAAAGATCTAACAATCTATGTTTGGTGCGATCCAACCTATAAGAATCGAATATGATGGATGATTCAGTTAACGTAATAGGATTTGACTACTTCAAAGACTCGTGGTGGAAGACATAAATGAAGTATATAATACTCTTGTTCCTAAATTTATTAGGAATTGAGATTATGCCTATGTATGTCTTGGTTGACCTACATAATTTCTCAGATATCATAGAATTGTATCTCATGGTATTGATTACTACTAAGGTTAGTAACTATGATACAATACTCTATGCGACATGTTGTATCTTGAAAATGCATAAGATTCCACCTAAGATTTTTCACTGTATGAACCATGACTATTCTTTTCGTGAAAAATCTGGGATCTTAAATATATTTTTGATTACCTACCGAAATATATATATGTACATTTTCAGATCTAAGACTGTCAATGTATCGCTGATTAGGTCGCGATTTTGGAACCTTTGTAATGTTACAAAGAATGATTTTTCAATTAATTATTCTATTAACAGTGGATTGCTTCATACACCCCACAACTGTTTTAATGAAGCAAGTGATCTTTTAAAATATTACTGGAATTATGATTCTAAAGATATTATTAACAAATATCTTGTTATGTTCAAATTTGTTTTTGTATACTCTATTGGAAAATTCTTGAGTGAATTTTAAAAGATATTATCAAGTTTTGGTAATAATAGAGTAAACAAATTTTTGGACATGAATATTGGATTAATCTGTAAAATATAGATCCAGTCCATGAAAAATTGGTTTTCCAAAAGAAAGACCTAGTTACAAGATCGGATTTGTTTCCCCACAAGTCAAGGTTTCCGATTTTGGAAGATTTTCCTAAAACTAGTTATTTCCGGAATTTGATATCTTCACTCCTTATAAAAGAAGATTATCTTGTGTTGTTTTTACAAACAGCCTGGGAGAAATTGTCCGGAACCGAAACTAGGTTATTTCATATTCCACTGATTTTTGGAAGTATGAGAAAAAGGAAATCAAGAAATAATGAATCTTCTGATGATAGTGTCAGATACGATGATATTGAAAGGATCAGATTCCCTTACAAAATAGAAGATGAACATGAACTCACCTCGTTTATTGATAAATCATGTTTTGAGAAATACAAAACTCCCAAGAGAATAGAGTTTACTGCTGAAAAGAGATTTGATTCAGAAGTCCAAGATAAGGATTATGTGAAGTTTGTTCAAGATCGAAACTGGGGAAAGCTTTTTGATTTTGAAAAATATTCACCTGATATGGTAAGAATTTTCTATGCTAATATTCACAATGTTGATCATAAAAAACTTACCTTTGTTACACTTGTTGGCTGTGGACTCTACTATGTCGATCGTAAGACGATTTCGAATATCATCAAATACAATGTGGAATGTAATCACCTGATTACCGGAGTTGAAATTGAACATGATACCATTTCAACACGTCTCATTGGAAAAACGATTGATTGGGAAAATGGTATTACCAACAAAAGATATACCTTTTCATCTAAGGGTTCTCGGTAAGCTTGCTATAGCAACTCTATTTGTAAGTACAAGAGATAAGTCAGTATGGGATAAGGATTTTGAAGAATTTGTCTATTTTCTGCTGAAAGAAGATTCTCAAATTGATCTTTGTGGAATCATTGTTATCCAAATGATCAAGATATCAGATTCTATTTCATCTCTAGGAATCAAGAGATATCTCGATTTTCCATGTATAATTACCAAAATCTGTGAATTTATCATGGGAGATGACTTTGATGACATGAGATGCACTAATGTTGTCTCTAAAAAGACTATATGTCAAATGATTGGAGGTCAAACCAGAAATAAACAATTAAAAGAAATTCATCGATTTCTAACAACAAGTCTCTTATGGTTCATCTTAAAACACTTGGTAGACAAATTGACTGTTTTCAGAAACAGTTAGCCTTTGCTGCTCGAAAAGATCCAGAAACTCTTAAAGGTATTCTAAACATTGAATCAGAGTTTTGGAAGGGTAAAGGTAACCAAGAATCAGAAATAGAAAAAGGCTGTCAAAAAGAGCTTGATGACAAGGAGTGCTTTACCTCTTAAAAATTTCAAGAAAGAAAAATAGACATCAGTTTTTGATTTATTTCGATTATTGTATAAAGGTGTATTTTTAAGTAAAACTATCAATTATTTATGAATAAAATTATTATTTTATAATTTTTCTTGTGATAGTTTCCGAAGCCTGTGCTTGAATGTCTATATTATTGTTATGTGTTTTCGGTTTATGGGATGTCTGATTTCGGTTTTCATAACCTTAATATTCGATCTCATATGTTGTGAACCCTTATGGTTTGGGTGACTTTTTGATTTAGCGGGATTAAGTTCTATCCCATGTTGGTAGGCTTTATCAAAGGATCATAAGGTGTTCTGATTGAAACTCATATGTAAAAAGTCACAATGTGTTGAATCAATTTGTGTTTACATGAGTTGTGTTTAGCATAAACATACGTGTTTCGAGTTTTCAACTTTTGCTATTGGCACGCATTAGTTAAAACCGTTTCAACCTTTCTTTGGTAAAGGTTGGTTTTGTTGTTGTTCTTTTGTTCTTTCGAGAGGATGACAATATACTGGGGGAGAGTTCTAACTTGAACTTGCGCTTAATGATATATCTTTCTGGGGAGAAGAGGATGCGGAATCTGAGGTAACGAATTTGTTAGTTAATTGTTTTCCTGTTTAAGAAAAGCATGCTTATATTGTATATATTTTGCTTTTGCTTAACAAAATTTCGGTACAATTGATATATATTCCATTATGTGTGTATGGATGTGTGTGTGTGTATGATTCAATTGTTTCCGGTTAAGAAAACTGTGTCAATTTATTTGGCTTATTGTTTGGTATCCTCTTTATTGTTTGTATCAAGTGTTTTTGCTTAACGAAATTTCGGTGCAATTGCGGTGCTATAACGTCTATGTTTATTTCAATTGCTTCCGGTTAAGAAAATAATTGTGCAAGTCAATTTATTTTGGTTTGTATATATTGTTTATGGCTTAAAAAAATATTGGATCATTTGTTTAGTCCAATTCGATTCTGGATAAAAGAAACTAAGTTAATTCGAATCTTAGTTAGACTTATCAAATTGAAGGAATCGATTATTCAAGTCTAATCGAATGCCTTGACAAGAAATACTAGTTAACTAACCTAGTACTTGTCTTTTCTAAATAGAAAGGTCTAAGTTATTGTCTGAATAATTAGAACCTGATGAGAGAAATAAAGTTAATTCTGATCTTTATTTTGGTCTTATCGAAATAAGCGATTGTATGTTTACAATCTGTTTAACAAGGGAACTAAGTTTCTTAGTCAATTTGTTAAACTATTAGGGAAAATTGCTTCGGACAATTGTTTCCTTGATAACATATTGTTGACAGGGTAAAAGTGGAAAGGAAAAGCTAGTCCAAGTCACAGCAAGCCTACCCCCTTAGAGGTGAAGAGAGAGAATGGATCAGTTAAGAATGATTTTCTAAATATCCTTTCTTCCATTTTATAATACTCTTTCTTCCTCTTCTTATGAATAAGCACCCATAAGATCAATATATTACAAAACTACCACTTACCCTTTATCCAAGTTACCATGGGCTTTTGGCTTGGAGTGAAGCCCAATTCTTCCATTTTCCTCTTTTGGGGATAGGATCACCTATCACCTCATGGGTTGGGCCAGTCCCCAAGGCTCCATATCTTAAGAGGGATTCCTAAAGGGTTATGGGGACTCCTTTTCTAAGGATAATTATTTTCATGTATCAACATTAGTCCCATGATTGTTGAAGAGGTGTAGTCTCATCAACAGTCATATCAGTTAGTAAAGTATCATTCAAAACTTATAAACCACTTAGGTATGAATTAGCAAGATCTGTTCAAGTTGGAAAAACACGATGTATGAATGGTTTATATCCACGATACCGAGTCCCCAAGACTAGCATTCAAATCAATATTTGTCGTGTTCCAATAATAATCCAATAAAATTATTGTATGTCAGTAATGGATTTCCCGTTTGCTTTCTAGTAGGGGAAGGATATTCTTAGCATAATATGTGATAAAGGCGCGAGGGATCGAGACAATATTGATGTTTTTATAATGCATTCCCCGAGTGTCAAAGCGAGCAGATTCCGAGTTTAGTCCTAGGGCCCTTCTTAATTTCCTCGGTGATGGAACTATATAAATCGGCTGGCCCAAGCGGATATTCTTAAGGAGAATTTGTATATGTGTGTGATAATGGGTTTAAGAAGTGGTAAGGTTGTTCGCGCAGTAGGTTCTGCTTGTCATTACCATCGCTCGTATGAGCGATAAACTTTGCTGGATCGACTTAGGATTCAATTTTCGTTCTCTAGGTCATGTTAAGGCGCCTCTTTAGTGCCACACGCATTAAATCGATACAATGAATTTTATTTACATCGCTCGCTTTCTAAATCGTGGAGAGGACGCTTAGGATCAATCAAATATAATAATCATCCTTGTTTGTTATGGGCTAGTGTTGGTGGCCTTGCGTTCAATATGTTAAATGAAAAGTAGCATTACATGTTCGGCGTTTAATATATCTAAGTTGTGTAAAATGGAATGCTTTATCTCTTGTTTAAGCTTTTGTTATCGACATTTGAATATTGGGCTGTATAGTCGTTTGATGTTCCCTTCCCCCCCTATTTTTTTTTGAAGAATGAGGTGGATGAATGCTTAGTGTTTTACGAGTCTGTATAGTCGCTTGGTTAGATAGTATGGGGGATCATTAGACACGCCTAAGTTGGTGAAGTTGGCGGACGAGTGTATGTGTTCATGGGGAAAAACGGTTCGCTGGTTTTTTAGGGAATGGAGAGAGGATCGTGTGACGGAGGCTCCTCAACCGAGCAAACTACCTAACTTCAAACAGATGCACTGCACGGGAGTGCTTTGAATTCGAGAGATCAATCTGTAGGACTCCGGCCTAAACCAAGAAAATGGTCGTTCCAGAGTCAATTCGGTCACAAAGAGGGAAGTGGGTTGATTTGTAGGAGGGAAGCTGAGAAGTGTGTGAGATTAATGATGATCAAGGATCGTGAATGTGTTTAAGGTTTCTGCAAGTTTTCTGTGAACTGTTGAGTTCGAATAAGTTCTGGTCGATTGATGGCATTCTTGAGAGTGATTGCTCGAAAAATTGTCTGTCAGATGAACGTTCTCCTCCCTAAATCGTGGATTCAGAGATTTATTTATATTGCTAGAATTGTTGACACATTGATCTCCAGTAAGTGTGACGGTTTCTCGAGTGAAAGAGTGGGAAAGTGGAAAATCGTGGTTTAACCAGTTCCAGGTCGTGCAGAGACTTGGTTGATTGTCCACCCACTACTTAGCTAACTCCCTCAACTGCTTGCACGACTTACTCATATTTCTCATCATGGATGAACAAACGTGTTGTAGGACGCAAGACCAAAACCCTAATTAATATCCCCCATGTGACGTGATTGATGTCTCACGAACATAAAGTCTGCAAGGCAGACGTGTATTTGATTAGTCAGTCGTTGACTTTATTAGACGATGGGTCTAAATATTGTTCAGTGGAGCATGATTGTCGAATGCTCTGGGATTCATGGATCGAACGTCTGCTAGGACGTATAGTTCTTGATGTTGATAATTGAATCAACGTGATGAATATTATACTCTGAGCAATTATTGCTCGTGTGATGAGTTTTTGAATATTGATGGTTGAATCAATATTCGAGCATCTGAACAAGTATTGCTCATTCGATAAATTATTGAATATTGATAGTTGAATAATATTTGAGCATTTGAGCAAGTATTTTTCATTCGATGGATTACTGAATATTGATAGTTGAATCAATATTCGAGCAACTGAGCAAGTATTGCTCATTCGACAAATTATTGGTAACGTGACCAAATAAATTATTATTTAAAATATTGGTAGCTGGACCGAATATTGTATAATTAATCCAGATGTTGATTACTAGATCAACATAAAATTATTAGTGTTTGAACTTTCTCGAAATTATGATTTGAATAGCATTTATTTGAAACCCTAATTTTTGATCAATTGCTCGTCAATTGATGATTTACTGAAAATAGATCACTGAGTGAAGGAGGGACCGGTTACATGGGATGATGGACGACCATGTAGAGCCCAAGTGCTCGAGTGATCATGCACCAAAGTCCTTTGTTGACCAGTTGGTGAAAGAATGATCAAACGCTGATTTAATCATTTATTAAATAATGCTCGTGCAAGCGCTAGGTAGTAAAACCTAGCTATGGAGAGATGAGGGACCGACCAAGAAATTATGGGACCGGCCCTTGGTGGTCGTGGGACCAGCTGACGATCGATTGAGCAAATCCCAAGTTTTTTTTTATATAAGCAACTAACACTGAATTACATAAGATCCGCCCTATGGTCCTTACATAGAGAGGACATGAGCCAAATAGGAGACCAAGCCATATGGCTGACATTAGTTTTAGCCCATTGAGCTAGATCATGAGCAACTCCGTTTGCAAAACGGTTAACAAATACAAAGGATATAAACTTAAACTTATAAATTAAGGTTTTAATATCCTGTAACAAACAATGGGTTCTCTGAGCTCCCATGAAGGTCTTCTTGTTAATTTGCTCAGAAATAGCTGAAGCATCACTCTCAACAATGATTCGATCAAGTCTCTTCTCCAAAGCAACCATCAAAGCATCTCTAATTGCTCGAGTCTCTGCTTCTTCTGCAGAAAAACAAATTAGGTCAAATACGAACAATTGACAGCAAATTAGGTCAAAATTATGAAGGTGTGCGGGATCGGATCATAGCAAGCCTTAGGGCCGGCCTTGGTCGGTCAAGGTAGCATGCCTGTGTCACCATGATGTCCGTGTCTCATTGCTGAGAGTTTTGGAATTTTTTGGTGCGCGTTTGAGCAATATTTCGGATTTTAAGAAGAGTTTGATCTTGACCGAAATTCTTAATTTTGCTTGAATGATCGAGTGGAACTTTGCTCGTGCGACCAATATTTTGAAAATATTAAAATAATAATATTTTAATACTTGACGTGAGTGGCCTAGTCGGTCATGTGACCGTTTGACTTTTTGGCTTTTTCGTGGTTTGAGCAATATTTGAGAAAATATTGAAAAACTAGGGTTTTCGCTCAAACGATGGAGTTCCATGAGATGATGGAAATAATAATATGAGAAAATAAGGGATTGTGAGGTGTGGGACCGGCAATGGCTAGGGCATGGCCGGCCGGCTAGGTGGCCCGGTCCCGTGACACCTTTCCCTATTTTTGTTCGATGAAAGTATGGAAAACCAAGAGTTTCGCTCAAACGAGGGAGTTTCCATGAGATGAGGGAAAAATAAATTAAAATAAAATAAAATAACGGGAGAGGGGGACCGGCCATGGCGGCACGGTCGTCCGGCCGGTGGGCCCGGTCCCACGCCTCTTGTTTATTTTATTTAATATTATTTTTCTCTATAAGTTGCTCGTTTGTCCGTATTTTCGAACGTTCGTTCGGGTGCTCGTTCGTGCACTATTGTCAAGTACACTTGCACCATTTTCTCGGGGCTTACTCGGTGGTGGCCCAGACGCCCGTTTGTTGGATAATTATTACTAATTCATGAAATTCGGCTAGGAATGATTCATGAAACGGAGTAATAAAATAAGTTGAGTATCTATTACTAATCCATGAATTCAGCCGGGGAATTTAAGGAACGGAGTAAAGAGATATAATGGTTATCTATTACTAATCCATGAAATCCAGTCGGGGGATTCATGGAACGGAGTAATGAGATATAATAGATTATTTTCTAGGAATTCAGTGGATGAATATCACAGTAGAATTAATCTATTTGCAAAATCGAGATATGAGATAATTGAAGCATCATATTCGTTCTGGGGGTGTATAGTCAGGGAACAGCGATCGGCATGACGTCCTGAAGGCGTTAAGCTCTCTAACAAACAATTATGTCTAAAGAACCTCCTGATTCTATACACGGTCTCTCCACGTAGTCAGGGAACAACATGCAGCGTGACGTCCTGAAGGCGTTAAGCTCTCTAACAAACAATTATGTCTAGAGAACCGCCTAATCATTAAGATTCTATGTAGAGGTGGGTCTCTCTATGTAGTCAAGGAACAACGAGTAACGTGACGTCCTGAAGGCATTAAGCTCTCTAACAAACAATTATGTCTAAAGAACCGCCCAATCATTCGATTCTACGTAGAGGTGATGATGAAATGTGTGAAGCATCAAACGCTCAGCCGGGGAGGCCTTTCGAGAAACATATTCATCATAGCTCTGAGAGGAATGTTCGCTCAGTCAGAGATCGTGAAACGGTTCACGGATCGTAAAGTATGAATCGTCACATGCATTCCTGAAGCCGGGTCAGAAACATGCAGTATCATGATTTTACGATTTTAGCCCTTGCCGAAAATCCACCATCAACATTAAGTCCCCTGCTTAGTGAGGGACAGTCATGTTCCGCAGTAAGCAATAGATGGTGATTTTCCAGTAGACGAGATAAGTAGTCGGACTTATTCGTACAAAGGCATTTTCAGGATCCCCGATTTGCTCCAATGATGTCATGTACGAGCAAATGCCAAGATAAGGACTCTGTCAGTATAATAGAGTGCCATCTCATGAGCACGGAGAGATGAAGCACTGCTGATTTGGACGATCAGACATCCAGTTTTGGTCGGCTTAGCATTTACGGGCCGGGCCCAAAAGGGAAATCCTTGTTTTAGGAACGGATGTTCGTTAGTTCGTTAGTTTAAGAAACAAACAATAATCCCTAACATAAGAGAGATTTTTTTTAATAGACTTGCGTCTAATGATAAAATCCTTGTCTATGAGTTTTCATGAAAACAAAATTTTATCTTTTAAATATGTGAGATTTCACAAGATGGAATAAACTCTCGTTTCAAAGGTGGATGCTCGTACGAGAGAATTTTTTTTTTTTTTTTTTTTTTTTGAATAGACGTGCGTCTGTTAGTAATAAAAAAATTGTCTATGAGTTTTCATGAAATTTTTTATTTTCGATATGTGAGCTCTCACAAATTTTTGAAAATATACTCTTATTTCAAAGACGTATGCTCGCGCGAGGGAGCAAAAATATATATATATTTTTTCAAATTTACGTGAATTTCACGTTAAAATATATTTTTTTGTAAAATCAATGTTTTGATTTTGAACAACTGTTGAAAGTAGACAATTATACATAGTGAAATAATGTCTGTATGTGAGTTTTCACAATTGTAGAATGGACGTCTTTCCAATTTTTGAAAAACCAGTGAATGTTCACACGGTAAAAATTTACGTGGGTTGTTCACGATTTTATGAAAATCAATCTATGATTTTTGAATAATGGACTTTGCCCGTCTTTGCAGTTTTGAAGAAACTAACAAGTTTTAAAAAACTTTTGTGCTAAGTTCACTACTGTTAGTGAAATTGTAAACATGTAAGAGTTGGATGGTTACCATTTTTGGTGCGTGTTTGTTATTGGTATATCCATGACTCCATGTCTTTGGCCTCAGATAATGGTGACTTCCAGTTACAACCACCCTTCTGGCTCTTTCGGGGAACGCTCCAGAAATATCAAGTCAAAGATGAAGACTTCTGCAGATGTTCATGCCAAGGTGAATCAACCTTTCAGAGATGCTGGAAAGCTGATACACGGTATGTCTCCTGATCATCCGAGAGTGGTTCGTGCTAAGACATATGCTTTCTTAGTCTTAGCATATGCGGAGGGAAAGTAGAGACGTGATGAAATATCACAGAAGAAAAGAGCTGAAGATGAAAAGCTCATATCTCATCAGCAGAAGCACCGCCGACTTTAGCAAGTGAGACTATCAACTGAAGATGAAGTTCGGCTTTGCGTTGATGGTGTATCTCCTGATTCAGATGCGGATGAATGAAGAATTTCGTCATAATTCGTCATCAGAAAATTCAGAAGTTAGGTCTTCATTGAAATTGCCGTAGAATCTTCGCCCGATGTCGGATTTTTGTGATCTACCCATGTTTCTTCATCCTCAGAAAATTTACAAGCTTTAACATATAAGCTTTTCGGATTTTGAGCACGTTTAAGGGCCGAAATTGACAAAACAACAAACTTCCAGGAGGTTTTCAGAAAATTTTCAACTGTCATGTAGTCCAAGGTTTTGGCCACATCTTTTTGCTTGTTCATCCAATTGCTGTGAATTTTGGATATGTTGCAGAGGACATCCATACGAAGAGAATGACATATGAATCAACCTTATATTATTCACCAATTGCTCCCAGATCGCTTCTTTGTGCATGACAGTGTAAAATCGTCTCAGACGAGCTTGTTGTAAAACTCCCCTGTTGTGTCTTTAGACCATTTGCTTGTGTCTTGAATGCTTGATGAAGGATTTAAATGACATTGATTAATTTGAAATATGAAACCCTTGGTTGATACATGAGACTGGCGTTTGCAGTACCATTTTTTGTTTCTGTCAGTCGTAGAAGCATCACTTCTGAAACCCTGGTCACGGGACCATAACTGAGGTTGCTTCTCAAGAGGGGATGGTGTAATGACCATGGTTGTACGTCCCTGTGGTAGCATTCATTTTAGGATGAATGGTTATCACAGGCGAGTCCGATGCCACGGGTCTTGGACTGTGAAACTGATCGTCATGATCAGTGGACCGCCAGTCCCCAGTATTTTGTTAAATCTCTCCCTTTCGTTTTTCTTCTTCTGGCAAGACATAGATAGAGGACCCAGGTACAAAAACTTGATGTAAAGACCTAGGTGGTCGAAGTTGTAGGTACCTTGATGAAGGACTTGGTGGAAAGACCTGGTGGAAATCGATCGACTGTGGAGGTTATGAATCCCGTCTAAGAGTTGCTGCTTGCATGTTGTATGCTCTGGAAGTTGTAGGAATCTCAAACGATGTCGGAATTCGGTACTTGACCCCAACTTTTGAAGCTAAGAGACTGAGTTATCATATGAGAAAAGAATCACTCAATTTGGAGTTGTCTAGGTCAGCCAACGAAGCATGCACATTTGTAATTTGTAATCCCGTACAATTTTTTTAGATTTCCTGAACCTGAGTGTGGAGACCATATCTTTCAGCTCGTATGTCCGATTGATGCGCCCTTTTGGTATGTTGTAGCAGAGACATAAACGAACATCTTTTGTTGAGGAAGCATCGTCCCATTCCTCACCCATTGGTACGTTTTTGTAAACCCATGGCATGAAGTATGTTGTATTTCATTTGTAGAGGCGATGAGAACATCTTGTAGAAGACTTTGGCTTGTGTCCGTCCATCGTGCAAGCTTTTGGAAGACGCTCATGTTAACATGTTTTCACGTCTACGCATCTTGATATGAATCATTAGTGCTTGAAGAAGTCCGCTTCATCGAGCAATACTTCAGAGAATGGTTAGTTGATAAAGCCCTGTCATGAGGATGTTACTCCCGAGACCGTTGTTGATGCTGAGATCACGATTGAATTTTCTACAGACATTCTTGTTGATGCTGAGACCATGGACGGAGTTCCTCCAGATATCCTTGTTGATGTCGATACTATGGTCGGAGTTGCTCCAGAGACTGAAAAGGCTAGAACCATGATTATCGACATAGTCTTTGCTCCTCCATCCAGTGAGCCTTTACATTCACGAACTAGTTGATGGGTTGAGCATCCCTAAGATGAAGGTGTACTGGGAGTTCAACCCGAATTCTCCTGAACAGCATGACTTTACTGTGAACTGGTTTCGTCAGTGAATTGACGTTGTTGTGGCAGATAGGAGCAGCGGTCTTCATTCTGGATGTGATTGGCAAAGAGAGGAAGTTCCTCACTCGTGCAGGGGATTGTGATGTAGAGAGGTTCCGTTGACAACGTTTCATGGAATCACATCAGGTTGCAATGACTTGCTATGTCTTGAATCTTGTCCAATAAGATCAAGTCCCCAGTGCATGTTGAAGGAAATTCGTGCCATCGATGGATGAATGATGTTGCATCTGCTTCAGAAGTCTTATCATGGGATAGTGAAAACTTATTGATTGATCGTGTTGGTGTTGAATCAGCGTGTCATCGTCAAGATATTTGTGCTGAAGCTAGATACGGCATTATCGAAGGTGTACTCTTTAATTGGGAGTACAATCTGAAGGCTTCTGAAGAATTTAGCACTCAGAGATGAGGTTTTTGAATTTCGGTTGGCCTTGGAGAAGTGGGTGATTGACAGTTGTAGGGATTTTCTTTTGGTTTGATAGATTCAATTACTTAATGCAAGTATTACATATATTTTGGAGGAATTGAAAATAACGGATAGGTTAAGAAAATCCTAAATGCTTCAAACCTTGGATGCTTGAGCGTTGAAGCATCATATCCCTTAATCGTAGAATGTCTTAGGCTTGATCGTCTCGGTCCAGAGTATCTTCTGTTGATTCGGCATTTCTTTCGTTGCGGTAGTGGTATTCAACACTTGTGCAGACATCAGAGCTTTCTGATTTTGTGACGCTCATGGACAACTCCTGCAAGGCTATGGAGAAACTCCCAAAGTTTTCTTTGCCATGCTTGAACATTATCTCAGTAATGAACGTCTCAGTGAGATGCTCGATTCATAGAGGTGTCAGATTCAACCACTTGGTAAAATGTTAATATGGTGAAGCTACCCATTCATAACGTCTTCCAATAGCAGAATTTAGTCCCCATGCTAAGATAGCATGTGAGGAAATAAATGACATGGACATGGGAGGAATGAGACTTGCCTGAGTGCGGAACCTCTTGATGAATGTCTATGCATCTTTTGCAGGTTCTTTTTTCAACTTCGTCGAAGTTTGAAATTCTTTCTAATGCTCTGATGATGGAACGTCCGTCAAATCTTCTGGATCGGAATTTTTTTCGTTTGAGAGATTTGCAACCAAAGATGCTTTGTCAGTGTCCATCTTTTCAGCATGGATCCACGCTCGTCCGAGGATCGTGTCATATCTTGAATCTCCCTGATTGTGTGAAACTTGGCCTCTGTTCAGGTTGAACCTATTTTCACCTTGAGAGTGATGTAGCCATAAGCGTCTCTGAGCGTTCCTTCATGTTCTCTGATGGGAGCATGAGTGGAATCTTGTTGAGTGATACCCGCGACTCTGAGAGTCTTCAAAGGGATGATATTAACAGCAGTACTAACATCAACTAATGTTCTCTTGAATTCATTTCCTTTGAGATTGACTGTGGTGAGCAGTCCCGAGTCATACATCTCTTTGTCAGTGACCGGAGGCTCAGGGAGCGTTTCCGGAATAAGTAGGCGTTTCCGTGACACTATGTGATTCAAAGCCATGAACATGTCTTTCCTTTGAGTCTTTGACAAATAAAGCAATTCGCAGACGTGCTCGATCAAGGATTGAATTGCTTCTTTGAACGGTTGTTCAGAAAGCGCAAAGGTCCTGAGATTCTCCATTTCTTCTTCAGTTAGCTCTCTCCTGATGAACGATAATTTGATTGCACCATCTTGAACCCATACTTCCAGTAACTCGATCACTTCTTCAATGGGAAAAGGGAAGTTTAAGTCTGTCTTATCATTTCTCGTTTGTTGATCAGGCGCCTGGCACTACTTCGAGTTTCTCACGGTTCCTCGACTCTGTAGCTTTTGTTCTTTCCAGTAAGGCCGGAGCAGTGGTTGCTGGCCGCTTGGATGCTTCATGAAGTTCTGAGAAAGTCTGGAACCGGAGATTTTCCAGTAAGGCTCTGTAGACCGGGATCATTCCATTGATGCACAAGTCCACCAGTTGTTGTTCAGTGACATTTGGGTCATGAAAATCTAGAGCTTGGACTCTAAACCTTTTCAAGTTGTCATTCGGATGTTCATTGTTCTTCTGAGACATTCTTCCTAAATCAGAGAGAGTAATCTCTCTGAGACGAAGAAGTATTTCTGGTAAAAGGCATTAACCATTTATTCCCAACTAGTGATGCTCTCTGGTGCGATGTTGTTGTACCAGGTATATGCCCGTCAGAGACTTTGAGAATTCCTTCAAACGGACGACATGGTTGTGTTCATGCTCGCCTAATGCTTCCAAGAATCAAGAAACATGCTCTCGAGCATTCCCTGTTCCATTGTAAAGTGTAAATGTTGGAGAAGTGTAACCTTTTGGGAGAGGAATTCTCTGTATAGCAGCGGGATACATAGGTTGGTGGCGATGGACTGATGATGTCTTGTCTTTCCCTCGATCCTCTAGAAAGCGTTCCAGGTCTTCACGAGTGACGAAACCTACAGACTCCTTCGCTGGTGGGTTATTGGCAGCTTTGCGGACTTCATCATCTTCCACGATGTGGATTGGGGAGATTTCAGGATCAGTAGTTGAGGATGCTTCCTTAGCTCTTCCTTTGTCTGACTGGCGCTGGGGCTGAGTTTGCTTAGACGACAGCTTGTCTATCAGAGTCTTGAGATAGGTGCACAACTCTTTCTGTAGGCGGATTTTCTCTGATTTCTTCGGGAGATCGGACGAAGAGAGGATTGCTTCCGATGTTGGTTTGAGGAGGTGTGTTATCACCAGCACCGATGTTGGAAGCAGAAGTAGTTTTTGGGGTACCACCGTTGTTGCTAGTGATGGCGTTGTTAGTGTTAGGATTTGTAACTGAGCCTGACCTAAGATAAACCATTTTGTGAAAGTTTGAGATTACAACCGAGAGATTAATCTCCCACTGTGGTCGCCAATCTGTTGATGGGGAAAAACGGTTCGCTGGTTTTTTAGGGAATGGAGAGACGACCGTGTGATGGAGGCTCCTCAACCGAGCGAACTGCCTAACCTCAAACAGATGCACTGCACATGAGTGCTTTGAGTTCGAGAGATCAATCTGTAGGACTCCTGCCTAAACCAAGACAATGGCCGTTCCAGAGTCAATTCGGTCACAAAGAGGGAAGAGGGTTGATAAGTAGGAGGGAAGCTGATAAATTTGTGAGATCAATTGATGATCAAGGATCGTGAATGTGTTTAAGGTTTCTGCAAGTTTTTTGTGAACTGTTGAGTTCGAATAAGTTCTGGTCGATTGATGGAATTCTTGAGAGTGATTGCTCGAAAAATTGTCTGTCAGACGAACGTTCTCCTCCCTCAATCGTGGATTCAGAGACTTATTTATATAGCTAGAATTGTAGACACATTGATCTCCAGTAAGTGTGACGGTTTCTCGATTAAAAGAGTGGGAAAGTGGAAATCGTGGTTTAACCAGTTCCAGGTTGTGCAAAGACTTGGTTGATTGTCCACCCACTACTTTGATAACTCCCTCAACTGCTTGCACGACTTACTCACATTTCTCATCATGGATGAACACAGGCCGCCATACCAAAACCCTAATTAATATCCCCCATGTGACGTGATTGATGTCTCACGAACATGGAGTCTGCAAGGCAGACGTGTATTTGATTAGTCAGTCGTTGACTTGATTTGACGATGGGTCTAAATATTTTTCAGTAGAGCATGATTGTCGAATGCTCTAGGATTCATGGATCGAACGTCTGCTAGGACGTATAGTTCTCGATGTTTATAATTGAATCAACGTGATGAATATTATACTCTGAGCAATTATTGCTCGTGTGAGGAGTTGTTGAATATTGATGGTTGAATCAATATTCGAGCATCTGAGCAAGTATTGCTCATTCGATAAATTACTGAATATTGATAGTTGAATAATATTTGAGCATTTGAGCAAGTATTGCTCATTCGATGGATTACTGAATATTGATAGTTGAATCAATATTCGAGCAACTGAGCAAGTATTGCTCATTCGACAAATTATTGGTAACGTGACCCAATAAATTATTATTTAAAATATTGGTAGCTGGGCCGAATATTGTATAATTAATCCAGATGTTGATTACTGGATCAACATAAAATTATTATTGTTTGAACTTGCTCGAAATTATGATTTGAATAACATTTATTTGAAACCCCAATTTTTGATCAATTGCTCGTCAATTGATGATTTACTGAAAATAAGTCACTGAGTGAAGGAGAGACCGGCTACATGGGATGATGGACGACCATGTAGCGCCCAAGTGCTCGAGTGAGCATGCACCAAAGTCCTTTGTTGACCAGTTGGTGAAAGAATGATCAAACGCTGGTTTAAACATTTATTAAATAGTCACTACACCATTTTAAGGAATTAGCAACTCAGATTTGCAACGGCACTAGCGCGAATAGCGACTCTGTTGCTAATTTCGCAACTGCGTATACTCTGTTGCGAATAGCGACGGCGGTGGTTTCACGCGTGCCAGTCGTCTGCGTTCCAAGTAACACTAGTAGTTATTTTTCCGCCCAAGTCAAGCTAAACCATTTTGGGCATGAAAATGATTCCACCCCTTTGACCTAACTCGTCATTATTTCTTCTTTTAACCCCTCATTCCTTCTTTCTTCTCTCTCGCTCAAACTCATTCCGAGAAACACAAACTCTCTTCACCCCCGTTCCTTCTTCTTTCTCTCTCACTTAACATCATTCCTCCGGAAAAACCAGACCCTCTCTAAATCAGCTTCTGAAATTTCTCTCTTCTAATTTTTAGATTCGGATTGTTTTCACTTAGCCATCCGTGATCTAAGAAAAGCAAAGAATAAACCCTAGCCATCTATAAAATCCAGTAAACCTAATCTCTAGTCCCTAACAGATCTATTAGAGGTCGTCTTGAAACTCTATTAATCAAGAGTCACTTCTTATAGTTCCAAAGAACCAATCAGTAGAGGTTCCTTCTTCACCAAAATTTTCAATTAGGGTTTTTGATTTTCTGTGATTTCGAGCTTTCGATCGATCTACATAAGGTTCTTAATCAAGAGATGTTTCATTATTAGGTTTAACTGTCTTACAAATTTGAAGTCAGTTGGTGTTGATTTGCATAATTTTGAAGTTTTCAATTTTTGATGTATTGTTAGGGTTTCAATTTAGATAGAAGTTTTTGTTGGGCATCTGATGGTTTTAGTGTGTCCCCACCCATCTTATCATGGTTTGTTCATGCTAATTTCAAGTGTTTTTGATTGTAGAATTGGTTCTTTGTTTTATTTTTTTTGTTGACTTTGTTTTGGTGGGGTAATTTTGGGTGTGGGTATATAAGTTTCATGGAGGATGAAGAAGAAGTGTTTGAGTATTTATCTGTATGGATTTTGTTTGTTTCTTTTATGTTGATTGTGTAATTATAATGTTGATAGATAGTTTAGGACAAGATTGTTGATTTTGAGATGAAGTTGATGGACATCCGTAGTATCAAGCTGTTGTTCGGATGCCATCTGCTGAGTTTGCAAGGATTTGCAAGGACTGCTTAATTGAATTTATCATAATTAATCTTTCTACTTTAACAATTCTGTGAGAGTTTTAATCCTTCAATCAGTCCATGTTGTTTTCCATATTAACATATATGATTGCTTGATTATACTAAATTTGTTTCCTAATTTTTTTTCTGCCCTCCACCCTATACTTTTGGTTGATGTGTGTTAGGAAGTCTACTTAGGTCGTCTCTACATTCTAATTTCTTTTGCTCATACAAATTATGAATCCTCAGTAGTTTCGGTTTTTCTTGGAGCTTCCAAAAATACTACAAAATCCAGGGCTTGCTTATAATTATTAGTCGGGCTCTGAAGTGGTTTACAGTGGCGACGCATTAATTCTTAAGGTACATGCTATGCAACTTGGGTTTTTGATCTATTAATTTTATTAAGCATGCTCTGGAGTGAAATTCCCACTTATGTACAAAGAGCAGCTCCCAACATACAACGAACATTACCATACCTAGGTTGGATGCACTGATTTGTTTTTAAGAAATAACAAAAAATTCCCAATGATTTTTACTTTAACTGAGCTATCATTACCTTTGCAGGTGTAGTTGTGAGACCAAGCACAACTGAAACTACCAACATATATTGAATGCTCGATCAAGCCTGTAACAGAAGTTGGATACAGGACAATGTCAATTTTTTGATTGAACTAATTTCCATTTCGAGAAGGCAATTACTGATTGACTGTGAATCATATTAATAAACTAGCCCCGCGCAATTGCGCGGGCTTACTGAACTTGTATCTTATATTGGTTTTTTATCAACACTGTTTCTTTTTGTCCTTTCAAAACAATAAAAATGAATACTGTTGGTACTCTAATGTTTCAGATGGGGAAGTCCGTCTGGGAATGTTCTTGATGCCCTATCCGGTGACTTCATGAAGCCAAGAATCAATGAGGTAATAATGGATTCTTAACAATCCGAAACTGTTTTGAGTAGTGTACATTTGAAAGTTTTCATTCAATGCATTAGATGTAGAAAAGACTTTTGAAGATGACATATTGTAAAGAGTTTGAAAATTTATTTTTTTGTGCAGGTTGATGAACTGTTAAAGAATGGGGTCAATGTGACAATGTATAATGGACAGGTATGTTATGGAACAAGCGAATAATAAGCTTCTGCAAGCATTGAAAAATTCTGGAGCTGATAAAATATAGGAGGCTTGTCACTGGTTACAAGAACATCGACATGAGTTTAAAAAGGAAGTGTATGGTCTTGTACTCCTCGAGGTACATCTATCAAATTTTGTATATCTTGTATGAATATCTCTAGCACTTGGCTAACTGGTTCCATGTCAGGTCACTCTTCAACTCACACAACTGTTTTTACAAAGTACGGAATGTACTCGCCTTCTATGACATAATCCTTCTAAAACATAATCCTTCTAAATTCAGTAATCAATCATTAGCATCCTAGAAACTAATCAATTGATTAACCTTTTCTTCCTCATTTTCTTACTTTTAAGCTTTTTGATCAATGGGTTAATGTAATCGCATTGGTAGTAACATCCCTTTGCTATTAGATTAGAGTTCTGATAGGTGTTCTTCCATTTCTTGTCTTCTTATTTCAACTTCTATGGATTGCGTTGTGTCTGCTAAGTATTCTTTATGCAAGTATGATTTCTAGCTCACTAATTAGTGGCTACTGTGTATAAAATCTTCTATGGTCCAATGTATGTCCTCTTTGGTTAGCTAACAGCTTAATTTTGGTGGGCCCTGTTGGCTCTCAAATTTTTTTCCTGGAGTTCAACTATTTTGTATACATGTACTGATAGAAGTTTTAAGCAGCTTAATCCAATTGTCATTCTGCTGCTTCATATGGTTTATTAATTCTCTTCTTCGTTAACTACCCCGCAGGTCGACAAATTGAAGGTTTTATCGGAATCTCTTGCTAGCTCTACATCTAAAGCAGAAAAGTGCAGTTCAGAACACAGGTCTGAAAAGACATAAATTTTCTGTTTTCTTCGTGTGACCAAAACCAGTGAAGTTACTGAAGCTGAGAATGTACGGTATTTTTGCAGTAGTAGTAATATAGTCACGCTTCTGTCATTTGCCATGTCTTTTTCGGTATAATTGTTCATGAATTTCAACTAAAATCAAATCTTCTTTGCATAGGTACTGCGTCTGCCTGTAGTAGCTTTGCTTTTGTCCAAGGTGAGACGAATATTAAAGATTTGATTTCTTTTCTGCCAGATAGTTTGAATTTACCTATACTCTTTCGATATCGAGGGAAGGAATATATGCTTGTATAACTTCAATTCGCGTTCCTTTACTTTGTTATTGTCTAATATTAATGGACATCGTTTAGGTGCATGTAAATGAAATCCCTTGAACTATGTAAGAAAATGGAGACTGCAAAGGTGTTAGATTGGCATCAGGTCAGGAGATACTCAGTCAGCATTTGGTTATAAATCCTTCTGTTGCTGGTCCATAACGACCATTCTTATCTCGAGCTCCAAATTTGCCAGAAGAATGCTCTGAAAGTGATTGACAAAGGTGAAATCATAGAAAAGGTTGCCAGGGGAATATGTATTACAAGGGGTTCGATAAAATTAGATTTATCAAACTTGCTGGTGATATTCCCTCCTAGATGTAAGCTTTTCTCCCTCTGTATTTTTTGTTACCACGCTTAGATGAAGTTAAACATTTACGTATGTCTCTTTTCAGCTCTGTGTTGTGAGATTCCCTCTTCATAGAAAGTGAGAATGTAGGAGATGCCAAGCCTACTTTATTGTGGAAGACGACGTTCGTTCAAGAGCTGGAAAAGGTAAAGATCTTGCCGCTAAGGTTTTCTTTTCTGTACTGGGTTCTGCAGTTTACTATTTGATCGCCCAACTTGATGCATATAAGGTTTCTAGTCTGATACCAATTGTGGCATATCAGAGGGAATTGTTCTTTTCTATTTCCAGGATAGATCAGGATCTTACTATTTTCTTCCCAAGTTACTATGCACTTACTAGGTTATAACTTTGTTTCTTATGTAATGCCATGTACTGTCCTCAGGTTAATTGAATGATGCTGTGTTGTGAGATCAGAAATGTTGGAGAACAAAGCAGCAGCCATTAGGTAGCAGCTGCAAGATTTGTAAGTTTATGTAGTATCTCCTTATAGTGATACTTAGTATACATTTGTATCAAATGCTCATACTATTTGTTAACTTTAATTGAAGAATCATTTTTTCTTAATATAATACAGTTTGTATGTCCATTGAATGAAATTGTAGTTTGTATATTTGTGGAAATGATGAATATGGGGAACTGGGTTACTGCAAGGGGGAAATGAATTTTGACCAGGTCAATGAAGACTTGACCTTTTTTTTATGTTGCAAATACTTAGCAACGTGAATGATCTGTTGCTAAATTAGAACCAGAACCAATGACATATAGTTCCGGGTAGGGGTATTCCTGTAATTAGCAACAGCAGACTTCTGTTGCGAATGAACAATTTAGCAAAGGCAGCTGCCGTTGCGAAACCCCGTTGCTGACCGAGAGTCGCAACGGAGCATATGCCGTTGCGAAAAATTGCAACACAGTGTTTTGCAACAGAGATTGGCCGTTGTGAACCCAGTCAGAAACAGGCAGAGTCCGTTGCTAATCCTTAGTGAGTGCTCGTGCAAGCGCTAGGTAGTAAAACCTAGCTATGGAGAGATGAGGGACCGACCAAGAGATCATGGGACCGGCCCTTGGTGGTCGTGGGACCAGCTAACGATCGATTGAGCAAATCCCAAGTTGGTTGGAGAGAGTTTGGACCAAATACGAACAATTGACAGCAAATTAGGTCAAAATTATGAAGGTGTGCGGGACCGGCTCATTGCAAGCCTTAGGGCCGGCCTTGGTCGGTCAAGGTAGCATGCCCGTGTCACCATGATGTCCGTGTCTCAGTCCTGAGAGTTTTGGAATTTTTTGGTGCGCGTGTGAGCAATATTTTGGATTTTTAGAAAAGTTTGATCTTGACTGAAATTCTCAATTTTGCTTGAATGATCGAGTGGAACTTTGCTCGTGCGACCAATATTTTGAAAATATTAAAATAATAATATTTTAATACTTGACGTGAGTGGCCTAGTCGGTCATGTAACCGTTTTACTTTTTGGCTTTTTCGTGGTTTGAGCAATATTTGAGAAAATATTGAAAAACTAGGGTTTTCGCTCAAACGATGGAGTTCCATGAGATGATGGAAATAATAATATGAGAAAATAAGGGATTGTGAGGTGTGGGACCGGCCACGGCTAGGGCATGGCCGGCCGGCTAGGTGGCCCGGTCCTGTGACACCTTTCCCTATTTTTGTTCGATGAAAGTTTGGAAAACCAAGAGTTTTGCTCAAACGAGGGAGTTTGCTCAAATGAGGGAGTTTCCATGAGATTAGGGAAAAATAAATTAAAATAAAATAAAATAATGGGAGAGGGGGACCGGCCACGGCGGCACGGTCGGATGGCCGGTGGGCTCGGTCCCACGCCTCTTGTTTATTTTATTTAATATTATTTTTCTCTATAAGTTGCTCGTTTGTCCGTATTTTCGAACGTTCGTTCGTGCGTTCGGGTGCTCGTTCGTGCACTATTGTCAAGTACACTTGCACCATTTTCTCGGGGCTTACGCCCGTTTGTTGGATAATTATTATTATTTCATGAAATTCGGCTAAGAATGATTCATGAAACAGAGTAATAAAATAAGTTGAGTATCTATTACTAATCCATGAATTCAGCCGGGGAATTCAAGGAACAGAGTAATGAGATATAATGGTTATCTATTACTAATCCATGAAATTCAGCCGGGGGATTCAGGGAACAGAGTAATGAGATATAATAGATTATTTTCTAGGAATTCAGTGGATGAATGTCACGGTAGAATTAATCTATTTGCAGAATCGAGATATGAGATAATTGAAGCATCATATTCGTTCTGGGGGTATATAGTCAGGGAACAACGATCGACGTGACGTCCTGAAGGCGTTAAGCTCTCTAACAAACCATTATGTCTAAAAAACCGCCTGATTCTATACACGGTCTATCTACGTAGTCAGGGAACAACGTGCAGCGTGACGTCCTGAAGGCGTTAAGCTCTCTAACAAATAATTATGTCTAGAGAACCGCCCAATCATTAAGATTCTATGTAGAGGTGGGCCTCTCTATGTAGTCAGGGAACAACGAGTAACGTGACGTCCTGAAGGCGTTAAGCTCTCTAACAAACAATTATGTCTAGAGAAACGCCCAATCATTCGATTCTACGTAGAGGTGATGATGAAATGTGTGAAGCATCGAACACTCAGTCGGGGAGGCCTTTCGAGAAACATATTCATCATAGCTCTGAGAGGAATGTTCGCTCAGTCAGAGATCGTAAAACGGTTCATGGATCGTAAAGTATGAATCGTCACATGCATTCCTGACAGTATGTTATTTAACTTGCTTGCTTCCCTGCAAGGCTTTAGGGAGTGATGATGTATTTGTGGGGGTAAGTCCCCTTTATGGCTTTGGTGCGCTTAGTGTACGCGTCTCGTTTTTTTTTTTTTTAGTCGGCATCAATGTTCTAAATCAACCGATCGAGGTTCCCTTAAGCGCATGTTATGGATCATCGTTTTTTTTTTTTGTAAACTCAGGTTTTCTCCTTGCTGCATTATCTTGCGTCATTTGAAATTGGGTTGTCACAAGGTATGTTGGTAGGTTGTAGGCGCGGTAGACTATATGACGCAATATTCGTAGGGCCTATTTCATCCCACACCCTTACTCTGGGAAGGTTCATATCTCAGCGTTGCTCATGATTGACTTAATTCATGGTGCATTCAAGAGCAATCTATCTCATTACTCAGCCTCTGCTCATGGTTTGCTTAACCCATAGTTTTTGGCATTATGAGCCTCTCTTCTGGAATGAGAAAGGTTTTTCGTGGTCTCACGAAGTTATAAGGTTGATAGCGCGGTAGGCTTTATTTTGATTCGTTTCGCCCGCATGAGCAATGAACTTTAAGATCGGATTAGAACTCAACTCCCGCTCTTTAGGCTATATTAAGCCGCTTCTTTAGCACCTCGCGCTTCAAAGCTATACGTTATTCTTTTAGAACTTCTTTAGCTCTTACGCTCTGCTTTCTCATGCTAGCGTAATTTTTTATTTCTCGCATGTTGTGATAAAGGTGGCGGAAACAAAGAAATAGGTGTATGACCAGCTGATGGCTAATATTGATAATGCTACTAAGTGTTGAGAGTATCTAAATCAGCGACACAAAATTTGCCATGTCAGCTAGAGTAGAAAAAAGGGGCAAGTTATCTTTTTTTTTTATGTGCTCCTGGTTACTAGGAGAGGCGTACTTTGATTGTCAGAGGAAAGGATTGTGGCTCAAAGCATGGGGGAGTTGGTTAATGAATTATCTTTGTTCCTTAGAAGCCAAAAGGTGGAATTGTTGCAAGCCACTGTTGATGGGAATGCTCGACTTGCGCGTGAGTGTGAAGATATATTTGTAGTGAGTCAGACACAGTATTTTCACGCAATGGACTTATATGCGGATCGATTGGGCGCTTACCAGGTTGATCCCTCAGTAGAGAAAGCTATGGCCTCTACCGAGGCGTCCGAGGTATTTTCCGGCGCTCGATCCCGGATGGAATATTGGGAGAATGAGTTAGCTATTGTGTGCGGGCGGTTGAAACACGCACGTTTAGTATTGACATCATATCTTGAGTTTTAGGTTACTTGCTTGGTATTTTATCTTGAGTTTTAGGTTACTTGCTTGGTATTTTATCTATGTAATGTTGTGTGTAGTCGCTTTGTCTGTTGATTCAAATGTATCCGTCTGTGCTATGACTATGCATGAATATATTTAGTTTTTGTTGTATTTTGGCTTTTCATTGATTCTCAGCACTTCGTTACGAGATGTTAGCTATTTGGCCCTAGCCATTCTTTAAGTTGTACGTTTTGTCTATCCACACTTGGGTGCGTTAGCTAAGTACTCGGGGTTTTATACTTGTCGTTGGACCTTAGCCGTGTCTGGGGCTATTGTGCACTGTGTTGATTATGCACGGAATATAGCCACACTCGGGGCTACCATTCATTTTCCTGGCTGTACTCGAAGCCTAGCTATATTTGTGTACTTCATTCGATCATGTATGAAATCTAGCCATACTTGGTGCTATTATTCATGTAATTGGCTGTACTCGGAGCCTGGCTATTGTGCACTTCATTAGTCATGCATAGAACCTAGCCAGACTCGGGGATATAGTGCACTTCATTGGTCATGAACGGAACCTAGTCACACTCGGGGCTATAGTGCACTTCATTGGTCATGCACGGAACCTAGCCAAACTTGGGGCTGTAGTGCACTTCATTGGTCATGCACGGAACCTAGCCAGACTCGGGGCTATAGTGCACTTCATTGGTCATGCATGGAACCTAGCCAGACTCGGGGCTATTGTGCACTTCATTGGCCATGCACACGGAACCTATCCAGACTCGGGGCTATTGTGCATTCCATGGGCCGTACTCGTAGCCTAGCCATACTCGGGGCTATTGTGCATTTCATTGGCCATGCACAAAGCCTAGCCATACTTGGAGCTAATATTCATTCCATAGGTTGTACTCGTAGCCTTTTGCGTTTTCTCCTGGTGCATTCGAGGCCACCTTTTCTCATTACTCGGCCGTACTCATGGCAATTCTCGATTCATGATGTTATCACATTTGAATTTCTAAAGTTCAATACAAGATGACGCGGATATTCTATGTACACTCGGTCAAATTAATAAGATTGAATCTTAAAACGCCTAACCAGGTCACAAATACGACTCTAATACCGTTCATGCAGATATATTCTAAAGTTAACATAGCTAAGCATAGTCGAGCAGGTGAGAAAGATTTTGTCTTAGTAACCGTGATTCAAACATTATACATACAAGATAACTATCATCCTATAATGGGAAAGCGAGTAAATTCACGCAAGCAAGCAGACAAACTTCTATATCAACTGTCAACAAATAAAATTCATGTAAGCGTCAATGTATACGTAGACAATTGGAAGGTCAAAATTCTTATATACCTCGCTCGTAAGTGTGATTCATGTTGGAGATATCATGCCAAAACCAAGTAATGAAAGATATATGAGATGCTCTGCATATGTTTCATAGCATACATGTTCATGCTTCATGGTGGGATCGTAATCAGAGGTCAGGCGGGCGATAATCATGTTATAACGTTAATATGCATTAAAGATAAAGCAGTGATCATGCGATAAATCTAATCATTAATGGCGAGTGGTAGAGCAAGGGATTAGCGGATACAAAAAGGTCTGTGCTAGGAGAGAAAAACAAATATCCTGGACTTTGGATTCCAAAGATGCCCCGCTGCTGTTTATTGAGCAAAGATAATACAAACTTAAGTGATGCTGGATTGAAGCTATATTTTGATAGAGAGATAAAGGGGGTACCGTTGCTATGGTATTTGACGAGAAGATTACGAGAACAAGCGCCGAGTTGTAGTAGCCGCTTCTGGATGATGCCATATTACTGGTACGTACCGATCTTGTGTCTCCCCCAACTCTTGTAAGAGGGTCCAGGACCAGGGAATTGAACTATACCGCTTCTGTCTTATATGCGTCTCCCTGACTTCAAAATTTTGTCGATTGTTGAGTTTGTCTAATGCACCGCGCTTCTCCGTAAGGCCTAGATTGGCAATCTTGCGGCTTCCCCAATCTTTAATGATATTCCGGCTTACAAGAGGATCAATGACCAGATGCTTAAACTAAACTGCTTATGCTTTAAGAAGACATAAATCTAACTATGTGAGGTCCGTTCAGGCTCATATGCGTAAGTTTTAATCCGAGAATAACCAAAGATTTTCAGATGGGTGTCAAATAAAAACCAAGTAAAAGTAATGGATACTTATCTTTGTAAAGAGCTGGTGAAGCACTTTCTTCTCTTGAAGCCAGACTGGTGGTAAGAAGTGGTGATATGGTCATCGCTTGTTAAGCTGGTGGCAGCTGGAATAAAGGGCGAGGGTACTGTTGTGGTTTGATGCAGACGGAATTCTGGGATGGAACAACAAGGGAGTATACAAATAATGCTGGCGAGGTTTACATTGGCTGCTAGCTTCTGTTTTAATGGGGATGGCAGTACTTCAGAGATACGCGACAGTTGGGGTTCAAGCGCTCCTCCATGAGTGACACACTTAGTTCTCGGCAACTCTTGGCATCTACCCAGCATTAACACTAGCACATTTCCATTTACCAATATCAGTTATATATCATTATGCTCTTGACAGAAGTGAGATGTGCAAGCTCTACAGACACTAACATGCGAGCTTTCCTTATAGAAGCACTAGATCAGGTTCAACAGTTTAATGCTTTCAGAATTAAAAGATTTCATTCAAGATTATGAATCAAGCTTAAAGTAAAGCTATTACTGAATATTTGCAGGATATAACAACCGGAAAAGTCTAAAAGACAGATAATACTTATCCTTGCTAATCGACCATATCTGCATGAGGTTCTTCATATCAAGATGGACATTAATCAACATCCGCTCACAACATCTGTAGTTCAAGGCTTACTGCAGCCGGGGTTAACAGACTGCAATCGCTCCAATGAAGTTCCATTGGAGAGCATTTTTGAAATGATTCAGATCACGATTTATTCCCGCTCTCGTCATAAGATAGCAGGTTTCTTCGTTAATAGTTGAAGTTTTCATTCAACAGATCTTTATTACTGATCCTGGGCACAGGGTACCAAATTTCATGTGTTTTCAGTGACAGATAGTTTTACTCAACAGGTCTCTGAGACTGCAACAAGATTTTGTAAATGGAAGATATAAGTAAAGATCAAGGAATACTTATCTTTGATGTGTTTATTGTGGTTCAATATCCGTCTACTAGTGGTTATAATGCTGAATATTGTTCTCTGAGAGTTCAGCTTGTATTCTTGTTGTGATTTACCAAATACCTTCACCCTTAATGGGTACTCCATAGATGCTATACCAACACCACTTTTTGCGGTGCCGTATGCTGCTCTCATACACGAGAATACCAAAGCAGCTGCAGCTTCAAGTGATCATGCATTCACAAATTTCCGGCTACTGCTCTTCCTTGGTCTCACAAGTTCCCTCTTCATCAATTGAAATCCGATTCAAGAGGCCTTTATAATCGACTCTGAGAACAGGGAACCATAATTTTTTAATTAGTTACTGAAATTCAACAGTTAAGTGCCTTATTACTTCACTACATACAAGAACTGAAGCAATTCGTTTCAAATACAAGTATACGTGCAGGTTAGATAAAATCGAAAATGAATCAAATTCAAAATAATTTGATGGGTTTTCAAGTTCAAGATACACTGTTTTCAAAACTGAAGTCTAATTTTGAATTACGATGAAAGCTTGAGAGATAAACTAACTCTCAACGAAGAGCATTTTCCAAAAAAATTGTGCGATTCTAAAGAGTTTTTCCTCAAGGTGATAATCACAAATTGGATCTTAGGTTTCAAACTAGATCGTAAAATAGAAAGAAATCTCGAATTTGAATCTATAAAACCCTAAAATATTTTTCCCCCAAAACCAGAAATTAATCAATTATTAGTAAATGACAACGAGTAGATTGAACTTATCTGTTCGATTTGATTTTTGTTGATGAATCTCTGATTTGGTTGTTGTTATTGTTCCTCAGAAAGGGCAAAGAAAGAGTGATGGTTGATCTGAGAAGAAGTCGCCTTGTTGTAGCGGACGACGCTGATGTGGTGAAGCGGCGGTGGTTGGCGCAGAGCTTTGCTGTATCAAGTTAACCGATCGGATGTTATTCCTCGGAGTTGATGGTAGTCAGTTTCCTATCTGGATCTGGTTGGTGCTCGATTTAGTTATCTAGTCATGTACAAACAAAGAAGAGAGAGGAGATGTTGATGTAGTTCGATGTAATCGGAGGTGGATGAAGCGACTGCTAGTGTGACTCGTCGTAGATAAGCGGAAAGAACACAGCTGCTCGGAAGATTAGAAGATAATATGCATAGGTAAGCGCTGATGTACCTGTGTTGAAGTGGCGCTGATCGTGGGGTTGATAGGCGTTGACGTAGTGAAGCAGTTGTGGTCCGGGAGAGAAGTTAAAGAAGAAAAAAGGGTTGTTGAGCGGATAATGGAAAATGAGAGTCGAGAGCTGAGCTGAGATGCGGAAAGCAAGGAAAGGCGAGATAAGAGAAATGCGAAGTTGTGAGAATCAGAGCGGACGGGTCTTGTTGGACGAGAAACTAAGCCTCTCCCACTGTGGTCGCAATGTTGATAGGGTAAAAATGAGAAGGAGAAGCTAGTCCAAGTCACAGCAAGCCTACCCCTTAAAGGTGAAGAGAGAGAATGGATCAGTTAAGAATGATTTTCTAAATATCCTTTCTTCCCTTTTATAATACTCTTTCTTCTTCTTCTTATGAATAAGCACCCATAAGATCAATATATTACAAAACTACCACTTCCCCTTTATCCAAGTTACCATGGGCTTTTGGCTTGGAGTGAAACCCAATTCTTTCATTTTCCTCTTTTGGGGATAGGATCACCCATCACCCCATGGGTTGGGCCTAGTCCCCAAGTCTCCATATCTTAAGAGGGATTCCTAAAGGGTTAAGGGGATTCATTTTCTAAGGATAATTATTTTCATGTATCAACACATATTAAAACTAAATTACTTGTAGTTTCGGTTTTAATATTGGTTATCTAAAGTGGTATGTGAAACCTTCGTGCTTTACTCTTATAGGTTGTACAAGTCTTTTAGATTTGTAGGATCCTTTCAGTTTGACCATTATTTGCTCGAACCTTTGTCATTTTGTGATAAAAAGGAAAAAAAATATATGGAGTAAACAAGTGATTTGCAATCACTAAGGAAAGGACAATTGTGCTTAAACGTTATATCTAACGAAAGAGTAAAGCATTGACTAAGGGGGAGAAACATATCATATTGATGTGTAGTTATCTTGACTACAAAAGTGGAATAACAAACATGTTCGGATTGAATATCTACCTATCTTACCTTTAGGGGGAGTATTAGCTTTGTTATGCAGATGTCAACAGCGGCATTTATTAATTGAATATATGCAGGTTATTGTGCTGTTGAAACTTGGAATCAAGCGTATGTATAATGAATTCTTGTAATTTTTTTATCCATATGTATTAAGAGTTTTGTCACTAAAATTGACAAAAGGGGAGATTGTTAGAGCATAGCTTGGTTGAACCCACCAAGCGTTGATATGTCAAGTTTGGTTGTCATATTTTAATGAATTAAAACTCATCTAAGAGTCGCTTGATTATGTACCAGAGACAACTTCGTATAGGTTAGACTAGAAAGTTTAGGAATATGAGACATACAAGTATTACTCGAAGACCTGAAGAACGTGAAGAAGTAACGAGCTACAATGACGACATCATCATTCCTCTTGAGGTTAGTAATATTGACTTGAACTGTTTCATTCCTAACGTATCTTCAAGTCGTGCTATATTGAAAACATAATTGCGAAGCTGTGAATGAATATTTTACTCTAGTAGTGAGACATGATCATATGATCATAGTATTAAGGAATAGAGTACGAAGTATAACGCTTATATTTTGAACTTCGTAGATATGACATCGACATAATCTTATGAATGCTATTGTGATTATGTGTATGGGTAATTTCATCCTAGGAAACAATGTTTACATTTGTTTAAAGGAAGTACATTCATGAATTTGTTTTATGAATCGAAAGGGAAATCGCTAGGCTTGTTGGTATTGTTATTCATAGCATATCTTTGGATTACCAATATGTGTGAGTTAGTAGAACCGATCATAACTTGTTATGCATCTTGGTATAACTAATCACAATGCCTGACTTATGATATGGTATGACTAGTTTTGATTAATTAGTGTAACCGATCCTAAGTAATCACCTGAGATGGTATGCTCGATTTTTGTAATTGGTGTGACCGATCCTAGTAATTGGTGTGACCGATAACAAAAGAGTTGTGTAATCGATCCTTGTAATTGGTGTAACCGGTCCTAGTAATTGGTGTAACCGATCCTGGTAATTGGTGTAACCGATCCTAGTGACTTGTGTAACCGATCACAAGCAATACCATGAGTATATGGTACCAAGTCCTGGTAAATGACGTAACTGATCCTGGTAACTGATGTAACCGGTCCTGGTAACTTGTGTGTCCGATCACAAGTAATCCATATTAAGGTATAACCGATCCTAGTGATTGGTAGAACCAATTGAACCCATGATTGTGATTTGATATTTGATCAATCACATAGTTATCTTGGAATACAGATGAACCAATTCTAAACTTGTTTGGAAGTGTGGTATAATCGATTCCAAGATTGTAAATATGAAAAATGATTTACAAACAAAAGATGTCAACATACTTTGAACACGAACAGTAACTCTTATCTTTTATTGTTCAATGTCATTTCATAATTACTCAAGGAGATCCCGGTCCGAAATAAATTAAGAATCTTTTAATTAAGGTTGTTAGTTTTATATGCTTTAATTACCAGCAATTAAATGCATATCTCTAAAGAATAAAAATTAGTAATGTGCATTTACTAATTGGAGATTTTCCATTGAGATATTTCAGAAAATATTTGACAAAGCATTTCCAGGAATTATGAAAAACCAATATGGGCATTTATTGCATATCTTAAGAATACTTTCGGTTTTGGAAATTCCTTGGTGTCCAAACATCCTTGGTCTATAAATACCTAAGTTTGCATTTCTAGTAAACTATCCTAACAGCCGGGCAAACGTCATCTTTTTGTTATTTCTGGTGGACACCTCTATCCGGAGAGGAAAGTACCCTAATTAGGCGAAATCTCTTACAACCTCTCGTTTAAAGACTTCTGTGGGATCAAGAAGCTCTACGAGTACCGTTGGTGGGAAACTAGATAATTGCAGTTTATTAGTTGTCGGTTGATTTGATTGACTAACGGTTGTTGAACTTTGATTGCACCTAGCTTGTTTATTCTTGAGAATCTTCTCTTCTAATATAAGATTCACTCAAACTAGATCGAAGTGTCGACGGGATCTTTAGAACTGTCTGTAGATCTAAAGACATCTTGTGATAATCCATTGTTAACAGACTCCGTTCTGTGCGTGATTGATCACAAGAGATTCAAGTGGTGTTGTGCAGGTTTAATTGAAGATTAAAGAAGATTTGAAGACAAATAAGATTTCTTATTGGTTTCTCATATCTTTGTGTAGCACAAACCTTGATCGGCTGGGATCCAACTAGAATCAGATTTATTCGATTGATTAGTTGCGTGAGATCGGTAACACCTAAGAGTTCTCTTGAGTTCTATTTTTATTGTTACAAATCGAATCTTATTACTTAGGTAATAGAGATTGGATTGATCAAACCATGCAAAAGAGTTTATTAGTTTAAATGGAAGAGCCTTTGCATATGACTTGAGATATTTTTATCTGGAAAGAATCAATAGAGTTGTTACCAAACATATTTATTGTTCTTAAACTGTTTGGAATACGATCCAAAGGAATTGTTCCAGTGCGTGCACTTTTTGAATGTCTGAAGCGCAGGGATACTGAAGAAACTAAGTGAACTAGGTTTAGTTGCTTTGTCTCAACTATACGAAGTTTGGTTTATATTTTGTATAGCGGCTTAATTCTGAGAGTATTCAATTCTGGACTTGGTCCCTGGGTTTTTATGCATTTGCAGTTTCCTCGTTAACAAAATCTTTCTGTGTCATTTACTTTTCCTTTCCGCAATTATAATTGTTGTTGAAAATGCGGAGGTCTAACAACCACACCCAATAATTCGTTTGGCAATCTGAGAGGACTTACTCCAATATACTTTCTAGAGAATCAACTAGACAGTCAGACTCAATCTAGAGAAAAGTATATACAAGATTTTATATCTCTATCTCTCAATTCAATCTACAATCAGCAAATAGGAATTTGCAAGACCGATTGAATATAAAAGAAGTAACTTGAACGGTACCAAAGACCAATGTTCAAGGATCAATCAATTTCAATCAACAACCAAAGGTTGGATTTCCTAATTGATCGATACAACGCACAACCTGTGATATTTCAATTATATAACAAAATATAATGCGGAAAAGAAATAAAACAGACACCAGAATTTTGTTAACGAGGAAAACCGCAAATGCTGAAAAACCCCGGGACCTAGTCCAGCTTTGAACACCACACTGTATTAAGACGCTACAGACACTAGCCTACTACCAATGAACTTCGGACTGGACTGTAGTTGAAACCTAATCAATCTCACACTTATTCAAGGTACAGTTGCGCTCCTTACGTCTCTGATCCCAACAGGATACTACGCACTTGATTCCCTTAGCTGATCTCACCCACAACCAAGAGTTGCTACGACCCAAAGTCGAAGACTTGATAAAAAAATCTATCTCACACAGAAAAGTCTATTGGAATAGATAAATCTGTCTCCCACAGAAATACCTATGAGTTTTGTTCTGTCTTTTGATAAATCAAGGTGAACAAGAACCAATTGATAAACCGGTCTTATATTCCCGAAGAACAACCTAGTATTATCAATCACCTCACAATAATCTTAATCGATTAACGAAACAAGATATTGTGGAATCACAAACGATGAGACGAAGGTGTTTGTGATTACTTTTATATCTTGCCTATCGGAGATATAAATCTCAAGCCAATCTTACGATTGCACTCACACACGATAGAAACAGCAAGATCAGATCATGCAACTACAAAGAAAATAGTTGGGTCTGGATTCACAATCCCAATGAAGTCTTTAAGTCGTTAACCTACGCGGTCTCGTGAGAACCCTAAGGTTAAAGGATAATCGACTCTAGATATGCAATTAGTAACACACATAAGTGTGAGGATTAGGTTTCCCAGGTTCTGGAGTTTTCCTTTATATAGTTTTCAAATCAAGGTTTGCAATCTAAGTTACCTTGGTAACAAAGCATTCAATATTCACCGTTAGATGAAAAACCTGATTCAACCAAGCTAATATCTTTCAACCGTTAGATCGAACTTAGCTTGTTACACACAAATAAAATGTACCCTCATTTAGGTTTATGTAACCGTACCTAAACGTGTACACCATGTTGGCTCAACAATAGTTAACCGAGGTTAGCCATATGAACACTCTCATATCAACCTTGTTCATCTTAACCATAACTAGTTCAAATGACTCAAATGAAACTAGTTAAAGAGTTGTTCAATTGCTATATTCTCATAGAAGTATACAAGAATACAATTGAAGCAAAATCGGTTTGATTCACTCGAATCAATTCATGAACATTATAGCCACGGTTTGCAAAGATTACATTCCTTATTTTATAAATGTTTAAGTTCATGTACACAACCGATTTTAGAACTTTAACCTTCAAGTATGCAAACGGGTACGCATACTTGAAATACCCGGACCAAGATTGGGTTTCGCCAGTATGCAAACGGGTACGCGTACTTCCAATCCCAACAGAAATATTCAGACAAAAACCTTACGCCAGTACGCAGATGGGTGCGCATACTTAGGTTCCCGAATTTCTCAAGCCAACAGGTACGCGTACGGTACGCATACTATGGTTCCCATACATGGATTACATATGTGCAAGAGTACACAACATGTCATATCCAATAATGGTTAAGTGTTCTAAATTCTTATTTCAATCATTGAAACTTTCTTAGAGGATGATAATAGCCGTTTTCACACACTATTAGCATCAAAGCAATTTTCAAGTTATTGAAATAATCATAACGAAACATTCCAAGTCTACACCAAATGATTGTGTCACACAAACCATGTAAGATGTTACTCGGAAATTTTCACATGATCATCTTTTGACTTGCGTCAAGAATATAAGATGAACTTGGTCGAAGCGAAAGCTTGCCAACACATATTCCGAGAAATATGTAAGCGAGTTAAACTTAACTCGAAATCTCAAATGTGTATAATTGAAAACTATATCGCAACACGACTTTTGTCTCAATATAGGAGATAGAGTAGAAATAGACTTTCCAAGTGATAGATGAGTTTCAGTCTCCACATACCTTTTGTTGATGAAGTTCCACAAGCTCTCCTTAGTAGTTTTTCGTCTTCAAATGATGAACGTCGTGAAGTCTAAGGCTCAACTACACAATCTATGTCCTAGTCCGAGACATCTATAAGTAGACTAGAAATCAAGACTTATAGTTTTGATCAATGACATTGACAAACATGCTTGAGATAACAATGCATGCGAGTTCGATCGAGCAGTGCTCTAACAGTTGTTATTATAATTTAAAGTAAATTACACAAACGTTAACTCCGTATTACTTGATAGTGATCCTATAGAGTTTGGTTAAGTCCGAACCTATTATCAAGTAATCACACTTTGATTGTTGTATTGTCTCGATTTCGTGTCCATAGACGATCACACAAAGTGTGAATACCGATTTTTCGTATTGTCTCGACTTTGTCCATAGACAATCACTTTTGGTAAGAGGACTTATAGGTGGATAATTTAAAGATTGTGGTGTATTTGGGTACCCTCATCTTTTCACATGATAACTACTATGCTAAAACTAGAAGCAAGCATCAACAGAACCTGTTTAAACGGAACAAGTTCTGGTAAATGATGTATGAGTCATAGTACACGCACAAGGAATAATATTACTCCTACAGTATTTGACAAGAAAAATGGCAGTCGAGGGTCCAATTAAAGAAAGATTAAGTTAGCGGAACGCATATTTTAACTAAGATTATTATAAACAAAGTTTATTTACTAAGATGTCCTTTGTGTTTAGTATTAAGATTTTTCCCATCCCCATAATAGAGACATAAACCATTGTATTCTACACACATATGAAGAGAATTCTCTCTTCTTCTCTTCCTCTATTTTGTGTCTCCTTCTTTGCGTTTTAATTTCATAACACGAAATCAGCACGCCATACATCGAGCCATCAAGAATTATCGGAGAATACGTTTCAAGATCCTATAACTTGTTTTCTCGCATTTGGATTAATATAAATTCAATTATTAACTTTATTTTTATATAGATGGTTTAATTAACTTCTCTCTGTCAAGTGGTTTCATGAATGTGGTTGGAAGAGAAGTTGAAGTGCCAAGCATTCTGATATCAGCTTAAAAATAATCAGTATGGGTGGTCATTCACTTATTGTTGGTAGTGAGGTAGTTGGGGATCTAACCAACCCTGGTGAAAATGATTCTGAAGCTCACTCTAGAGGGTTTGTGACCTCATGAATTCCTGAAGACCTTAAAATGGTGGTGCATGAGAAGTGTAAGAATAGTTCAAGAGCAAATGGTGATCCATTAATGGTGTTAGATACTACACTATTACAGGCAGTTAACAAGAGCTTGTTTAACGTGGAGGATGACCAAACCGTCATCAGACTAGGTGATCTCCAGGGAGTTAATGTTGACTCATATGAAGTTATATTCTCCACGTCGAATATGGTATTTGAACTATATTGAAGGTTGGGGGCATTATAGCTAAGGATGAGCATCAAGATAAATAGGTTATAGATGGGATACTATTTAAGTACAGAGATAGGTATAAATCCATTTCATAAGGGAGAAAAGTCCAAGACAGTTGTGATTCAAATGACACTACCAACTCCACGAATAAGGTAGCTGATTCAGATGAAGTTTCTTTCAGGGATAATATGACTGTATAATGGGGAAGAAGATCATTTCATGGAATATATGTGGACTCAATGCCTATGACAAGCAGATTGCAGTAAAAGACTTGATAGCCGCTCATAGATGCCTAGTTTGCTTTATTCAAGAAACTAAAATTCAAAAAAATTAAAGCTGGTTTGTAAGGAAATTGTGGTATGACTCTGACTTTGGCTGGGAATCCATTCTTTCGGTGGGAAGTGCTGGTAATAGTAGAGGGTTATTAACCATTTGGGATTATGCAAATCTAGAATTACTGGATAAGAGGGTTGGGCTGAATTTAATTTCTTGTCTGTTTAGATTTTGAAGCAATGGGTTCAAAATTATTGCAACAAATGTTTATTCACCATGTGATTTTAATACAATAAAGAGTTTTGGCTTGACCTTGCGGAGATAAGGAGTTGGTCTTTAGAAGCATGGTGTTTCTCAGGTGATCTAAATTCAATGAGAAGTGATGCGGAGAGGAATAAACCTGATGGTGACATTAGGAATATGAATTTTCTTATTGAGTTCATTGCGGATCAGGAGTTACTAGAATTACTTCTGAATGGTGGGGCTTTTACTTGGAGCAGCAAGCATACGGATCCAACTCTGTGCAGACTCAATAGGTTTCTTGTGTGTTCATTGTTTGATGCTAAGTTTGGTAGCGCAACACAGACATCCCTGGTACGAACTATCTCGGATCATAACACATTTAACACTGGCTTTTTGGAATATTTCTACTTTCAAAATTGAGAATCATTGGCTGCAACATCCGAACTTCATAAAGTCGGTGGAGAATTGGTGGAATTCATTGTCTTTCATAGGTACACCGGGGTATGTACTTTTTAGAAAGCTACAAAATATGAAGTTTTTCATTAAGAGATGGAGTAAGTTGGAGTTTGGAAGTGTTAAAAAGGAAAAGGAGGAACTGACGGACAAGATGAAGTCTTTAAATTTGATTGAGGAGACTACATCACTGTCAGATGCTCAGGGGGTGGAGAGGGTTAGTCTATCGTTGAAGCTAAATAAAGTGAATATGACACGGGCTAGAATGGCGTTTCAGCGAGCAAAAGTGAAAGGATTCAAGGAGGGGGATAAGAATACAAAATACTTTCATAGTATTGCAAATGCGAAGAAACGAAAAAAAATTATACCTAAACTGGAAATTACAGGTGTTGATGTTTTTAACCAGGACACTATTAAGCAGGAGATACAGCAATACTATGAAACTTTATTTACAGCGTCTTCATCGATATCTCCTTCTTTTGAAAACATGACGTTCAAGAGAATAAATGACACATAACAAACTTGTCTAGAGAGACAATTTGATGAGTAGGAAGTCTTGTGTGCTATCAAGAAGTGTGGAGCGAACAAAGCACCCAGGATCGGATGGATATAATTTGTAGTTCTATAAAGCCTGATAGAGCTTCATGAAGAATGACATTATGGCAGCTGTGAATGAGTTCTATGATAAAGGAAAGCTTGATTGGCGACTAAACATGTCTTTCATTAAGTTAATTCCGAAGAAGGAAGATTCAGCTACAATGAAGGATTTTCGACCACTTAGCCTGATTAATAGCTTTTATAAATAATTGTTAAACTTCTTGCGAAAAGGATGAAGATAGTCATGCCTGGTTTAGTTCCTATTGCACAAGATGAATTTATCAAGCATAAGCAGATCCTTGATGGCATTCCAATTTCCAATGAGTGTATCAATAGTAGGTTGAGACAGAAGAAGCTAGACATCTTGTGTAAAATAGGCATGGAAAAATCTTTCGATAACGTTAGTTGGCATTCTTTGTTTGCCATACTGAGGAAGAATGGATTTGGCGAAAATGGTTGAAGTGGATAAATTGGTGTGTCACAGGAGCACAATTTTCAATCTTGGTGAATAGAGTAGCTACAAACAGAGTCAAGACTTCAAAATGGATTCGTCAGGGTGACCTTCATCACCTCCTCGTTTCTTTTTGGTAATTGAGGTTTTATCTAACTTTATTAACGAGGATGTCGCAGAAAATAGGCTTGATGGTTTTCAGATGGTGCAGGGAGTCTCAATAATCTCACATCTACAGTTCGCGGATGACACAATTATTTTCCTCGATGCTACTAAGGAGGAGGTTAGAAGATTGCTCATCATTCTTTTGATGTTCGAGGTGCTTACGGGTTTCAAACTCAATTTAGAAAAGAGCTCAATGACGAGTACATGAGAAGATGATCTTGTTATGGAGCTTGCTTTGGAACTTGGTTGTAAGGTGGATGCCTTGCCAATTACGTATTTGGGCATGCCGATTGGAGCAAACAAAAGAAGCTTGGAAATCTGGGATGTGATTATTCAAAGAATGGGGAAAAAATTGGCGCCATGGAAATAAAAGTTTCTGAACAAAGCTGGTAGGGGGATTTTAATAAAAAGTTGTTTAAAAAGTATTGCTACGCACTTCTTGTCTTTATATTACCTACCAGTGGCTGTGGAGAAGAAGTTGAACAGGATAATGAGAAGATTTTTATGGGGGGGGATAAGGAGAATAAGAAGATGAGTTGGGTTGCTTGGAAGACTGTCAGTAAACCAAATAGAAAGGGAGGCCTGATAAATTCGAAGTTTAAGGAAGATTAATAGGCCACTCTTCGCTAAATGGTGGCATGCACGATACTGTAAGGAAACGTCAGCATGGTGAAGGAAGTTTATGTGCGAAAAATCAAGCTCTGATGAACTATTTTTGATCCCAATTCATACAAAATATTCTTTAGGAAGGAGTATGTGGTTTGAAATTTTGAGGGCTAATGCAAATTTCTTTGAGGCAGTGTCGATTCAGGTTAAAAGTGGTAGAAAATTACGATTCTGGAATGATTGGTGGGTCAAAAAGAAAGCTTTAAAAGAGAAGTATCCACGGTTATACAAGATCAGTATAGGGACTTAAATCCGGCAGAGCGCATTGATCTTTTGGAGATTAAGCATATATCAGGAATGTGTTGTTGGTTGATGACGAAGAATATGGAATACAAGGGGATTACACTGCGAAAGCTCTCTATATCAAGCTCACAGATGACGAGCCTGATTGGGTTTATTTTAGGGCTCTGAAAAACAAGTTACTGCACAATTCTATTGCAACTAGAAGTATGCTTCAGCATAGGGGAGTTAAGGTTCAATCGGACCGGTGTGTCTTTTGCAGTGCGGTAGTAGAAACTGTCAACCACTTGTTATTTAAAAAGGCGAGGGTACCCAAATACACCACAATCTTTTATTTATCAACCTCTAAGTCCTTTACCAAGTGTGATCGTCTATGGACAGAGTCGAGACAATACAACAACTTCGGTACACACTTTGTGTAATCGTCTATGGATACGAGATCGATACAATACAACAACAAGATCACTTGTGTGATTGACTATGGATTCAAGATCGATACAATACGACAACGAAGTGATCACTTGATAATAGGTTCGGTAATAACCAAAACTCTATAGGATTAATATCAAGTGTTACGGATTAAAGTACAAGTGCAATTTACTTTAATTATAATAAAACAATTATAATGCGAAATATAAAGTAAATGGCACAGCAAGATTTTGTTAACGAGGAAACCGCAAATGCAGAAAAACCCCGGGACCTAGTCCAGTTTTGAATACTCTCAGAATTAAGCCGATATACAAAATCTAATACCAACTTCATATAGTTGAGACCAAGTAGACTACCCCTAGTTACTTAGTTTCCTCAGTATCCCTGCGCCTTCGGCTTCTAGAGTCACGGACGTGAATCACCAATCCTTTTGATCGTATTCCAAATAGTGAAGGATAAATCTGTTTGGTAACCACTCTATTCAATCTTTGTATTAAGATATATGAGTTATTGACAAAGGCTCTTCTGTTTAATCTAATAAACTCCTTTATCTGGTTAGATCAATCCAAACTTTGACTACCGAAATAATCAAACTCTAGATTCGCAATCAATCAATATAGATCTCAAAAAGAAACTATAAGGTGATGCTGATCTCACACAACTAATCAATCAAGTCTATCAAACATAAACACGATTCTAGTTGGATCCCAGCCGATAAAGGTTTGTGCACACAATTCATAAGATACGAAAACTAATAAGAAAAACTTTGTCGTCTTTAAATCTTCGTATTTCTTCAATTATAACCTGCATAACACCACCTTGAAACCTCTTGTGATCAATCACGTACAAAATGGAGTTTGTTAACAATGGATTATTACAAGATGTCTTTAGATCCGAAAATGGTTCTAAAGATCCCGTCAATACTTTCTAGTTTGAATGATCCTTATATCAGAAGAGAAGGTTCTCAAGAATAAACAAACTAGGTGCAATCAAAGTTTCAACAACCATTAGTCAATCAAATCAATAATCGAAAACTACAATAACAATGCAATTATCTAATTTCCCTCAAATGGTACTCATAGAGCTTCTTGGTCCCATAGAAGTCTTTAAACGAGCGGTCGTAAGAGATTTCTCCTAATTAGGGTACTTTCCTCTCCAGATAGACGATTCCACCAGAAACAACAAGAATGAAGTTTGTCTGTCTCTTAGGATAGTTTGCAAGAAATACATACTAAAGTATTTATTCACCAAGGTTGTTTGGACAACAAGGAAATTACAAAACCGAAAATATTCTCAAGATATTCACATTAAATTACCTAATTTCGGTTTTCTTATTTCCACTTAAATGCCAAACCATATTTCCGAAAACTCTCATAGAAAACTTCTATTATTAGTCTATAGCACATTAACTAATAATACTTTTTAGAGGATATGCTTTAATTGTTGGTAATTAAAACATATATGATGAAAATTCATTACCTCAGATTCCGCTTCCTCTTCTCTCCAGAAAGATATATCATTAAGCACAAGTTCAAGTTAGAACTCTCCCCCAGTATGTTGTCATTCTATCGCAAGAACAAAAGAACAACAATAAAAAGCAACCTTTGCCGGAGAAAGGTTGAATCGGTTTTAGCTAATGCGTGCCAATAGAAAAAGTTGAAAACCCGAAACATATATGTTTATGCTGAACACAACTCATGTAAACACAAATTGATTCAACACATTGTGACTTTTTACATATGAGTCTCAATCGGAACACCTTATGATCCTTTGATAAAGCCTACCAACTTGGGATAGAACTTAATCCCGCTAAATCAAAAAGTCACACAAACCATATGGGTTCACATCATATGAGATCGAATATTAAGGTTATGAAAACCGAAATCAGACATCCCATAAACACATAGCAATAATATAGACATTCAAGCACATGCTATGTAATCTGAAACTATCACAAGAAAAATTATAAAATAATAATTTTATTCATAAATAATTGATAGTTTTATTTAAAAATAGACCTTATACAATAATCGAAATAAATCAAAAAATGATGTCTATTTTTCTTGAAAGGGATCTTTAAAAAGATTTTTTCAAAGATCATCTTCAATTTCCTCAAATTTTTCAGGATCTTCATCAATAGCATCTCGACTGATTTCTCGGATTCTGCGCACAGTACCTTGATTATGTTCACAGGCTAAAGCATTAACCTTTCGATTAATATTCCGAGCATACTCCCTATTACCGATTCCAAGTTTAATCAGCTTTCTTTGGTTACGAATAACAGTTCTTAGTAATGCTGCCTGTCTATGATGTGTTTCAATAGTACCGAGGAGGACTTGTCGTAGATTGAGAATATCAATCTTAGCATCCAAACTATTACTGACAAGAAGATGAATCACATCTTCCTTTTCTTTTCCTTTGTATTCACAACCAGATTTCTTGAAGGAATCATCAAGATTAATAGTTTCATCAGAAGCCATTCCACTCAACGCTTTCAGAATTTTAGCTTGATATTTGGTTTGATGATACATCCTTTAGTATAAGTTCTCAAACAAGATGAGTACATATACCAGAGAATTCTTTAACACATACCAAACATAGGTGCCAGCCTTAAATAAATAATTCTGGCTAGATTTGAAAAGATTTTCGCATCTTATGTGTTATTAAATCAATCTTCTAGATCATGTATCTAAAAAAACTTTAGACAAGAAAGCTTATCATGTTTACACAAGTTGTTGTAAGACAACTTTTCTACACATGAGGACAAATTAAGTATCTTCAGGTAGATTGTGTATACTCTCTATGTTGAATAAGAGGTATTATCAGGATACACGATGCCCATGTACTTGTGGTTCCTTACATCAAATGATCGGGCATTGTAAGGATGCACTTTCCAACATATTTAAGTGTTAGGGTGAGAAGAAGCTTCCTCACCAAGTACCATTTGAGGAACATCTTCCTTTTTATCTTTAGGGTCATGATCCTGTGCCCCTGTGTGGGTTTCGGATCCATCCTTTTTATCAGGAATATTGCTCTTGTGCCCAGGATGGTATGTTCTTTGAATTCGAACCCGTATGATCTTGGTCTTCCATTAAACAGATTGCAAATGTCTTTTGTTCAAGACATTCTATATGTCTCCATAAGGTATCCATTCCATTTTGTGAATGTTCCAGCGATTGAGTAAGATATTCACACTCTGAAGTTTGCTGATGTACTTCGTTGCACAAAGCCAATTTTTGTTCCAAATAATCTGCTAGATTATTTTGAAGACTGAGTGTTTCTCTCTTTCCTTCACAGATTCTTACATTTAATTGAACAATAAGTTCTAGGACATCATCCAGGCAATCAATGGTTTTTCCTACTTCTGAATAAGTTTCAACATGTTTGAAAAACCTTTCTAACATTTTACGAAATTCAGAATTTGGGCAGGACAGTGAATCAAATTTCTTTTCTCTTTTAGAAACAGAAGATTTTTCACCAGTGATTGGAGTCGAATCCAAAACATGTTCCGTTAGTTTTGGATACATTCTTTTCTGATCATGATCATGATTCTCAATCAAGTTATCAGTCTTAGACTTTCTTCTTGATTTTAGAAAAGACTTACGAGACCAATTTCCATTGACCTTTTCAGAGACCTTATTCTCAACATCTTGATGTACGTTAACTGAGTCCTTCATAAGTTTAGCTTTGCTTTTCTTATTTTGACTAATATCTTATAGGTTGGATCGCACCAAACACAGATTGTTAGATCTTTTCGTGTTTGCCTGCTCTGATACCAATTGAAAAGATGAGGGTACCCAAATACACCACAATCTTTAAATTATCCACCTATAAGTCCTCTTACCGAAAGTGATTGTCTATGGACAAAGTCTAGACAATACGACAAATCGGTATTCACACTTTGTGTGATCGTCTATGGATGCGAGATCGAGACAATATAACAATCAAAGTGTGATTACTTGACAATAGGTTCAGACTTAACCAAACTCTATAGGATCACTATCAAGTAATACGGAGTTAACGTTTGTGTATTTTACTTTTAATTATAATAATTTTTTTTTTTTGCGGAAATAGAAAAGTAAAAGACACAGCAAGATTTTGTTAACGAGGAAACCGCAAATGCAGAAAAACCCCGGGACCAAGTCTAGAATTGAATACTCTCGGAATTAAGCCGTTATACAAAATCTAAACCAACTTCGTATAGTTGAAACCAAGCAACTAAACCTAGTTCACTTAGTTTCTTCAGTATCCCTGCACTTCCGACATTTAATAAGTGCACGCAGTGGAAAAATTCCTTTGGATCGTATTCCAAACAGTAAAGGAACAACAAATCTGTTTGGTAACAACTCTCTTGATTCTTTCATATGAAGATATCTCAAGTCATATGCAAAGGCTCTTCCGTTTAAACTAATAAACTCCTTTGCCTGGTTAGATCAATCTATCCAGCAACTACCGAAGTAGCAGAGTTTAGATTTACAATCAATCAATATAGAATCCAACAAGAAACTATAAGGCGATGATGATCTCACGCAACTAATCAATCGAATAAATCCGATTCTAGTTGGATCCCAGCCGATCAAGGTTTGTGCTACACAAAGATACGAGAAACCAAAAAGAAATCTTCTTTGTCTTCAAATCTTCTTTAATCTTAAATTAAACCTGCACAACACCACTTGATTCTCTTGTGATCAATCACGCATAGAATGGAGTCTGTTAACAATAGATTATCACAAGATGTCTTTAGATCTACAAACAGTTCTAAAGATCCCGTCGACACTTCGATCTAGTTTGAGTGAATCTTATATCAGAAGAGAAGATTCTCAAGAATAAACAAACTAGGTGCAATCAAAGTTCAACAGCCGTTAGTTAATCAAATCAATCGAAAACTAATAAACTGCAATTATCTAGTTTCCCACCAACGGTACTCGTAGAGCTTCTTGATCCCACGAAAGTCTTTAAACAAGCGGTCGTAAGAGATTTCGCCCAATTAGGGTACTTTCCACTCCGGATAGACGGCTCCACCAGAAACAACAAAAAGATGAAGTTTGCCTGGCTCTTAGGATAGTTTGCTATAAATAAAACTTGGGTATTTATAGACCAAGGATGTTTGGACACCAAGGAATTTTCAAAACCGAATATTCTCAAGATATGCAATAAATGCCCAAATCGGTTTTCATAATTCCTGGAAATGCTTTGTCCAATATTTTCCGAAATTTCTCAATATAAAATCTCCAATTAGTAAATGCACATTACTAATTTTTATTCTATAGAGATATGCATTTAATTGTTGGTAATTAAAGCATATAAAACTAACAAACTTAATTAAAAGATTCTTAATATATTTCGGACCGGGATCTCCTTGAGTAATTTAGGAATATCTTTGAACAATAAAAGATAAGAGTCACTGTTCGTGTTCAAAGTATGTTGACATCTTTTGTAAATCCTCTTTCATATTTACAATCTTGGAATCGATTATACCACACTTCTAAATAAGTTTAGAATTGGTTCATCTGTATTCCAAGACAACTATGTAATTGATCAAATATCAAATCACAATCATGGGTTCAATCGGTTCTACCAATCACTAGGATCGCTTCTACCTCAATATGGATTACTTGTGATCGAACACATAAGTTACCAGGACCAGTTACATCAGTTACCAGGATCGGTTACGTCAATTACCAGGACCGGTTACCATATACTCATGGTATTACTTGTGATCGGTCACACCAGTTACCAGGATCGGTTACACCAATTACCAAGTCCGGTTACACCAATTACAAGGATCGATTACACTCTTTTGTGATCGGTCACACCAATTACTAGGATCGGTCACACCAATTACAAATATCGATCATACCATCTCAAGTGATTACTTAAGATCGGTTACACAAATTAATAAAAACCAGTCATACCAAATCATAAGTCAGGCACTGTGATTAGTTATACCAAGATACATAACAAGTTATGATCGGTTCTACTAACTCCCACATATTGGTAATCCAAAGATATGCAATGAATAACAATACCAATAAGCCTAGCGATTTCCCTTTCTATTCATAAAACAAGTTCATGAATGTACCTCCTTGAAACAAATGTAAACATTGTTTCCTAGGATGAAATCTTCACCTTTACCCATACACATAATCACAATAGCTGTGATAGACTGATTCTTTTTTTTCTTTTTCGGGTTTAACTCAACCCATTTTGCGGAATTTGAACTTTTTCATTAGGCAGTGCCCAAATATCTGAAATATGGTTGCCTTTAATTTTTGTGGGGCGACTTAATCCAAACAATGGGTGCCTTGATAGGTGTCCATGCAGCAAGACACCTCATGTGCATACTTGTCAACTAGAGAAGTGTCGTGGGTACTTAGTCCTTGCATCATCAGTGATAAAAACAAGAAAAGCAAAACCAGCTGAAGGGATTCATCTGGGAGATGTTTTTGTTTGGAAAACACGCAACTCTTCTTCATTTTTCTTTTCCCTTTTGGTGTATTCTCTTTGCCACGAATTGTTTGAAGAGGGAGGAAAGTGGCTGTGTCGTTATTTCCATCGGTGGAAACGCTAGTATCATTATTGTGTATTTAGACTGACAATTGACGATTTGGATTACATGCAATTGAGAAACATGTGATGTTGATTAATGGTTGATTGTTAGTTTCTGTTTGGTGGCGGTGGTGCTGCTCGCTGGCGTTGCTTGGCAGTTTAGGATTCAAACAGATTGTTGTACTTATAGCTTCCTTTGAGTTGTTTGAGGAAATTTCCAAGAGAGTTTTCCTTAAGTTACCAGTTCATTGCTGTAATAAAAGTGGTGGACAAAAAGGGTAGTCACACAGTTTTGGTGCTTGGTCTCGATTCAAGTATCTTGCCGGTGCAAGTGCGGACAAGTCCATTTAGGTGATGTGAATGGTAAGTGATACCATGGGCAGCAACGTCTCTTCTATGTTCAGTAATGATAAAATGTTAGTTTAGTTCTTATCTTGTCTATCTTTTGTTTGAATCGGTTCAAACATGAATGTCAACTGTCAAGTGTTATCTAAGTATACTATGAGTCTTAATTTAATATATCTCAACACATGAATGTTGTCAAATGGAGCTTGATCGAATGGTCAGAAAGTTAGTTATTTTACTTTATAAATTAAACTTTATCTTACATGAATAATAGAGCCACCGGTTCATGAACTTTCGCTACGTACCTAGAAATGAAAGATTAATGACACTAATTGCAATTAAGGAATGAGAGTTGTGTCAGTTCATTGTTACTTCTTCGCTACTTTGAAAAGAAAAATGTTGTCTTAGCTTCTAATGCGGTGCGACTATTTGGTCGACCACCGGAAAGAAATGTGATAGTCTCGTTTCTAGGCTAGGATCTGTATTATGAAGATCTAGTAATTTAACTAATTCACTGATCTTAAATCAAATGGGGTTAGTTAGATGTTTGTCAGCTAGCCATAGCGTCACTAAGATTGCATTATATTTATGGCTCATTAGAGATTCCAATAAATATTTATTTCCTCTGTACATGAATACTATACATTCTAAATGATTTTAGCCTTGGTAAAGCTGAAAAAGGAAGATCTCTGACTTGACCCAAAATAGTTCAGAACTAAGGGTATGTTAAGTTCGGTAAAGTGTACTCAAATTTATATGCTTTGCTAATGTGCATACTTGAAGTTGTTAGAGCTATGGGTACATTTATGCTAAATAAGATACTTGAAAGCACTTGGGTTGGGTGCAGTATTTTATTTGATCACTTGGTTCTTGGAAAATCATCAGTATACTAAGAAATGTATTGTTTGTACCATACAGTTTGTGCAGCGAGTTTCATTTCTATTATGGTCAAATACTGAAGTTTGTTTCTTAGATGCCTAATAATATTTGTGTGGATTGTTATGGCACTATGGCTATAAGATACATCAACTAATAGTGCGCGTTAACCTCTTAGTTTATTGTTGTAGAAAATTAATGCATCCGTGACTGTGAATTCTGTTTCATTTTGTTGGTTTCATCGGCTAGACCAGTTTTAATTTAGATATATTTGCACGTCGTGACTAATGGTGCTAATAGAATATATTATAAACTAAGCTTATGTTGTGGTTATGGCCAGCATGTGGTAAACTTAGATAGATTTATGCATGAGCCAATGGTTATTTAACTAGTAATCTTGAATGAAGTGGTGTGAGTCATTTGGTCTATTCTGTATAGCATGGGAAGATTAAACTTCTTAATGGTTCATTTGTATAAAATATTGGATCCATATCCAACTGATAATGGCTTGAGAATATTCAATCTGTTGGTATACAAGAGTCATGGTACAAAGGGAAATTTAGTAGCAGTATACTACTTCGGGATTTCTAAAATGTTTTGGAAATCGGCATATATATACTGGCTGATTTTTTTTAGATTGACATGTGAAATGATTGGGTTGTTTGGAAAGCATAATTAGTAATTTGTTGATGTTGTTCTTGGAAATATATATATGGCTATGTTTTTCTGTAGCGGACCCTCCATCACTACCATTATTAGTCCTTCGTATTGGTTGTGCATCTGCTCTAATTGTATGGAATTTAACTTCTTATCCAGGTACCGTGCGTTCCATCCATTTATTGCTTAGATGATTTTTATGTGTTATATGGCAGATGTGTTGGAAGGTTAAAATTTCAGAAATTAAATCTCATTGAGCCATCGATCTTTGTTAGTCTCCTAGAGATCCTTGGTAGAATGATAGCTAAATGAGATGATGGCTATTTAAGTAATAAAATGAATCTCTAAGCTAGTGTAGTCGTTCGTAATCTTTTCTTATATTGCCAACAACCAGTTGATTTGTTTAAGGAAGTTAAATACTAATGAACATACAACTCCTTCCATTGGAATGCATGAAGTCTTTAAGGTAGTCTTTAGTCTTGAATTTGCTGGCAGCATTCTAATTTCGGGATTCATGGATGAAGTTAAGCAGTGGGATATTTCTTAATGCATAGATACACTTAAACTTGCTAGAATATATGTCCGCGTATTTAATTAAATGTGTAAAAATACAATCTTTGTGACCATGTAAATGCAGTACTTCATGTGTTAGTTCTAGTCAGTGTTGGTAATTATCTCCTGCTAGTAGTAATTATTATCATACCATTGGTGATGCGGGAAGTTAGGGATAGTTGTGTTATGCAATTCATACAATCCATTGTGAGAGGTAGTTGCTACCATTGAAGGTAGTTCATACTATCTAAACAAAGATGACGAACCACGGTCGTGCTTGATCCTTTCGAGCAACGGAAAGGGTACGTAGGCAGCCGCTATGCGGTTCAGCACAACTCTATGAGGGTGTTCATATCATCTGAAAATGTTGGATGCTGTTTTGGCAGTTCATACCATCTATTCAGAGATGATTGCAACCTTTAACCGGCAACTGGCCGTATAAATTTGGGTTGGCAACGGGTCATCTTCCATTTTTGGCTACTGGCCATATATATTGTTAGAATCGGCAACTGGCCGTATAAGTTATTGGAGTTGGCAACTGGCCATCTTCCATTTTTGGCAACTGGCCATATATATTGTTAGAATCGGCAACTGGCCGCGTATAAATTATTGGAGTTGGAAACTGGCCTTCTTCCATTTCTGGCAACTGGCCATATATATTGTTAGAATCGGCAACTGGCCGTGTATAAATTATTGGAGTTGGCAACTGGCCTTCTTCCATTTTTGGCAACTGGCCATATATATTGTTAGAATCGACAACTGGCCGCCTATAAATTATTGGGGTTGACAAACGGCCTTCTTACACTTTTGGCGACTGGCCATTGTTAGAATCGGCAACTGGCTGCGTATAAATTATTGGGGTTGCAACTGGCCTTCTTCCATTTTTGGCAACTGGCCATATTAATTGTTAGAATTGGCAACTGGCCATATAAGTGTATTAATTTTGACAACTGGTCGCCTCTCATAATTGGAGAATAAAGGCTAAGTATGCTGGCTTATAATGCAGTTTGGGTAATTTGAAAATCCAATTTCTCGAGTGGCATATCGGAGAGTCGGAGCTTACCAAGCGGGCTGAAATCCGGTTCGTTAGAAGTCCAGATTTTCTGATCCGTCACAATAGCATTCATAAGATTATGTCGATGTCATATCTACGAAGTTCAAAAGATAAGCGTTATACTTCGTACTCTAATTCCTTAATACTATGATCATATGATCATGTCTCACTACTAGAGTAAAATATTCATTCACAGCTTCGCAGTTATGTTTTCAATATAACACGACTTGAAAGATACGTTAGGAATGAAACAGTTCAAGTCAATATTACTAACCTCAAGAGGAAGGATGATGTCGTCGTTGTAGCTTGTTACTTCTTCACATTCTTCAGGTCTTCGAGTAATACTTGTATATCTCAAAATCTTAGACTTTCTAGTCCAACCTATACGAAGTTGTCTCTAGTACATAATCAAGCGACTCTTAGATAAGTTTTGATTCACTAAAATATGACAACCAAACTTGACATACAAAAGCTTGGTGGGTTCAACCGATCCATGCTCTAACAAACCCTCCTGTTAGAGTGTAAACATATTCACTCATAGACTTAGAATCCTCTGAGTCAACTATCCATTCGCATCACAAAGTCCCTTAAGGACATCAAGATACCTTTCATAAATCAAACAAAAGCTCATAGGGTATTTTAGGTACCATAATACTCTACTCAGTGCATCTGAATGCTCTTGCTCTAGACTACAATTATATCTACTTAACTTACTCATAATATAGGCAATGTCTGGTCACTTACAGTTCATTAAATTCATTAAACATCCTATAACTCTTGAGTATTCAAGTTAAGATACTCCATTAATCGTACGGAGTATAAGCAGGCTTACAATCAGACTGATCGAATCTCTGGAGCACAAATTCAACATAATGAGAACGACTAAGACTATAAATGTTAGATTATCTTCTAATCCTCATCCCTAAGATTACATCAATAGGGCCTAAGTCTTTCAAGTCAATGTACTCATTCAGCTCATGTTTTTAGTGGAATTAATCACATCTATGTTTGTATCAAGTATAAGCATATCATCAACATACAAGCACACAATCACACAGGCATCCTTAACAAGTTACTTGTAAATATACTTGTCAGATTCATTAACTTAAATCCACTACTCATTATCACATGATCAAAATTTTCATGTCATTGTTTACATGCTTATTTGAAAATGATACAAAGATTTGTTCAACTTACAACATTTGTCTTCACAACCTTTCACTACAAAGTCCTCAGGTTGGTCTATGTAAATTTCTTTATCTTATTCACGGTTTTTGAAAAGCTGTCTTCACATCCATCTGATGTATCTCTAAGTTGTTTATGGCAGCTATAGCAATTAACATCTCAATGGATGTAATTCTCATCACAGGTGAATAAGAATCAAGGAAATCTACACCTTCTTTTAATTTATAGCCTTTAGCTATCAACCTGGCCTCATATTTTTCCACAGTTCCATCTACCTTATGTTTCCTCTTAAAGACTCATTTACATAATATGGTCTTACTCCCTGGAGGTAAACTAGCAAGATCCCAAGTTTGGTTCTGACGTACTGAGTCCATTTCACTAAATGAAGCTTCTTACCAGAATAGGGTTTCAGTAGATGTTATGGCTTCTTTACGAGTCTGGAGCTCAGACTAAGCTAGGCATATTATGAAGTCAGTTCTATAAGAAGTCTCAGTTCTAATCCTTTTACTTCTCCTATGATCAACTCTACTTCATCTTCTTTTGAAGGTAAATTCTGACCAGTTGACAAGACATCTAGGGGATCAACAACACATCATAAGAAGAGACGGGTTTCAAAATAAACATGTTCAAAGAACTCAACATCCCTAGACTCCATAAAAGTATTCACACCAATGTCAGAAAAGCAGAACTCACAACCAAAACACTATATGCAGTAGGGTACTCAGGATATCTTATCTAAACACCCCCACACTTTGATGTATGCATAAAAAGGTTGTCTATCTTTCCGTAATCATATGGAGTTTTATCTGATCCTTTAAAGGTTACTCTATTCAGGATACAAAAAAATTAGAGGACGACCTTCCCCTACAAGTTGGCGGTTAATCCTTTAATCAACATGGCATAAATCATCTCCTTAATGGTTATGTTCTTACGTTCAACTATACCATTAGACTATGGTGAATAAGGAGGTGCGATCTCATGTATAATGCCATTTAACAAGTAAAGTTCTCCTATATGAATTTCATACTTGCCATCACGTTTAGACCTAACCCTTTTAGTGGTAACATATACTTCACTTTTAATTTCAAGTTTATACTCTTAAGGCTTCTAAGGCATCATCCTTACCCCTAAGTAAGTATACAAGATAGTACCTCGTACAATCATCTATGAAAGTTATAAACCACCTTTTACCACCTTAGTTTGGGTTGATTTCATGTCAACTAGGTCTAACTGAATTAATTCTAAGCGGTTATAATTACTCTGAACAATTTTGCTAAAGGTTTTATAGCATATTTTGATTCTACGAAGATTTAACTTTTGTGTTCAATATCCAAACTAAATTTGGGTATGCAGCCTACGCTCTCCAGTTTATGCATTGACTTATAAGTTTATGGTTCCATGTCTACCATGCAAAACATTCAATCATACAAAAGAAAACACAAGAATCAACTACTTCATCATTTTTTCCGTTAAGCTTATATAGATCCTAAGTCTTATAACCGTTGCCTTAAAAATCACTGCCCTTAGGTATGACAAGTTTTCCAGATTCAATTAATATCTTAAGTCTTTTACCATCCTAAATAGAACAAGATTCTTGCATATGCTCGGAACATGAAAAATTCATTCGATGTGAGAATATTAAAGATATGAGCTTATGCTCAACCTTTCCCTTTTATGCAACCTCTGTCGCAGATGAGTTACTCATATAGAGTTTCTTGACATCCCTTATCCTCTGATAGGAGGTGAACAGGTCTATGTTTCAACAAACATGCTTAGTAGCTCCAGAGTCCACCCACCAGTCTCTCACATTGGTTATTAAAATAACTTCTGACATCATGCCGCTGAACTTGTTCTAGTTTGTTTCAACTAAATTAGCATTAACTTTCTTCTGTTTATTAAGGTTTTTATATTGTCTACAATTTACTGCCGTATGGCCAGGAATTTTACAAACATAACAATCACCCTTAATTAAAGTAATGCCAGATTCAGGTTTACGGAACATACTTTTCTTATGAAGACTACGCTTAGAGTTGTGTTTGACGTTCTCACCTTTGCCCAGCTTTGGAAGATTTATTTTCAGCCACATACGCCTATTAGCCATGTCCCTTGCAGATGACACCTTTATTCACAAACCACAATTCCGAATCGGAAAGTAAAATATGATTTTTGAAGATAACATCTATATCTACAAACTTTGTTTGAATCACCATTTCAAAAAACTCATGGTTACCCCGTAAAAACTACTTTAGTTAACAACAAATTTATGCTCGTCAGAATTTTTCAGGAACGTTTCTCTGTTTTGTAAAATATCAAAAAAAAAACTTTTACAACTCCAAAAATTCTGAAATTTTACGTGGGTAACTATCAAGATTTCTACTACATTATGTCAAAAGGGTTCATCGAAATTCCTTCTAGGTTAATAGATAAATTCGAAACTCTGCAGCTGATCAAAAATTCGTTTTTTGTTTTTCACTCCACAATTAACATCCATGATTATTACAAACTCTAATGTCTTAAGATTGTTGGGTGCAATAATAAAAAACAATAAAAAGTTAAATAAATAAAAGTTATTGATACTTAACTCCTTTGTAATGGAAGTGATGGATTTGACGAAACGAGCGAGCCCCGAGATCTCCGCAACAACAACATGGTAAAACTTTGAAAACAGAGTGAGTCACGTGTTCGACATGCTGTCCTTAAGACATTAGCGCCCGGCTACACCTAAAAGTGATGCTATAGCCTTCACAGGACGGATATCTCCATGATAAAATACCCTACTACTAGCATATGCATATGTAGTAGATGCTCAACTTGAGCTTGGCAACTCCGAAAAAACCCTTAAGGAAAATCGTGAACGCTTAAGGAAAAAATAAACAATATAAAATATTTTTTCTTTGGGGGCCTCTCTAAAATTTAGAGAAACCCTTTTCCCATAGATTTTACAAAAGTAGAGAAAATATTTATACAATGAAATAATACAACTTAAGAAGAGGAACTCCCCAATGTAGGACTAAAAAGTTTCATTCACAAAAAAAAAAAACAATAAGTTATTATTTTTCTAAAAAACTTTAAAAATTAATTTTTTATTAATTGTTTTCCGACAGTTTTTTTTCCTATTGATTGATAAACCGGACCTATTACAATCCAGTGAGCAACTGGACTAGAGATAGGGCTGGCAACGGATGAAAATCCGACGGATTTTAGGAAATCCGATTCCGATAGGTTAGTAGTTATCGGAATTCCGAAATCCGATAACATCCGACGAAATTTTAAAATTCGAATCCAATTCCGATAGGTTAACTTATCGGAAATCCGATAAATTCCAAAAAATATGAAAAAATTGGGTAAAAGGGATTAAAAATTACTAATCCGGTTAGAAATTCCGATAAATTCCGATAATGTATGATAATTTCTAAGAATACAATTTCCGATAGTCAACATCTTTATCCTAGAGGTAGGAAATTACTAATACATTCCTATGTGTTATCGGATGTCGGAACTTAACAATCGGATGGGGTCTAATCCGATTCCGTTACGTTAATGGGGGAAAATCCGATAAGAAATCCGATCCGATATCCGATATAACGGATAAATCCTATAGGATCATGAATTCTCGGAAACGGATTTCGGATTTCGGACTATTATTGACAGCCCTAACTAGGGACCTCAACAACGAAATGCTATGATGTTCCTATGAATAAATATTTTGTTTATAAAAGTATCACATAATATGTCTATGTGTACATTTATGAGCGATCCTCACCGAAATCCAAAGATTTCAGTTTCCCTTATGTTCGGACAAAGTTTAATTCAACCAAATTTGACGGACATTGTTGAATCCGTCGAACATGGTTGGCACTGAATCGTGATCAAATTACATTGATGTCCCTTCATCCTTAACTAACCAAAGTTGGAACGGGTGAAGCTGATACCCAATTTCGGTGAACAACATTTTTATCGGTCTTCTTCTTCGTTGCTCCCTCAATTTTCTTCTTATTCTTCCATGGATTCAAAACCTAGCATAGAGTTTCGAGCGTGATGAAATGGAAATCGATTCCAGGTAACCTAAATTTAGTATTGTAGTATTATCATGTGATTATCTTGATATGAAGTTTGTCTATATTTTAGCTTTACTGGAAGGATTTTACACAATTCACAACTACTCATCTTTGTCTTCTTCTTTGGATTAACTGGGTCTGGGTAATTTATAAAAAACCCAGTCTTTGAATTCTTATCAAGTTTCACGATTTCGAGCAAAACCCATAATTCAATTTCGTCCAATTTGAACAAATTAACTGAAAAATCATCATAATGCCTTGCAATGTAATGTGTGAGGTATATCATCTGTATGACTAGAAGGTATATCATAAGATGGAAACCCAACGTAATTAGCTTGATTTTTTTAGTGTGTGTCTAAGACCTTTATTGGAAGTTTAACGGCGTGCTCTTCTCACTTGCTGGATCAGGCAGATGTATTTGAGGATCCTTATTTGCGGATTGTATATATAGGCTGGCTTGTAAGTGTTTCTTGAATCTTTATTAATAAATTTATTCCTTCTGCTTTGCATAAATTTACTTGTAGTTGTTGATTGCAGTCATATCGTCTATCTTGCATTAAGCCAGCCAACTAAGCCTTTCAATCCCGTAGTTGGCAAAACTTTTGAATGTCATTAGTACTAAAAGTTCCTTAACAGATGTGATGGCGAATCAGATGCCTCAGGGTAATTCATAGAACTATACTAGAAGTTCCTTAACAATTTAGAGAACTAACTTGCATTCAGAGGGTATAAATCAACATAGATAAACCAATCATTGATTCATTAAGGAAACTAGCAGATAGATAAACTAGCAGATAGATAAACCAAATCAAGGAAAACCCAAACCTTAATCACTTCCATTATAATTACACTCTTCACCATGAATAGTTCATGCAACCTTGAAATGCCCAAGTGCATAATCTCACTGGTCAGCATCAGGAATAGACATAGCTTTTGGTTTATGATATATCATACTCTATTAGATGATTCAATGTCAAACACGGGATACTGATGGTGCTTTAGTCCAAATTTTGGAGTGATCAGAAACTATTTTGAGACAGTTGAGTTCTGTTGTAGGTTCGTTTTAATTACAGTCTCGTATCTATTTTAATTTAAACAACCATGGAGCGCAATACCCAATTTATTTTATACAACCGTCTTAGTATGGTACCCAGTTTATTTTGTACGACCGTCTGAAATATAAGTGTCCACACTAAAACTGCAGTATTGATGTCTGTATATTTTATAATGAAATGTTCAGATATCACTAATCCCTCATCTTGTCTGGCTACACCTCCAATACTACCGGCCAATACTTACACCAACAGAGCGATCTTTGAGTTCCAATCCCGGTCCCACAAGTATAAGTGTAGAGCATCTATTTTGTTTTCACCTGTTTTTGCTTATTATGCAGGCAACCGTAACACTTTGAGTTTTGTAGCCAAAAATGTTTTTAGTTTTTGAAAGCTCTGCGGCATCTATTTGTTGGACCATATGCGAAGGACGTAATTTAAGAGATTTTAAACTCTTTCCAACGATTTAACTGAGAAATGTTTTGTACCAACTGAGCTATTGGAGTGAAATTTAACTTAGGCATGTTTTCTAAACATAATAATTTTGTGGTGTGTTTTAATTTCCACATCTCATTTCTTATCAAACAAGAAAAGGTTTTGAGCAGTAGCTTTGTTGGAATGGAAATGAGATGCTGCAAGATCGAGACATCACAGAAATGAGGGTTGAGGGAGACGTTCATAGCTACAGCAAGGTGGTTCTTTATGACTTTGCCGATAGAGTCTGAAATAAGCAACATCAATGGATCTGTCGGGTTTTAACTTAAGAAATTGGTGTTGGCTAATGACGGTTGTGTGCTGTTCTTGAGATGTAAATGAAGATGAATCAATTTGATCTAACTGGTGATTTATGGGAACATCCAACCGGCTTCAAATGCAGTCAGCGGTGGTGTTTTCTGGTATCTGGAATGGGTTTGGTATGAATTAATCTTGGTTAGGTGGTAGCTGTATATAGGTCTTAGACATGAATGGAGATGGAATCGATCTTACTGGTGTTACTCTGCAAATGGCGTTATCATTTCCATACTGTTGAATGTTATCGAGTTGCATTTTCCTGACATTTTTCATGTATACGAAAATTCTAGATGAGACAAGCACAGTTCTCAACAATTCACATGGGGAGCAAAGATATATGGCTATCGGACTCAGGTACCCAGTTTAATTTATACCACCGTCTACAGCAGTTGCCCATTTTAATCTATACAACCATCGGGCTAGCAGACCTAATTTATTTTATACGACATGGAGGCATGAAACTTTTTTGTTTTTTGTTTTTTATTTAGGAAGTTTAGTTCCTGTACTCTTAAAATTAAAACTATTAGAACATTATCACATTCAGGAATGACAATAATCTCTGACACATTTGTTAGTAGATGTGTCACTATAGTTTATACAGACATGGGAGGGTCAAAAAATGGTTTTGGTGAAGGTGATGAGGGCATTTGGTGGACTTTCCATTGGTGCAGTAGTAGATGGTGAAGGAGAGGATGTAAGTGGGTTAACAACTAGAGATAGTGACGGTGAAGAAGAGGAAATTGGTGGTGTAGGGAGATAGAGATGAAGGTGGAGTTCTAACCGATAGAACAACAAACGTCAGTTCAAAAATGTAAACCGTGACATTCTTAGAAAAATAAACCTCAAACTCGACTTAGTCCACAAAGAATTTTTTTTATTCATGAATTCTCGAAGAAATAGTGAAAGAATAAGAAGAAAAAATAATCAAAATCATAACTTGAAAACCTGATATTTCCACTCAAGAATTGACATTGATCACTGTTGAAATTAGAGACAGAGGACAAAAAAACGAACAAACAATTGAATCTCATCATTTTTCGCTATTGAATCAAAATCTCAAAATCGACTGAAAATGTATACCTTTTTTGATTGGTGACTGAAGTTTTGCACCGAATTATAGCATTTAGCTTAAAACCCAAAATGCTTTTGCAAGAGAAGTAGAGAGCCATGAAGAAAAATCAGAATTGGAGAGATATCGATACCATCAAAAACCCCAACACTCAATTGAACCCCAAATGCTTTTGCTAGGGAAAAATACAAGGATACTAAACTCACAAACTAGGGGATAACTATTTGAAAAAAAACAAAAAACAAACAAACAACCTCGGGAACAAATACGGTTCTCAAACCACCGATTTTTCCAATCTCATGTTACGTATGTATTTTGGATAGGATCTACGGTGGTTTAGGCAGTTATGGTATTATGTGGGTAGTTTCTATAGGATGTTATATATAAGTGATGTAATGGTGTAATCATTTATTATGAATTAAATTATGAAAATTTGAGAGTTCTTCTCTTATTGGGAGTTTGATTACACTCGAAGTAATCGTTGGGAGGTCTGGTGTCCCTCGAATGATGCCGGAGGTATTGGTGTCCCTCTAATGAGACCACAACAGTCGGTTCTTTACCTTAATCTTCTTTCACTTTGTAGGCGAAATCAAGACAAGTTATGCGAGTACATAACAATTGTGTAATCATTTATTATGAATTGAATTATGAAAGTTTGAGAGTTCTTCTCTGTTGGGAGTTTGATTACACTCGAAGTAATCGTTGGAGGTCTGGTTTTCCTCGAATTAAACCATTATCGTTCGTTGAGAGATCAGGTTGCGTTTAAGTTTGTAACAAGTGGTATTACCAGAGCCAGGTTTTCGCTTCCGCAAAGCAATATCCAGGATTATCTCCAACTTTATTTCCGCAAGCTGTTTCAGTGAAGTGTTGTTGGTGTTGTTTATTATTTGCTCGGTGAAGATTTGAAGTATATCTTGTTTGTTTGGAATTTGAAGATTCGGTCCAAGTTGGTATTTATCTTCTTGTTTTTAAAGAGTTTACAAAAATAAAAACACGGTTTACCCAAGTTCACATATTTTTCACTAGTTTCTGATAAGTGAAAACACTTAACGCTCAAGTCTAATTGTTGGTGTTTGAAGAAGATCAAATAGCTATTTAATTACTAGGGAAAAATGGTGTCTCAGGATGATTATGAAGACTGTTATGTTGCTGAAACTCAGAAATTGCTCATCGACCTTAAACAAAAACTTAATGATGTGGTAAAGTGGACGAAAGCTCGATGTGCTTATAATGAATCAATGATTGAGTTCAGAAGACAAGGTTGCAAATATTTAACCGATTTTTTCAATATCTTTGAAGAGAAAAATGAAATCACTCGTATCAAATTTAGAAATCCCATCTCGTTTGATATTGATGATTTCTTTCCCATTTTTGAAGAGAAGCTTGAAGAATCAATTATTCAAAGCCGTGATGTTATGGATGACAAAGATCGCAAATATTTGCATGACTCTTTGAATAGAGTTGCAGAAAAGCATGAAACTGTACAAACAAGTTTCCGAAATTTTGATGATGAAAGTCAAGAACTTCAACACTGTTTCACTTTTTCCAAACCCAGATGTCATCTGCATGGTTTATCTTATGGTTACAACTTCTTGAAACTCGAGTACAGCAAATATGCAGGTAGAGTTCGGGGGCGCATAACCATACTTGTCTGGTTCACTTTTATCCAAGTAACAGGGGCCAAGTGTGATCTGTTTCTTTTGTTCTCATTTTTGTGTTTCTTTTGTTCTTATTTTCGTGTACACAATAAATATGGTGCGCCAATTTGTTGTCTATGTATACAACCATGAGGACAAGGTTGCTTTGAAGGGGGTGGGAATATTACGTATGTATTTTGGATAGGATCTACGGTGGTTTAAGCAGTTATGGTATTGGGCAGTTATGTGGGTAGTTTCTATAGGATGTTATATATAAATGATGTAATGGTGTAATCATTTTTATGAATTGAATTATGAAAGATTGAGAGTTCTTCTCTGTTGGGAGTTTGATTACACTCGAAGTAATCGTTGGAGGTCTGGTTTTCCTCGAATTAAACCATTATCGTTCGTTGAGAGATCAGGTTGCGTTTAAGTTCGTAACACTAACCTAATAAGGCTAACTATGGGTTTATTACTAACTATAGTGGAGGGGTAAACCTGAAATAAAAAATACGAAACTTACCAATCATAGACGGACAAACTCAGTTGTCCTTCAATTTGGTTTGAATCAAAAGTTGTCCAGATCGGTGAGAAAGATGAAACGTTAGGATTTCTATGAGGATAGCTCTACATTTATAGCTTCCGATTCTAATAATCGGTTTATGTGTACATTAATAATAACCAATTCTGGATTTTCTATGTCAATTGGAAAAAACTAAACCCAGAATCGGTATTAAAAAATCATGATTTCACATGTTTTGATGATGATTTAATTAAGATTAGCAGAATTCTAGATTAACAAAATTAAACATCAATAAATCACCAGTATTAATACCAGTAGAGTAGTTTATTCATTCAGTAATATATAGTTGGATAAAGAATTTTCCATATTACTTCAAATTATCTTTTTTTATGTTGTAGTGGTAGGCCTTATATAAAAAACATAGGCCTCAAGTCTCTAACTAGGGAGGACTGATTGTTCGGCAGTTTTTTTTCTTTTTGATTCCTATACATACTGAATGCATTCCTATTACAATCCAGTGAACAACTAGACCAGAGACCTTACAATTGAGCAACTAGACTAGAGACCTCAACAACGCTAGAGACCTCACAAAGTCTACTTGGAAAAGTGAGAAAAATAAGTGCGGGATGACTTTCAAACAGTCTGAAGGGGTAGTCCTGCCTATTCCTACAATGTTTTTCTCTCTTCCAAGCCAACTCACCGTATCTCCCTGTCACGTACAGAATTTTTCGATTCCCGGACAAACAGCATTAGGTCCATCCCACCTCATCCCTCAACATCTCAACCATGAAAGCGACAAAACTGAATTTCTAGATCGAATAAGTGGGCCCCTACGACCATTTATTAAGAACCACAAGTTTCAAATCTGGCAGAAAAAGCATATACATGGCTCATCCTCAACGGTAGATAATCTACTGTACTCTAATCTTGTCTACACGCGATGGATAGGATCACGATAAAATTTCACGTGCGTGTCGTATCACTGCCACGTCGTGTTACGGTTTTGAGGAGGAATGATGGAGATGCCCTGTCTTTGTAGCTCGAAAAGAACACTGTCTGTTGATGGAGGTTTCAGACCTAATGGCAAAGGTAGCCAGGGCATATCTACTGCTTCTTTCACAGCTTTGTCAATTACTTCCTCCGCCTGTGTAAAATACAATGCAACAATTATTAAGTTAGAGTCGCATGTGCATGCACGTCTAAGTTTACTTGGGTCTAAGCAAAATTATTTAATCTTTTCCCTCTAAGCAAAATTATTGTACTACGCAAATAAAATGGTTTAGCACGAAAGAAGATATTTAATCTTCGTGTAAAAAAGATATTTAATCTTTTCCCCTCTAAGCAAAATTATTGTACTACCCAAATAAAATGGTTTAGCACGAAAGAAGAAAAAGTACGTACCAACTAGATTGAAAGAAAACCTAAAGGACTTGATTTTAGAATGAAAATAAAAGCAACGATCTATGTTTATGTGGGCCCATATTGTGTCAGCGTGCAGTGTTACTAAAGCCGAACACTAGGTACAAATTTTAAGATGTGGTTTACCAGTTGATTAGATTCAATCATAGCCATTCTGCTGCTATCTTCAAATGTAGTGTCTAGTAAACTTTGATAACCTGCTGAGGCATTGTTCTGCATCTGGTCATCCAAACAAATTCGTTAATGATATATATTCTATCATCAAACTACATGCATTCATACATGGACATGCATACTTACTTGAGGAATGGTAAAATTAGGATTTTGAGATGGTGGCATCACAGGGCAACCCCATGCATCCACATGCATCTGAAACATGAAATATTCATACCATACTCGTAAAACATCCCTTGTGGTTGAAGTTTTGCAACATGATGAATAAATTCTACCTGCTTCACAAAAAAAAAAAAAAAATATATATATATATATATATATATAAAGGTCATGCGCAAGAAGTTACCCCAGGAAATGTTTTCCATTGCCAATTTTCGGGAGTCTGCCACGTGGGAAAGCTAGGATGACCCCACGTTTGAGCTGTAGGAGGAGTTAAGTGACTACTAGGATGGCCCCACACATGACAGATTGGGTGACTTGAAGGAGGATAAGAAGGGTATGCCATGATGGGTTTGTGTTGCTGATAATTGCTCCTTGGTGTGGAATGTCTGTTGTCTTTTGGATGGTGCCATCTCCTATCTTCTTCCTTGGGCAAAATGTGTCTTCTGTTCAATCTATACTTCTACATAAAGACATTATATCACATTGAATTGATCAGTTTCAACTGAAAACTTTTATAGTTGTATTTATATGAAGAATGACAGTGACAAAACAACAGACCGAAACCAGAGATTTCACAGTTCCCTCCAGAATTCAAACATAAAAGGAAATATCTTACTAACTTGAAGGTGACTTGCTACATTGTGCCTTGTCAATCCTTCAACTTTCATCAACTCAAGAATACGGGACGGAATTGCTTGGTCGACGCCTAGTTGCTCAACTGCCTTCACAAACCGCTTATGCAAATCTTGCGTCCAGTCCACCTAAACACAAATATTAATCATAGAGTGCACAGAGAAGTTTGACAATCACCATTTTTTGATCAATTTTCAATCTAACTAAAACAACTACTCCATAAGGCAATGAGATCATATATATGATGAGCTTGGGGGATAAATACAGTACCTTCATCTTCTTTCTACTAGCTCTGGTAACATATGAATTTTGATGTGAAGTAGACGCCTTCTTTGGATTTCCTGCCTCTACCTTGGAGCTTATTATGCTGTCTTTATTTTTTTGTCCAGGATGTAAGTGGTTTGCGGACTTGGAACCACTAGTTGAACCTTCTTCTTTGATCGAATCATTAACGAGCATTGATGAACTATCCACCTTAGCTGTAATATTTTCTATTGAAATATTACATGAATTTTCGACAGATTTTGCATCCCCGTCATGGTCCATTGGATCTTTCTCTACGGGGAAATTTGGTTGTTCTTGGCACTCGCCCTCTCCTAATAATCTTCCAGATTGCTTCAATTGTGGAGTTGATGGTGCAGGAAATTTATCGCTGGCGGTTGACTGATCATGATGGAGCTCATGGCTTCTGGTTAAATCCTCTATTTCTACCAACGATGTCTGAACCTTGCTTTCGTCTTTCTCTACTGCAAGTTGAAGAACGGGAGATACGGTTTCTTTGGTAGGATTCAACATTTTTGAGAGAGGATGTTCCTCTGCACTGAAGGCCTGTTCAGCATTTACCAGCTCAAAAAATAATTAGAAATCTTGGCATATTTGCTTCATGTAGATATAATATTATAGCATATCAGAGTAAGAGATCAAATTAATCCAATTCGATGTTTACTTAAGAAACCATCATTGAGACTGCTGAAACGAACCTTATGAACAACATGCTGCCATATGTTTCTTAGTTTTTCTTCTGATAGTGGCTTTTGAAGAAACTCAGCTGCACCAAGCTGAAAATTTGAAACACTGAACTATTAATTAGAATTCGTAGAGCTTAATTAGTTTCTAAACATTTATGTTGTCTTAGATCCCGAGTGATTTAAGAAACTCACCGCAATGCATTTCATAGTTGTACTTACACAATGAGTGCTTGAAATCACTGCACCAACAGTTTTTCAAGTCTACATTAATGCATATATCTCACCTTCAATTAGTAAATCAAATTAAAAATTGAAGCAAAGGTTTAAACTGCTTTACGGAGGTCCATAACCGAGAGGGATTAACACTTACTAATGGTGGGCAAGTCCTTCACATTCTCTAAAAACTTGAAACTCCCGAGGTTATTACCTGTGCTCACCTATACAGAAAATCCTGCTTAAATACCACTCAATGGGACTTTTAAAATATGATTGATTATTTTTTTGGGTGAGATACTTGAGCAAAAAAAAAAAAAAAAAATTCTATACACATTTATTCTTTTTCTAAGCTTCAAAAAAAAAAAAAAATTCTCAATATAATTTTTTTCTAGTTTTGTACGTGAGAAAGTACATATATCCCAGTGTATAATGTGTTTATGTATGATGATGTATCTATGTATTTTGCTTGTGTAAATTACCTCGACAATGGCAACATGATAGCTCTCACATTTGTTTGAAAGTGCTTCCATGGCCTCATTTTCGTCGCAGAATGCAGACACTGTGAACACAAAAGATTTGATAATGATAGTATGTATGAGATAATGAGAAACAAAATGGTTATCAAGAATTTCAAGCTTTAATATTGAACTAATTGCTTGAGATAATATGACAACTAGATCCGTCTAGACTAATCGTATTTGCACTAATGCATTAATTGATTCTAATAAGTTGTTTACCAATGATCAACAAAGCCGGAAGTCATAAATTCATTCATAATGCTATACACGGAAGGCATATGAACCGTACTCATGCATCACGTTTTCATCTCAGTGACAGCTAACTAGTTCACCTCGTTAACTTGTAATGTTATTTTTCTTATCCTTAAAGAAACTTTAAAACAAAAACAACGAACTAATATAGGAATCAGAGGTGTGCTTCTAACCGATATAATCCATTTGTTCAAGCTTTAGTTTTATCTCAGCAGCGGAGTGGATATCTTCATCCAGGAGAAGAATCCTAAGGCCTTTAGGGAAATCTTTCCATTCCAGTAGATCATCAGTTGTACAAACCATATCAGCAGCTGGTTTGGCTTTATCATCCTTTCTCAACACATCGATGAACGTAGGAAATCAGCTCTTGCATGCATCGAACTCGACTGATTACGTAAAATCCAAAAATAGAATTATAAATCTTCACCAAAACCAAAAACGTAGATTACCATTACGATCTAAGATGGTGATAGTACAGGAGTTGGAATGCAAGACATTAGAGACATATCTACTTTCGATATATAATATCACAGAACTTGATCTAATATTCTCTTAAGTTACTAGAATAATTAAGACCGGGCGATAATAAAATATTAGGTCTTGATTTGAAAATAACTCATGGGAGTTACAGAAAACCAATCCAAGCTTGACGATTGGAACACAAAACATTGAGATAAAAACTGATTGAATCACTAGAAGAATAAATCATCGAAAAAGACAAATAAAAGACTAAGCCCTTGATTTTGTATAATCTGGGGAGACAAGTCAAAACCATGTGAAGCAAATATCAACAACCTCTACTATAAGTTAACTGAAATGGAGCTGCTAAGAACCATATCCAAACAAGATAGTATTAAACAGACAAAGAAACGAAGACAGAAGAAGATTACAAAACCAAGAGATGAAAATACCTCTTAATGGAATATATCTTTTGAGTAACCCAAGATTGAAGCACTAGAATAGATGGAAGAGAGGTTAACTTATGAAGAGCTATTAATATACCGCAAGAAAGATAGCTTTTTTCTTCTTTTTATCAATCAATGCAAAATGTAATCATGAAGAAATAGTAAGAAATGGAACACTGATATGGACTTTGCTACTACCTTTTGTGCATGAAGACGATCCCCCTTTTCTCTTTAGATCTTTAATTTAAAATGAAATCATCCAGAGAGAGAGAGAGATTCTAACTTGTAATACAACCATGCACAGTTTACTGTCATCAACTCTGCACCACATAATCTGGAAAGCTTCTCTCTGAATCTAAAAGGTCAACAAAAACTTTTACACATTTTTCAACGAAGTCTTGATGGAATGCAAATGAAAACCATTCTCCTCACCCATAGATTATGGATTCTGGTGCATGATTTTTGAGTTACCCTTCTCTAAGAATTGTACTAATATTTGTACAAACATTATAGGGGTGACGCTTTTGTTTTTACACCTTATCATATTTTTTGTATTTTTTGTATTTTTTTTTCTGTGAGTGTCGGCGTAATTAAGCGCAAGCACTCTTGGTGTCTAAAATATTCTCAATTATATTAAATGCATAGACTAAGATGAATTTTTCTTTTTGTGCTGGGTAAAAAGATTATATATTAAAAATTTGCAACATCTAACAAAAAAATCATCAAGCCCTCCAAAAATATACAAACACCAAGAAAGACGCAACACGATTGAAAAAATACAAACCATCCAAAAAATCAAAATGTCAAAATCATGGAAGCTCAAAAAAGAGCTCCTTCCATCTAACTATTACATCATCCAAATGTATACCAGAGAAAGGCCTAGAAGTACTCGTCCAGTGAAAAGCCCTGATTTTAACTTCATTCACGATCTCATCCACTCGCTTTAACTTGGAATAGAAAGTTCTTGAGTTCCTCCCGATCCAAATGGACCAAAAAATAGTCGCGCGGAATCTGTTTTCAGATTCCAAAGCCCCTTTATGTAAATGAGAAAGTATCCTAGTATTTCAAGACTTCAAGGACCGAAGTGCCTTTGTGGTGAAATATTAGCGGGATTAAGAAAGAAGCTACGTTCGGCATCTCCCGATCTCGTACTAAAGAGTTTAAGACTCAGATAACTGGTATCATCATTCCAATGACTTTATTACTATACTACAGATATCGGCTTTCCCCCCTAAATGTACATAATTGCAAGTGGTTTGGTAACAACAAGAGTTACAGTACCCAAAATTTCCCAATTCCTCTTAAATATAAAGATTGCAAGTGCTATGATAGAGAAGTTAAAGGAAACTTTAATAAAGAGGAAAGGTTTCTCTATCAAACGCCGGAAATCTAGATGAGTTGATAGGAAAAACTTCTATTATGCCCCCTTAAATGCCGAGAATTGCAAGTGCTATGGTAAAAGCACTGCGCAATCCAAGTCCGCTTAAATGCCAAGAATGGCTAGTGTCATGGTAGAGAATTTATAGGAAATTGTGAGGATAAGGAAGGTCTCTTTATCAAACCAATTTCATAAAAGTGATGAGGAAAATTTTCCTCACGCAAACTGAGGATCTGGCCAAAGAGGATGCTTAGAATCTAAAACTACTCTTCTCGGATGCTTAATATCCGACCTAAATTGGTCGGATACCGAATATATATCCATACAAGAAGTATTTGTTTGTCATTGTTTGTCCCATTGTTTGTCTTTGCCTCCAATAATCTTTGCTCGAATCAGATTCCCTAAATAACGATTTACAACTTCAGTTTGGCCATCTATTTGGGGATGAGCAGTTGTACTATACTGCAACTAGCAATGGTTTTATCACGTCCGAAATGTCCACCAAGACCACTGCCATGCAATTCTTGAATCAGGTGAAGACGTAAAGAACACTGTGGTATACATAATTGATTTCCTTTAAAAAGAAAACCATTCTGATTGAGATAATCATCAACATTGCATGTAGAAGAACCACACTTCTCCCAAAGTGATTGAAAATCTTTGTCTTCACTATACAGATCCTTCAAGAAATCAAAAGCTAAACTCTCATGTTTAAAAGTGACGAGAAGATGAGCTCGTCTACTCAAAGCATTAGCTACTTGATTGAGTTTTCCACACTTATGTCTAATAGAGAATGTATACTGATTGATAGTAGATAACCACCTATTATGCATTCTATTAACTTTAGCTGAAGATTTCAAAAACTTAAGAGCTTGATTATCAGTTTTCACTATGAATTCACTATGAATGAGATACGGATGTCATTGTTTCAATGCTTGAACAAGTGCTATCAGCTCTAGTTCATAAGTAGACCATTTCTTCCTTGTATCAGAATTTTTCTCACTGTAATAAGCAACTGGATGACCTTTTTGGGACAATACAACTCCTATGCCAACAATAGAAGCATCATTATGAATTTCAAATGGTTTTTCAAATTTTGGCATAGCAAGAACCGGAGCACTACACGATTTTTCTTTGAGCAAATTAAAGCTCTTATCTGCTTCTTCTGTCCATTCAAACAATATGTAAGACCAACACCAATAGTACTGCTAATCTATGTCCCACGGGCGTCACCTCTTGTCTCATATCTGTCCGAGCCCTATTGTCCCGGTTATAGCAGCTCCCGTTAGCTAGCCTCCTATAGGACTGCCGGTATCAAATTTGTGGCAGTGAAAAACCAAGTTGCTAAAGATGAACCAACATGACTGTACGGATTCTTCATCTTTTATCAGTTTATCCATTATTGATTCACAATAAATGGGAAAAACAAGTCAAAACTAAAGAGACTGAAAAAGAAACTCACGGGCGACGCGAGTGGGAGGATAGTAGGAGCTGGAGCTAAGTCTCACGGGAATATTTAGGTCAAGACATTGGCCCGCTCCCGTGTCAGACATACTTCTTTTCAGTTCAGATATAATTGGTATCACACGTCTCTCCCTTTTCTCTCTATGCATAGTTAAGAGATTTGAATAATGATGTTCTTTTTTGGAAGTACTTTGGTTGTCACTGGAATTTCTTTTTCCCTCCATCGATTTCATGTATTTAGCTTGGATTTCAAAAGGACAAAGGTTTCTCCAAAATGATTTTTATTGACCGTGGATGTTAACAGGGCCGGTATCTTATAGATACAGGGACGGCATTTACACAGGGCCAAAGTTATCAGACATTTTAAGAAAGTGATAATGCAGGTCCGAGCTATATAACCTCTACAAGTCGAAAGTTTGTTTGAAGTGAAAAGGCAGCCGCCTCCCACCACCGTGACAAACATCCTGCTCTCCACTCAAAATTAAATTCATCAAATCTTTTCTTTAAAAATCTCTCTCCCACCTATTGATTTTCTCATATCAGTAAAATTAGAGATTTTATTAACCCCAACTGATCATCAAGATCCAAATGTAAAACCTAACTTCATGTCTAATGTCTTCGTGATGAAAAAATTAACCCAAACTGAACACGAAGAGAGTTTGATCATATTTTCGTCATCAAGATCCAAAAGAAGATGATTTTGTTCCATCAATATTAATTAGAAGATGATGATCCATACCTACTACCAGTAGAACTCATGTAAATTCTACTTCTCTTAATACAATTTCTCTATTCTAATCAAAAAAAATAAATGATGATCCATACCGTCTTCTTCAAATGTTGGAACTAATTAAATCCACTGATAGTGTTCAGAATTCTTGAACTTGCTGTATTACAGCCTTACCGATTTGACGTTTGTAAACAACAGGCCAACACTGTTAAATTGAACAATTGAACCAACATATCTCTTTGTATTTTTTCTATTAAAAATCCAATTTTATTAATAAAAACAGATATCGTCCATTGAGTTTCTACATTATAAGTGATGTAATCATTACCGGTGTTGTTACGAGATTTGGTAATATGGGCTATGTCCATAACGATCAAAAGTTCAATCTCCAGTTCTCAAACTGTTGGCGACAGTGGTGGTGAGATGCGGTAAGATTGGGGACGGTGGTGGTGAGATGAGGTAAGATTGGGGACGGTGGTGGTGGATCTTATTTTACTTTGGTCGATTTCCAAAAGTTGTAAAAGCAAAAAGTTTACGGCCATGGGAACAAGATGATGGCCCTGCTAATAGGAGGGGTCTTTTTATTCATGATGGCCGTAGTGTAAGCTACGGAACGCTCTGATAGGCTGACGTAAAAACTATGTTATATTTTTATGAGATATTCTCTAATCAACCCTGTTATTGAAAAAGATTTTGGATTTGGATTTGGTTTTGGTGCAGGAAGAAAACCATATTTGGCGAGAACCAGAACCGTTACCATCATGTTTCTGGTTCTTACCTCGAAAAATAACTTGATGATGTGATGGAATTCACTGTAACATCATAATGTCGTAGGTGTAGGCACTACCTGATCGAGCCTGAGTATACAAATCCCCATACCGTGAGCTGTTTAGCAGTGTCGGAAAACGTAAAAAAATTCATAGACATGTGGGTCAGGTCGTGAGTCGTGACACAAACCAAAACCAAAGAACATGGAACTTGTGTATTTAATAAGTTAATTCATTAACCAAAAATATAACAGAGGTCAGAGGTTAATGTGTCTTGTGGTAAATTGGAAGAACGGGATAAGAATATCATATCGTTTCAAGTTTCAACAGGCGCATGAAGATTGTATAAGACACATTAATATTTTTCCCTCCTAAACATGTAAATTAACAAATGTTGGGGTGTTTATGTTGTCAGAATTTTCGCTGGTATACATATAGGACATTTCCGATGAGATAACCAAAATCATCGCATTTGATTATTATTACTCCACAGTAAATAACCAAACCGCTGGTTTGATCATTAAGGGTAAATATATGACTTCTCGGCTCTCTTGTCCGACTAGACAGGTCTTTGCCGTTGGCAACTTGGCTGCTCAGTAATGACATGCCCGCTAACGAATATTGCTAATTAGCTCAATCTAACAACGGTTGCTCTACAGTACGTGTTTGTTTTCCGTAGCAAGAAAATCACTAGGAAAACATATTCTGCGTCAATTGCTTTATAAAAGTTGAGAGTATCTCTTCACCTAGGTCTATCAATGGGCATTCGGAACCGGTTGATTCGTGTTTAGTTGTGTCCTATAATTAGACTCATTAGTAATTTTAAATTGAATTTACCTTTACTTTTCAAACCATAATCAGTTATATTCGGTATATATCTTAATTCAAATATTTTTAGTCAAAAATGTTCGTTTAGTTTTAGAACTTTCATTCTCATTTTTGAAATTTAATCCCAAATTACAAATTACAACATCATTAATAAGAATGAATAACTAAAAATAAATTAGATATAAATTGGAAGACAAGATAATTGGATAACCAAAAAGATGAGGTCCACTCACACTTCGGATATCATTTTTTTTCATAAAAATTAAATGATAACAAGTATAGAACTAATATTCTGGGATATCTTTCCCTCGATAAGGATCAAAGAAAGATTGAAGTATTATTTTAAATACCCAAGAGGCATCCACAATTATCAGTCTAGTTTCGGCTCTAACTATTTTACTCATATTGGAAAACGTTTGGAAGGGAATTCGATTCTTAAAACAGGAATTGATTCCAGTACCATTAGTAACCACGTAGAATCGAACCAGTTGACAACCCCACTTTCCCTTGTTGGATTACAATTCAAACGCATCATTTCAACAGGCATCCCTTAGACAACATTATTTTTAGTGTTTCCCCATTGTAAATTGTTTTACATTTTTACTCCACACTTTCTGGAGTTAGAAAGGAAGTGGGATACATGATGATTTTGATGTAAACTTGGCAATGAATAAGCAAAGCCCTAAAGATATCTTTTATCTGTGTAATTATTCGACCAAACTAAATGGAGATCTATACTGATACAACCTTCTTTTGTTCAAAATAAAGCTAAATGGAGATTTGTTTTTATCTGTAATTGGAGAAGCCGTAGATTTTGGGCAGTACCCTGTTTTCCAGTCTTCATTTGTTGTTTTCATGATTCAAACTCAAAATAATTCAAGTGCTCTATCACTTTCAATGGAATATGGGGATTCTTATCTTATTCACAACTTCCAAAATATGTCCCCTCAGATCTAGGTCTACTTATCTTATCTGCCTCTTGTCTATTTCCATATATACCTTGAATTTCAAAATAAATAAATGGTATTTCTGTTTTCTTTTAACCATTAAGAAATTGGGTCTTGTTAACTTGTATCCCCATATACATGTTAGGTGGCCATTAATAGCCAACTTTTATCTTGTTTTTCTAATTTCTTCATGCAAATTTCGAGATATTTATTAATAACAAACTTACCATAATTTATACAGAGAAATTTATCAGTACCCTTTAGATTTGTTAGATTTGTTAAACAAATTCATTGACACCATGTATCACTACAATTTGTATCAAGTATTCATTTTTTTCACGACTTTTCCTCCCGTTAGCCTGGCCATTACGAGAGTGGGCCCTTACTTCTCCGATACGTCCTAAAGATAATCAGTTTTTTTTTTGTTTTTTTACCAAGCGAAAAATTGATAAAAACATCTTTAACCGGGCATAATCTTTAACCGAACATATATCTTGTAATTGCTAAGGGAATAAATGATTAACTGAGTATTTTAATATAAAATATTTTTCTCGTGAATTTTTTAAATAAACATTAAAATCAAGTGTTGTTACCACCAAAATTATTCATAGCCTATTATAACCTAAGAATACACGGATGTAAAATTGTAAACAACCAAAGTGAATGTATGAGTTGGTATTAAATTATAGTCATAAGGGTGTAAATGGAATTAACCTTTTATAAAAACATGTAAATCTTTTTCCAAGATAACTACAACTCCCATAAAAATTATCAAATTCCAAGATAAAAGGTGAGCTATTAATGATTCCTTAACATGTGTATGGGAATACAAGTTAACAAGACCCTAAGAAATTTTACATTAGTAATCATTAAGCTGCCCTAAGAAATTTTAAATATTTTTGGTAAAATCATTAAGCTGTCCTAATAACAATATATGCATCATTTTTGTCTACGAATCCACTCTAGGATATCGTCGCACTTGGTTTTACTCATGATCTTAAACATCAGTCAAGCTGTTTTGGTTAGATGCCATAGTTTGCTACAAGGATCTCTAGTAAACTCTGTACGGGTACGTTGCAGGAAAAATTGGCGTTAACGGAAATATCCAAGCCTAGGTTCTCGGGATTATGAGAATACATATTAATGGTGTTGATCGAGAATGCTTGGTGATTCAATTAAGGTTTGTTTTGTCTGGAAAAATGATTTAGCATTGTGGGGTTTTATTTCCCAACACATAGCCATTATGTTTAGTAGTTAACTGGGTGTGGTGGAGGAGTCGACCAACAATTCGATCCGATTAAATTTGTGGTTGTTCCATTTGCAATCTGGTAGACTATTTGAAGGGAGCACAACTGTAGGATTTTTAACAACAAGAAAAGATCTTTTGATCAATTAATCATTGTTGTGAAATACACTATCTTCAATTGGTCTTTGAGAACAAAAATATTTGAAGGTTACTCTCTGAGTACCTGCATCTGTAATTAGAAATCGGAACTGGTCATAACTGAGATTTTTTTTTTTCCTTCTTCTTCTTCTTCTTCTTCTTCTTTCTGTAACTCTTTTTCACTCATTACTTTGATGAGTGTTAAATTTTAATCAAATTTGCCACTTTTCATTCAAAAATAAATAAATTAGTTACTGTTATAAGCGCTCCTGGAAGATTTTGTTATACACCATGGTTTAGTGGTTTTGTCTTACACCACGGTGTTTCAATTTTGTTTTATTTTGAGACAATTTAAGACGAAATTGGTCGAATTCATACGATTTGAGGAAGTTTAGATATAACCGGGGACCCCAGTCTTTGATTATCAAGCAAATTTTGGAAAATAATGATCAATTTCCGTTCAATTTGTTCGCATTAAATAAATTGTAAAAACTAGATTACACCATGTTTTTCCAAGTTTTTGTTTTCGAAGTAATTGAGAACCAATTCGAGTTTTAATCGAACTAACAGCGTTTAACAACAGCGAGGGGTTATCTGATTATCAAATCAATTTCAAAAAAGTACGATCAATTCCAACTTAATTGAGTCGATTTTTATTTTCTTTTTAAAAAGAGTATGACATGACAGACCAAAATGCATTTTCACATCGCATATAAGGTCGACTTGAGGCTTGGGCGTACCAGAAACCCATCATTAAGATGGTTTATATAATATTTGGGTCTTATGGCTCTTCTCAAACTATTCTGAAATCCCTTTCCACATCAACTTGGGAAGTTCCCGCCGCAACAACAATTCACTATTTCCATTGCGGACGGACGTTGGTTGTCCATCTTCAAAGGAAAAAACGGACAATGGTTATCCATTTTGAAAAGACGAGGGTACCCAAATACACCGGAATCTTTTATTTATCAACCTATAAGTCCTTTACCAAGTGTGATCGTCTATGGACATAGTTGAGACAATACAACAACTTCAATACACACTTCGTGTGATCGTCTATGGATACGAGATCGAGACAATACAACAACAAGATCACTTGTGTGAATGACTATGGATTCAATATTGAGACGATACGACAACGAAGTGATTACTTGATAATAGGTTCGGTAATAACCGAACCTATATAGGATCAATATCAAGTGTTACGGATTAACGTACAAGTGCAATTTACTTTAATTATAATAAACAATTATAATGCGGAAAAATAAAGTAAATAGCACAGCAAGATTTTGTTAACGAGGAAACCGCAAATGCAGAAAAACCCCGGGACCTAGTCCAGTTTTGAATACTCTTAGAATTAAGCCGCTATACAAAATCTAATACCAACTTTGTATAGTTGAGACAAAGCAAACTACCCCTAGCTACTTATTTTCCTCAGTATCTCTGAGCCTTCGACTTCTAGAGTCACGCACGTGAATCACCAATCCTTTTGATTGTATTCCAAATAGTAAATGATAAATCTGTTTGGTAACCACTCTATTCAATCTTGGTAATAATATATTAATGAGTCATTGACAGAGGATCTTCTGTTTAATCTAATAAACTCATTTGTTTTGTTAGATCAATCCAAACTTTGACTACCGAAATAATCAAATTCTAGATTTGCAATCAATCAATATAGATCTCAAAGAGAAACTATAAGGTGATGCCGATCTCACACAACTACTTAATCAATTCTATCAAATATAAACACGATTATAGTTGGATCCCAGCCGATCAAGTTTTGTATACACAATCCACAAGATACGAAAACTAATAAGAAAAACTTTGGCATCTTCAAATCTTCGTTAGTCTTCAATAATAACCTGCACAACACCACTTGAAATCTCTTGTGATCAATCACGCACAGAACGGAGTCTGTTAACAATGGATTATCACAAGATGTCTTTAGATACGAAAATAGTTCAAAAGATCCCGTCAATACTTTGATCTAGTTTGAGTGAATCTTATATCAGAAGAGAATATTCTCAAGAATAAACAAACTTGGTGCAATCAAAGTTTCAACAACCGTTAGTCAATAAAAACAATAATCGAAAACTACAATAACAATGCAATTATCTAGTTTCCCACCAACGGTACTCGTAGAGCTTCTTGGTCCCACAGAAGTTTTTAAACGAGCGGTCGTAAGAGATTTCACCAAATTAGGATACTTTCCTCTCCAGTAGACGGCTCCACCAGAAACAACAAGAATGAAGTTTGCCTGGCTCTTAGGATAGTTTTCAAGAAATGCAAACTCAAGTATTTATACACCAAGGTTGTTTGGACAACAAGGAAATTCCAAAACCGAAAATATTCTCAAGATATTCTCATTAAAGTACCTAATTTCGGTTTTCCTATTTCCATATAAATGCCAAACCAATATTTCTGAAAACTCTCATAGAAAACTTCTATTATTAGTCTAGCACATTAACTAATAATATTTTCCAGAGGATGCTTTAATTGCTGGTAACTAAAATATATATGATGAAAATCATAATTAAATGCTTTTCACTTTTTTGGACAAGGGATCACCTTGAGTATCAAGGAATATCATTGCACAATAATGATAAGAGTTATGTACATGTTCAAATAATATCGACATCTAAAAGTTTCTCAGCAAACCCTAATTCCAAGCTTCGCACAAAACATAAAAAGACATGAGAATATTGGAAATTCGGTTTTGCTCCTTGGGATCGGTTGTACCAACCTCACAAAGTGAGTTGTGATCGGTTATACCATGTTTCCCAAACCAGGTTGTGATTGGTTACACCTTGCTTCCCAGAGGTAGCTTGTGATCGGTTACACCTTACTTCCTGAGTTAACTTATGATCGGTTACACCTTGCTTCCCAAAGGTAGCTTGTGATCGATTACAACTAACTTCTAAATTCATCTTGTGACCGGTTATACCTTGGATCTCAAAGTAACTTGTGACTGGTTACAACTTGCATTCCAATATAACTTGTGATCGATTACACCATGATTTCCAATGTATCTCGTAACCGACTACAACTAGCTATATTATATAGGCTATGACCGGTTATACCATTAATCTTAACAAGTTAAGATAAGTTCTACCTTGTCATCTTATATTGGTCATTCAAAAGATATTCAATAAAGAACCTGACCAATCATGATTTTTTTTCGATTATGAAACAAGTTCATATATGTACTTCCTTTAGAAAAATGTTATAAAACATTGTTTCCTAAAGTGAAATCATTCATATATAATGCACACATAATCAAACAACTATATACATAAGATTATGTCGATGTCGTATTTACGAAGTTCAAAAGATAAGTGTTATACTTCGTAATTCAATAAATTCATTGACACTTTGATCATAATGTCATGACCAAGTCTAACCACTAGAGTATTATATATATACATCTTCGCATGTTATGTTTTTCAATATAATCCGACTTGATAGATACGTTAGGAATGGAAACAAGATCAAGCCAATATTACTAACCTCAAGAGGAAAGGTAACGTCTTCGTTGTAGTCGTTACTTCTTCACATTCTTCAGGTCTTCGGAGTAATACTTGCATGTCTCATAATCCTAGACTTTCTAGTCTAACCTAAACGAAGTTTACTCTAGTATTTAATCAAGCGACTCTAGATGAGTTTTGATACTAAAATATGACAACCAAACTTGACATACCAACGCTTGGTGGGTTTAACCGAGCTATGCTCTAACAATCTCCCCCTTTGTCAATTTTAGTGACAAAACTTTTATTACATATGGAGCTAAATGAATTACAAAATAACTCTTTCTTCATACGCTTGATTCCAAGTTTCAACAACACAATAACCTGCACATCAATAAATAAATGACATTTGAATAACAAAGGCTTTTACTTTCCCTAAAGGCAAGCTAGGTAAATATTCAATCCGAACATCTTTGTTATTCCCTTTTTGAAGTATGAAATACTACACAACATTATGATATGTTTCTCCCCTTTAGTCTATGCTTTACTCTTTCGTTAGATATAACGTTTAAGCACAAATGTCATTTCATAGTGATTAAAAATCACTTGTTTACTCCATATATTTCTCCCCCTTTCTGTCACAAAATGACAAAGGTACGAGCAAACAAAGGACAAACCAAAAGGATCTTACAAATCTATAAGACTTGTACAACCTATAAGAGTTAATCACGAAGGTTTCACATACCGCTTTAGATAACCAATACTAAAACCGAAACTACAAGAGTAATTTAGTTTTAATATGTTATCAAGGAAACAATTGCAGAGGCAACTTTCCCTATAGTCTGACAAATTGATACTTAATTCTTTTGTCGAACCGATTGCGTATGTACAATCGCTTGTTTTGACCAGACTAAAATAGAGATCAGAATTAACTCTATTTCTCTCATCAGAATCTAATTATTTCATAAAATAACTTAGACCTTTCCCTTTAGACAAGACAAATACTAGGTTAGTTAACTAGTTTTTCTTGCAAAGGTATTCGATTAGACTTAAATAACTGAATCCTCCAATTGATCAGTCTAACTTAGATCAGAATTAACTTAGTTTCTCTTATCCGGAATCATATGGACTAAACAAATGATCCCGTAATTTTTGTTAAGCCAAAAACAACAGATATAAACCAAAGGAAATTGACTTGTCATTGTTTTTCTCAACCAGAAGCAATTAAAACAAATATAATCATTGTAAGCACCGCAATTGCACTAAATTTCGTTAAGCAAAAACACTTGATACCAAACAATAAAGAAGATACCAAATCATAAGCCAAATAAATTGACACAGTTTTTCTTAACGGGAAACAATTGAATCATAAAAATCAATCCAAACAGCATAATGGAACATATCAATTGTACAGAAATTTTGTTAAGAAAAAGCGATATATATGCAATTAACTCAAGCTTTTCTTAAACAGGAAAAACGATTAACTAAAAATAAAAATATCGCTACCTCAATTTACGCAGCCACTTCTCCCCAAAAAGATATATCGTTTAAGCACCAGTTCAATAAGAACTCTCCCCCAGTGTGTTGTCATTCTCTCGCAAGAACAAAAGAACAACAACAAAAGCAACCTTTACCAGAGAAAGGTTGAATCGGTTTTAAATAATGCGTGCTAATAACAAAATTTTAAACCCGAAACACATATGTTATGCTAAACACAACTTATGAAAATATAAATTGATTATCAACATATTGTGACTTTTCACATATGAGTTTCAATCGGAACACCTTATGATCCTTTGATAAAGCCTACCAACATGGGCTAGAACTTAATCCCGCTAAATCAAACATTCCACACAAACCATAAGGGTTACACTATATGAGATCAAATATTTAGGTTAATGAAAACCGAAACTAAACATCTCATAAATCCAAAAGCACATAGCAAAAATATAAGCATTCATACATAGGCTATGCAATCGTAACTATCAAATAATGAAACAAAGATTATAAAATAATAATTTTATTCATTCATAAATAGATATTGATAGTTTTATTCAAAATAGACCTTATACAAGATGTCGAAATAAATCAACAAATTGGTGTCTATTTTTCTGGATTAAGTATCTCAGCATATGACTTAATCCTTAGTGGTGTTCTAATTGTTCACTGAGGTTTCTTCAGTGTTTAAGCTCTTGAAGCACGTCTCAAGAGACTTGTCAGCAACCACTTATTTTTTTTCAAGTTTTTCAACTTGTTCCTTCATGTCTCAAAGATCAGCTTTTGTTTCTTCAATTTTTTCCTTTAGCCAATCTTGATTTAGAACCATTGTTATGAGGCTGGTTCTTAGTTCTTCAAAACCGTTGATAAAGTTTACCATATAGTCAGTAGGTATCCACTTGGTTTCTTTCGGATCTTGAAAGTTGAAAGACAAAAGTCATGACTCATCTTGTGATCCAGTAGAACTATCAGATTTGCAATCAGACATGTTTTTTGATATGATCTTTTTCTTCCTTTCTGTATCGATTCCCAGACAGTTCCTAACCTTAAAAGCTTCCTCGTTATTAACCTTTGTAATACTGCGAGTTATTAGAGGCATGCTCAGGGATTTAAATAAGAATTAATCAGGGTTTCTCAATACAAGCAAGAGAGAATTTTTTCTAAGAAGAAACAACTTTCGGACCGGAAATACCCAGAGACTTCCGTAAATATACAAAGAATATATTTTGTTTCCTTTGTCCGAAACTTTCATGCTGGAAGTTTTATTAAAATTCGAAAATTTTAAATAAACCCTAATTATGGATTAATTAATTAGACAATCCTACCCTCTTTCAGGTTGTAGCTCTCATCCAAAACCAGGACATTTGGAGCATTGAAGAGTGTCTTTATTGTCCGAACCTTACTGTCATTTTGTTTGCTAGAGTAGGAAGGCGTTTTAAGAGATCTTATTACCCTATGTCGGAGTGTTTTTTTAAACCGTTCTCAAAATATTGACAAAATGAAATTTAAGATATTCTCATCTTCCTTTCCAAGTATTTCAGAATAAAGTGAGACCAACACATCATCAGAAGTAATAGCAGAGTTACTTGTTCTAAGAGTGTTTTGTCTATTTTGTAGTTCGTACGTGATCAAAGATCTTTAACTTTCCAACAAGGTTGCTTCTGGAAAGTATTGAAAGATTATTTCCTTTAATGATGGCATACTTTTTAGACTCGTATCGAGCTCGCAAAGTTCTCAAAGTTTTCATCACAATATCCTTTTCAGAGATATTCATACCCAACGCATGAGAGGCATTCACTATTTCAGACAAGTTGTGATTAAACTGCTCAAACAAATCTTCATCAGCCATATAAAGGTTTTCCTAGCCAGCTGAAGTTAGGCTTTGAAGCTTTGCTTCCTATTCACTTAAATTTCAGTCTCTAAGTTATCCCAAGCACTCCTTAGATGTAGTACATGTAGATAGATAATATTGAAGATTTTGGCTTATGGCATGGATAATAACATTCAATCCATCAGAATTATAATTTGCAGCACTAATTTTCATCATGATATATTCAATTATATCCTTAACAACAATTTTACCGCTTACTAAAACCGTTGGAGGAATATAGCCCTTGACTACCTGCACACGTGTCTGAAAATCACGGGCTTGCAAGAAGGAGCACATATCTGTTTTCCACAATAAGTAATTTGTGCTATCGAAGGCTGGTAGTACGTTAATAGAGATTGAACACTTGTAAATAGATTCAAATCGCCTCAAACACAAACTTATTTGGTATAATGGTATTTTCCTGCTTTGATACCAACTGCAAAGAAGCAGGTACCAAGTACACCACCAACTTTTTCTTTCGGCAACCTGTATGAACAAAATCTAACACAATCACAAGTGGATCAAAGCAAAGACCCTTGAAGAAGATTGTATATAGAGTTTCTCTCTGTCTTCCACAATCAATATGTATAGACCAAAGTTACATGTACTTGATTGTTGAAAAGACGAGGGTACCCAAATACACCACAATATTTTATTTATCAACCTATAAATCCTCAACCGAATGTGATCGTCTATGGATAGAGTCGAGACAATATGAAAATTCTTTCACACTTCTTGTGATCATCTATGGATATGAGATCGGGACAATACAACAACAAGATTACTTGTGTGATTCACTATGGATACAAGATCGAGACAATACAACGACAAAATGTGTACTTGATAATAGGTTCGGAAATAACCGAAACTCTATAGGATAAATATCAAGTATTACGGAGGTAACGTACTTGTGTATTTTACTTAATTATAATAACAATTATAATGCGAAAATCAAAGTAAAAAACACAACAAGATTTTGTTAACGAGGAACCCGCAAAAGCAGAAAACCCCCGGGACCTAGTCCAATTTTGAATACTCTCGGAATTAAGCCGCTATACAAAATCTAATACCAACTTCGTATAGTTGAGACCAAGCAGACTACCCCTAGCTACTTAGTTCCCTCAGTATACATGTGCCTTCGACTTCTAGAGTTGTGCACTCTGTTTGGTAACCACTCTAATCAATCTTGCTATAAGATAAGATGAGTTGTTGAAAAAGGTTCTTATATTTAAACTAATAAAATCCTTTGTCTGTTTAGATCAATCTAAACAATAATTACCGAAATAGTCAAGTATAGATTCGCACTCAATCAATATAGATCTCGAAGAGAAATATAGAGAATGCCGATCTCACGCAACTAATCAATCAGATCTATCAACGATAAACTGATTCTAGTTGGATCCCAGCCGATCAAGGTTTGTGCACTAAATCCACAAGATAGGAAAACTAATAAGAATTCTTCTTCGTCTTCAAATCTTTTATTTCCTTCAAATACCTGCACAACACCACTTGAATCTCTTGTGATCAATTACGCACATAACGGAGTTTGTTAACAATGGATTATCACAAGATGTCTTTAGATCTAACAACAGTTCTAAAGATCTCGTCGATACTTTGATCTATTCTAAGTGAATCTTATATCAGAAGAGAAGATTCTCAAGAATAAACAAACTAGGCGCAATTAAAGTTTCAACAACCGTTAGTCAATCAAATCAAACCGAAAACTAATAACACTACAATTATCTAGTTTCCCACCAAAGGTACTCGTAGAGCTTCTTGATCCCACTGAAGTCTTTAAACGAGTGGTCGTAAGAGATTTCACTTAATTAGGATACTTTCCTCTCCGAATAGACGGATCCACCAGAAACAACAAGAAATGAAGTTTTCTTAGCTCTTAGGATGGTTTGCTAGAAATTAAAACTTAGGTATTTATAGACCAAGGATGTTTGGACACCAAGGAATCTCCAAAACTGAAAAATATACTCAAGATATGCAATGAATGCACAAATTAGATTTTACTAATTTCAATAAATGCTTGTCCAATATTTCCGAAATCTCTCATAAAAAATATCCAATTAGTAAATGCACATTACTAATCTTTATTCTCTAGAGCTATGCATTAATTGCTGGTAATTAAAGCATATAAAACCAAAAACCTTAATTAAAAGATTCTTAATTTATTTCGGCACGTGATCACCTTGAGTATTAAGGAATATTTTTGAACAATAAATGATAAGATTAACTGCTCGTGTTCAAAGTATGTTGACATCTTTTCAATGCAAATCCGTATTCCGTATTTACATGGATTTGCTTCTTGGAATCGGTTCTACCACATTTCAAAACAAGTTTAGAATTGGTTCTACCAGTATTCCAAGACTATTATGTGATTGATCGTACCAAGTCACAATGGTTAGTTGTGATCGGTCCTACCAAGTCACATACATGGGTTCAGATTGGTTATAACAATCACTAGGATCGGTTCTACCTCAACATGGTACCTACTTGTGATCGCTCATACCAGTCACTAGGATCGGTCATACCAATTACAAGGATCGGTAACACAACCACTTATGATCGGTCACACCAATTACCAGAATCGGTCACACCAATTACAAGGATCGATCATACCATCTCATAGTGATTACTTAGGATCGGTTACACCAATTACTAGGACCGACCATACTAAATCATAGGTCTAGGTATTATGATCGTTTATACTAAGATACATAACCTGAGTTAAGATCGGTTCTACCAACTCACACATATTGGTCGTCCAAAGAATATGCAATGAATAGCCAGACCAATAAACCTATTGATTTCCCTTTCGATTCATGATACAAGTTCATGGATGTACTTCCTTTAAAAAAATGTAAAACATTGTTTCCTAGGATGAAATCTTCACCATGCCCATACACATAATCACAAAAGTATATACAAGATTATGTTGATGTCATATCTACGAAAAGATAAGTGTTATACTTCGTAATATCATTCCTTAATACTATGACCATACTATTATGATCATGTCTGTTTACTACAGTATAATATACAATATATACAGTATATACAGCTTCTCATGTTATGTTTTTAATATAGCACGACTTAAAAGATACATTAGGAATGAAACAAGTTCAAGTCAATATTACTAACCTCAAATGGAAGGATGATATCGTCGTATTAGGTATTAAAGGGTTTGAGCCACCGGGCGTGTATTACTACGCCTTCTAACTTGTCAGCATTGATGAGCTTGCAGTAACCTCCCAAAATAATTTCCGCCACTAGGTACGGCTCATCTCTCCCTTCTACGGAAACGGACGGAGCAGGTTGAGCGACAACTCTCACGGCCATATCTCTAACTTGAAATGGGTTTGGGCGTTGCGCCATTACTTTCCTAGATTCCCCATCTTTAACTGTGACAGCCTCTAAACTCTTGATAAAATACTTGAAAGGACCAGCATCCCATTCACATCTCCTAGTGACGGCTGGGAATAATCGGATCGAGTCCCCAAGCCTTGGCAGAAGGAGGAGTGACTGGTTGCAAAAAGGGTTGTTCAATAAGACTTACTTGTGTCCGGAATCTTCGAACAAATGCTGATACGCTCTCTTCAGGCAATTGCGTCACATTCGCGAGTTGTTGATATGGCAATAAATAGTCTTCAGGATTGGATGGCTTGTTGGAGACCCTTTCAGGTATAGACACTGGCAAAGGGCATACTCCTAGCTTCGCCTTGTTTTTGTGTATCCACAAGCGCCCATGGACCATATCATAATTTGGGTATTCTTTAACTATATAAAATTTGGCGCGTGTTAGAGCATCTCCCACTTTGATTTCGAGATTGATGTACCCGTAAGCGTCTATGGGTTCTCCTTCTGAGTTTTTGATTATGGTTGGGCAGTGGACAACTTCCTGTTTTGAAATCCTTGCAGCTCTCAGAGTCTTGACGGTGACAATGTTAAAATCAGAGGCCGCGTCAATCAGTGTGTTGTCAAACTCAACATCCTTCAAGTGAGCGGTGGTTAGGAGTCCCCAGTTGCATCTATCGGTCGCGCTTTCTAGGAAAGATTGGGGTTTGGGAGCGGCTTCCCTGACTAGAAACAGACGCTTTCCTGATACAACACGGTTGAGGGCTGCAAATACGTCTTGACGCTGCGCCTTGGAGAAATACAGAATCTCACATAAATGCTCCATCATAGACTGTACGGTTTTGTGGATGGAATCCCCTAAACTCATGTAGCTCCTGATGGGAAGAGGGTCTCTATGAACTCCTTCGGTGCCTAATTGAAGTTCTCATGCATCTACCTTCTCCTTGAAGATGTGTTTCAATTTGTTGCAGTCACTGGTTGGGTGATTGACAAACCTATGGTAACGACAATATTTGGGATTTGCCATTTCTTCCTCAGTTGGTGGACGCCTAAGAGGAGGTAACTTGATGATGTCATCTTGAATCCACGCTTTCAGGAGTTCAATTACTTCCTCAATTGGAAATGGGAAATTTGGAGCAGCATCTCCAGTTTCTTATTGTTGTAGAGGGATCTTAGCCGTGGACTTCTGGGGTGGAGTTGTCTGATGTGCTGGTGCCGCACGTTTGGGTTGTTTTTCTGCTGCTGGAGCTTTCCTATTTCACCCACTACACTTACAGAGGGACCGGTACTATATTGCTTGTTGATGAGGCGTCTGTTTCCTCGAGTCTCGCGTGCATCTTCACTCCTGGCTGGTCTGGTTCTTTCCAACAAACTGGTGCTGTCGTAGCCGATCGCTTAGCAGGTTCATGGAGTTCAGAGAATGTCTGGAAGCGTAGGTTCTTCAGTAAAGCGTGATAGATTGGAACCATACTGTTAATACATGACTCCACCAACTGTTGTTCAGTCACATTTGGATCGTGACAATCCAGTGCATGAATCCTGAATCTCTTGACATAATCATTCGGATGTTTATTGTTTCGTTGAAACATTCTTCCCAAGTCTGAAAAGGTGATTTGCTCAGACACGAAGAAATATTTCTTGTAGAAAGCGGCAACCATCTCACACCAGTTGAATATGTTGTTTGGTGCAATGTTGTTATACCATGTGTACGCTCTTCCGGTAAGTGACTTTAAAAATTCTTTCAGGCGGAGGACATGATTGTATTCATGCTTTCCTAAGGATTCAAGGAAACGAGAGATGTGTTAACGAGCGTTAACAGTACCATCATAAAGGAAAAATTGAGGAGAAGAGTATCCTCTCAGGAGAGGAACTCTTTGCACATCAGGAGGATAAGGAGGTTGATGATAGTGTAGGTCTATCGGGTTTTCTTTGCTTCGATTTTGGAGAAGTTGTTCCAGATCCTCACGCGCGATGAAATTGGATGGCTGATTTCTTTCCAATGGACGTTTAGGAACAAAACGAGCCTCTTCTTCTATAAAGGTGTGCCCTTCTGAGGTGCATGCACCGGGAGTACTAAAAGTACTCCTTATTGGATCTATTTGGGGTTGATGTGGCTCTTGTGGTAGCCGCTCCGTTAGCGTCTTGAGGAAAGTAAGTACCTCTTTCTGAGTTGCAGCCATGTCTGTCTAAGCCTTAGCAAGAACTTCTTGTCTTTCTATCAAATCAACAATGGTAATAGGGGGTTGACTTCCTCTGTCTCCTCCAGTCTCTCGTCCTGATGGGGGAGTGGCAGTAGCTCTGGTAACAACCGGGGGAGTTACGCTCGAAGAAATATTGGGGATGGCGGCAGCGACTCTAGCTTTGGTGATAGGAGGTGTCACGCCTGAGGGAATATTTCCTGCGCCGCTGGTGTTGGTGGTAGAGGATGTAGTGCCACGAGATGCGTTGATCGTGCTTGTAGGCGGTACATTGGTGTCACCGGCGGGAATGTTAACACCAGGGGTGTTGTCAGCGCCTGTAACATCGAGATTTGTTGCTGATCCAGACCTAAGATCCACCATCTTGAAATTGGGAAGATTGAAATGAAAATCGAGAAATTAACTTCGCAACCGAGAGATTAATCTCCCACTGTGGTCGCCAGTTATTTTGGGGTAAAAACCGTTTCTGCTGGTTTTGGTAAATTTGGGTGTGTTGATGAGAAACGAATTCAAACCCTAAACAAATGCACTGCACGGGAGTATTTTTAGATTCGAGAGATCAATCTGTACAATCCTGGCCTAAACCAAGAAATGGCTGTTCCAGTCTTGCTTCGGTCACAAAGTGAAAGAGAAGGGTTGATCTTAGGGAGGGAAGCGAAGAAGGTGTTGAGATCGGAATGGTTAACTCTGAAGGTGAGGCTATTTTATGACTTGTATCAGAATATGGAACTGGCTTGCAGAATGTAAACTTATCAGTTCTTTGTGTTTTCTGGATACTTGTGTTGATCACCCTTGTGTGTTGTCAAAATAGGTTGAAAACCTATTTATACCAATCATGATTGAGCGCACCCTGATCTCGTAGGAAGTGGAGACAGTTAAGTAGTGTAAAAGTGGGGATGTGTAAAAGGTGGTGAACATCACGTTTCCGTCATGAGGGAAGACTGGTCAGCCTTATACCCGCTACTCTCTTGTTGTTGTTAACCGTCCGCCCTTTCCTGACACTTTCTCATAATGGGCGTGTTGCACGCCGCACGTTGTAAACCGCCAGACCAATACCCTGATGAACATCCCCTAGTTTGTGTCATGTTTGATGTCTCGAGTATTTTCGTGAAAAATATGTAGCAAGTTGCTGAATGGGTCTTGTTTGCAAGACCTAGTTATTCTGACCAAACATGCGCAAGCCAGGCGGCGGGTGGTCATGTGTGGCGAGCCAAGTCATGAGACTTGCCGCAAAGAATAGCATGTGGCGCTATTATGTTAAATAACTAAGTTATTTGTGAAACCAATACTTATAAAATATTGTATGTACTCGATGCATGTAAAGCATCGCTTTTAAGCAAGCAACTCAAAATAATCGATGCATGTGAAGCATCGTTGTATAGAGCCTGTCTTGGTTGTTCGCGGAACCTAATGTCTTAAAAGGAGCGTGACCAGCCACTTTCGGGAAGCTGCTGGGAGCTGTTCATGCATGCCAAGAGTAGGCCGGTCGATCCCTATAGGAGAGAAATGGCTGGTAGCTATTTCGATATCCTATTTGTCGGTCCAAGTTAAATCTAGACCGGTTAAATTGGCTAGCCAAATTGGATGGCTGAGATGATTTACGGCAGTTATTGGTTGCCGTTAATTTATTTAAGATTTTTATAAGGAGCGCGGCCAGCCAACTTTGGGCGCGCGTTTAGGAGCCATATGGGCGTCCACGGCTTGACCGATTGCTCCTCATGGAAGTGGGGCGGCCAATGGTCACGGCCACATCTTGTTTGGCACCTAGAATAAAAATTTGGTCGGCCAATTCGTCTGGCGAAGTTGGGCGGTCAAGATGATTTGCGGCAGTTAATGGCTGTCGTTGATTTAATTTAAGTTTTAAAAGACGTGTGGCCAACCTATTTTGGGCTAACGGTTTTTGGTGCAAGCAGCGCGCTGGGAGTTGTTCGACCGGCCAGCACTGTAGCCGAGCCGCTGGTGAGCATGTTTGAACCTTGCCCATTGATCGAGATTAAATCTAGGCCGATCAATTCGGCTGGCGAAGTTGGGCGGTCAAGATCGTTTTGCGGCGGTAATGTAATGATGCTTAATAAAATTAGGGTTTTGTAGCTCGCGTGGCCAACTACTTTGCGCTGAGCGTTTGGTGGCTCCGCTTGCGAGTTGGAAGGAGGCCGATCGTCCTGGGCATTAGCAGGCCCGCCAGTGTACATGATGGTGTTTATCCGACCATGATAGAGGCGGCTAGGTTTGAAAAATCGACTGGCCAAAACGTGCGGCCGTGACCGTTTTTTTAGACTGACATGGGCAGTCTAGATTAGATTCCTTAAGAAATTAGGCGCATCGACCAACCGACTTCAACCTTTATTAAAAAGTGCGTGTGGCGGGTTTAAAGCAATCTGATTGGTCGATGGGAAAGGGCCCGGTAAGCAACATGGAGTGTGGCCAACCGGCCATAGGTGGCGCCTGCTGAGGAAAATTGGTCGGCCAAGTGGCGCGGCCACGCCTCCTCTTGCTGCTACTCCTATTTGCCGCAGCTCCTCTTTTACTTTTTGTTTTCTGATTTTTGGTATGACTTTGCTCCTACTAGTCCATGGCGGATTAATTTCCTAGTGTATCTAGGATTAGTTTTGACCAATAGGGTTCGAAATATCGCGCAGGGCGCAAAAAACCTAATTTTTGCAAATTGATAAAATTAGGTTGAGCTGAATTTTGCAAGTTGCCGCAAAATCAATCAATTTTTGGTGAGTTTTGCATACTGATACAAAAAATCACTAATTTATTATCAAAGGGAAGCATAACTTTGCGTGCCTCTGATTGAGTACTTCCACACGCATCTTAAACCTGACACTTCGGGAGATTCATGCTACTCGGCTGGGAGTGAGAATTAGTCGTCATGTCATATCAGTATTAAAAGTTCAACTGAGGAACATGGCATAGAATAAATACTCAAAAATTTACAGAATATTTGGGATTGTTGCTACACGCACCATTCTGGATAAATTTTATATAAATATACTGAATTGCTCAATACATATGTAAGTAAAGAGGCCTGGGCACTCATCACTTTTAAATGGCTCAATCTTTTTTGCAGAATGATGGCGCATTAAATATAGGGTTTTACAATTTTATCCCTGAACTAAAAACCACCATCAACAAGCTGCTTCAATCGAAGCTTTCCTTTTCCTTGTCCGGGTAGACACGGAGTTACCAGCAGAACCTAGAGCAGTCCCAACAGAAGAAGTAGGAGAAGGCTGCAAAGGAAACATCAAAAATACTTAGCAAAAGGCCACAAAGGTGCTAAGGCTACAAATAAAAAACCTCCGTAACAAACAAAGGTTACCTCGTGAGAAGTAGCAGGGTTGAAGAACCAAGGCTTGTATCCATCATACTTAGCAGGCAGAGATGAATCTGTACGAGGGACGCTGGGATCTGTGGTAGTAAAACCATAAGCCAAGGGACCCAAAACACGAAGCAGAGTACGCGCCCAACAATCATCATGGTCCAGACGAATGCGATCAGGCTTTGGCAAGAAGAGCTTAGCAGAATAGGGGATGACAGTCAACCTAGTCTTGTCAATCTCCTCCAACAAACGAAGGCTATTGCCTTCCCTAATCTGCTTAGCAGTAACATGGATACGACGGGGGACAACACACCAAGGAAAAAGGTTACTTTTCTGAATAGCATTAGCATAGGTAGCATTGAATTGGCAGGGGTATAATCCTCCTGCTTAGACCTCCCAGGAGCAAAAGGGTCATAAGACTTCAAAGTAGTCTTACCCTTACTACGGATTCAATACTCATGAAGGGCGCGCCAATAATTACCAGTGTATTGCATAATCCCATGGACCTGAATTTTGTTCACCGGGTCATCCCTGGTAGACAAAACATCATAGTAGAAAGGATCCTTTCTACTAAACAAAGGCAAAAGCATACCTGCGGCCAACTGACCAACACTGATCAACAAGTTGTTCTCATCATAAGGGAAGCTCCGGATCATAGATTCAGCGAGAACATCAGGGCCATTAACAAAGGAGATGTCAAACATATGCAGACGGAACGACTTGGAGATCTCAGCCAAAGACAAGTGGGCGTAGCTATCCTTGTCACGCAGCTGCAGTCTTTGGAGCTCATAATGAGGAGGGGGAGGAGGAAGATCCTCAACAGCAACCTCTTCTACCTCAGTATCCACATCAATCTCAGGTTCCACAACCACCTCAGTTCCCACAGGCATATCAGTGTCCTCAGGGGGTGGAGAAGGAGTAGTGTCGGGATGGTCCATACGCGGAGGTGGCTCAGTAGACGATCTAGGCTTCGGATCCCTGTGCACAGGTTTCTTTGGAAGTCTCATAATCCCTAACACCAACAGAAAATACAGTCCTTCAACAATGGAGGACAAAAATTGCAGTTGGCTCAAAAATGAATTTGGGGCAAAAACAAACATACTTTGGGCATGGGTTTATCTAAACCCACCAGAGGAAACAACTTAATTCTTCCACGGAACGAAAATGGAGGATTATTAACCGTTATGATTGAAGTTGCAGACAATGAAAAGTCATGGCATATTCATGGTGAAATCACGAAATGGAAAGTAACCCATGCTTTCAAATAACATGAAGAAGCATAAAGAGACAGAAATCGATACATGCAGAGATGAAAGCAATATCAACAACCAACAAGCCAAGCATGGAGTATATGAGAAACAACAGTGAAATTAAAGAAACAATGTTTACTAACCTGATGATGACGAACGAGCGTGAGCTTTTGGGAGTCGAGAAGAAAACCAACAGTTAGAAGCAAAGGGAACGAGGAAATCTCTGAGAAAGGGATAGAGAGCGTCAGTTCGTGAAGAGAGGGGAGAGTTAATGAAATTCCCATTTTTATTCTCTTCGTATAGGCGGCTAGATAATCCAAAAACTTGGATGTCCCAAAATTCAAAGGGAAGTTATTGCATGAAAGGACACATGGGGACCACCCAACCGGTACGTGCAAAAATGGCGGCGTTACGGAAGTTTTTTCTTCCAATCCTACCAAACGGTAGAATATGAAAGAAAAGGGGAAAACTGTGAATATCAATATTCTGCAGAGCACGTGTCACGGTTTCAGTGGTCGCATGCAAGATACATATCCGTTTGGGTCATGGGAAAGCATCATAACCTGGTATTGAATTGGCCTATCGCCTTCTGGTTTATTCATCTCAATTTCCCCTGCCTCGAGTTTTCTCTGAAAGATCCTTCGTAGGTTGAAACATTTGACTGTGGGGTGTTGTATTCTTCGGTAGAAGTGGCAGTACCTAGCGTCATTCTTATTGATGGTGTTGAGGTCTGTCTTTGTCGGAGGTAACTGAGCTTCCTTGTTTGCTAACCATTGTTCTAGTAATCCCATAATATGTTCCTTACTGCACGGCAGAGGCGGTGGGTATGCTCGTTGCTGATCTTTGGCGTTGTCTCGATTATAGGATTGATTTTCCTGTGAGTTCCATCACTCTTGGTTATTGTTTGCGCGAGTATTTCGCGGTGCAATCGATACAGAGTTGACTGTGTTGCGCCAAGTCTAATCCATATTAGATTTATCCACGCAATCAGAGATCCTCGCTGCTGCTTCCCCCAGCTCGACAAAGGTTGGGAATTGGAAGTTGACCAGGATTCTCTTAGAACAGGGCGTCATTCCTCGTACACAGATTTCTACCAGCGCGTCTTCCTTGATGTCCTTGTGACAGTCCAATGCGGAAAGGCGGAATCTAGTAATGTATTTGCCTATTTTCTCTCATACGCGCTGGCCGCATCTGCTCAGGTTTATAGTTGTGATCTTTCTCTTTGCTGAATAAAACTTTCTGAGGAAAGGGGTAGACATAGCCGACCACGAGTTGATGCTTCCTGGCTTCAGGTTGTCATACCAGATGAATGCTGTATCAGTCAAAGACTTTGGAAATTCCCTGAGGCATAGTTTGTCGTTGGCCGCGCGGTCATTCATGGCGGACAAGAATCATCTAAGGTGCTCGCGTGCGTTCCCTTGTCCATTGTATATTTTGAATTTTAGTGAAGCATAGTCCCCCGGGTATTGGTAATCTGCGACCTCAGAAGAATATGGACTGGTCATGAAGTCGTAGTTGTCTTGCTTTACTATTCTGTAGTTCGCCTCTAGGTACTTAACCATCGCCTCTTGCGACATGATTGCAGGTTCCTCTTCCTCTTCTCCGACGTTCTTCACCGCTTCTTTGGTGTTTTGCTCGGTTTCGGCTGTTTTTAACAACTTTCTCAGTTCCTGCTCTCTCCGGACGTGGTCATCTAGTTCTTTTCTCATTTCTTGAATGGAAGGGCGCTTGGGAGATGCGTCCCCTGCTGCTGTCTGCTTTTCTTTCTCATGTGAAGCACTTGGCTTTCTTCCTTGAGTGATTAGGCTTGATACTATTTCCACTCTCTCGCCTTCAGGGTTGGACGGCTTGTTCTCTAGCACCCCCACGCTAGTGCTTCCTTGGTGCGTTATGGTGGGCTAGGCACGAGCCTCCGGGTGTGGTCGCCAAATATTGAGGGGTGAATCTTGTTTTGGTCCTTCCCGTCCTAGTCACACCTTAATGGCAACACTTTCTAGGAATGGTATGAGAGAGAGCTTGCTTTCCATTGTACTATGTACCTCCTCTTATAGACTTTCCCAAAATCCCTTCCTTTTATGACATCATGCCACATGTCCTAAACCTCCTTAATTACCACTAATGCCACTCCTTCTCTAATACAACCTCCTCCTTTTCCCTTATTCCCTCATTATCCTTTTCTCCTCATGGATACTTCTTAGTGGACTTCGACCTTAGTCCTCAAGTCCCCTTTGTTCATATTGGATTTGGCACCCCTTTAGGGGCTCCCTAGCCCTGTTAAAGGGTAATAATTTTCATGTATCAACATACTTCCTTTAAACAAATGTAAAACATTATTTCCTAGGATGAAATATTTACCATACCCATACACATAATCACAGAACTATATACAAGATTATGTTGATGTCATATCTACGAAGTTCAAAAGATAAGCGTTATACTTCGTAGTCTAATTCCTTAATACTATGATCATATGATCATGTCTCACTACTAAAGTAAAATATTCATTTACAGCTTCGCAGTTATGTTTTCAATATAGCACGACCTGAAAGATACGTTAGGAATGAAACAGCTCAAGTCAATATTACTAACCTCAAGTGGAAAGATGATGTCGTCGTTGTAGTTCGTTACTTCTTCTCATTCTTCAGGTCTTCGGAGTAATACTTGTATTTCTCAACATTCCTCGACTTTCTAGTCTAACCTAAACGAAGTTGACTCTAGTATTTAATCAAGCGACTCTAGATGAGTTCTGATACTAAGATATGACAACCAAACTTGACATACCAACGCTTGGTGATTTCAACCAAGCTATGCTTTAACAATTGTGTATGGGAGTTTTTTGACGATCTCAAAAAATCAATATCCAAGATCATTCTAGTCATATCTGAATTAAGATGATTCAAATTCTAACAAGTATGAATTCAACAAGAACGAGTCTTTTTTTTTATCTCAAATAATAAGGAATTGATTGATTACGTACTACTTGTGTTGTTCCTATTATAAATATATACAATATAATCCGGAAAAAGAAGAAGAAAAGATACCAGAAATTTTGTTAACGAGGAAAACTGACCTGCAAAGAGACCTCGTCCAGCTTTGAAAACCAAACTGTATTAAATCGCTACAGAAACTAGCCTACTATCAGACTTCGGACTGGAATGTAGTTGGAATCGAATTAACCTCCAAGTAATTCATCTTTACTCGTGTTCCTTACATCTCTTGAATCTCGCAAGATTCTATGCACTTGATTCCTTTAGTTGACGTCCTTTACAGCCTAAGAGTTGCTTCAACCTCAGTGAAGACTTTTGATACTAATCTGGCTCTAAAAGACAAGCCTATTTGATTTTGCTTTTTGTATGTTTCAATCTAGGTTTGGAAATCTATTTGCAGTGGACAAAGTTCAGCAAACCATACGAATCTGGAACACTTGCATTCAAATAGCTGAGAAGCCTAGATTACTAACCACCTCTGAACAAAAATCCACACAAATCAAATAAGACTTTAGATATCTATCTCCAGGAATCATAAAGTCGTAGTTGTCTTGCTTTACTATTCCGTAGTTCGCCTCTAGGTACTTAGCCATCGCCTCTTGCGACATGATTGCAGGTTCATATTCCTCTTCTCCGACGTTCTTCACCGCTTCTTTGGTGTTTTGTTCGGTTTCAGCTGTTTTTACTGTAGACAATCTTCAGTTATTTGGAAACTTAAGACAAACTAGCAATTAAATCTTGTTATTACTAAAATTCGTTATTACCATATTAACAGAAATGTCATTTCTGTTATGTCTAGTCAAATTTGGGTCAACCCGAGGAATATAACTTGGGAAGGCTTTATCAGAACCTTCATGGGGTCCACATGTTCAATGGGCAATCTTGGCAAAGAATTTCTAGCTCGGGTCTGCCTCAGCCAAGCCTTCTAAACCAACCAACCAACCCAAGTCCCACCTCTATGGCAAGCAAGGTTTGCATACCTCTATAGTCTGTGAAATTTAAACTGACTTAGGTTATACATACAAGTATGTTTACCTTGAGCCAAGCAGTTCGATATCTCTCATAATTAAACTTTGAAACATTCCCAATAGCCATACACAATGTTCAATGTTGCTTGGACAATTTCCAAATGATCAACTTGAAACAAAAACAGTTCATGGACAATTTTAATGTTGCTTGGACAATTGTTCTAACTAAGATTGCTAAGGATCTACGAATATCCATTGCTTGAATCATATTTCAACAGTTTAACCAAGACGAGCTTGAAATCGAAATTTCTTCCTTGCAATTTTAAATCCACTAAAATCTCTTATAAAATAGAATAGTAAATGTCGTAAGTAAATAGGATAGGTAAGTCTTCGCAAGAAGTTCTCGCAAATTATGCGTATGTAAACTAATGAAGTTTATTTTAATATTTGTAATTAAATTGATATTAAGTCTATTTATGTAAACTGCTACATTTAATTATAATTCATCTATTTAGAAATACAATTAATTAAAATTTAAAACAACATCTTGCTCGAGTAGTATGTGTACTTTTTAACATCCCATACGAGTTATCAAATACTCGTTAAGAATTGCGTAATGAGCTTTGTAAGCAAACTTTGTTCCTTTCCATCTTTTCCATTGTTCGCGAGCTCCCAATACAACTTCAGCATTGGTTTCTCCCTTGGTCGATATTGATTGTCAACCCAAACTAAAGGTATGAAATCTACAACTTGTTTTCTTATAGTTCCAAATCGACAAAGCAACTCAACTACATTACGGCTATTCGGATGACATGTATCAGTGCAAAAAAATTTATAAATCCTTCTTCAATAACTCACACTCACTAAACCATTTTGACCTTGTTCTGCACCCTTAGCCGGATAACATTCTACAAAGTTTTTACAAATAGATAAATCCTCATCTACAGTAAACTCTGCAGGATTAATAAGCGGTGGAGCCATTGCCTGGAAATTATGGGTGTAAAAAGTGGAGAAGGTGTGATTTTAAAAGAAAAATAGTTGAATTTATAGATTATGAGATTATAGTCGTTGGAAGAACTAATTGTTATCGGCTCAGGATAGGCCGATCATCTCGACTAGAGACGATCATCGTCCCAACCTGAGACGAGTCTCGGCCTAGACTTGGATGACCGTCTAAGGTAGAGCCCCTCGTTTCAAGTTGAACTTAACTTAAGACGGGATGGGAAAATGCTCAGATTTGATCCTTTTCCCATGCCACCGGATTTGCTCTAACTAATAGCAACTGCTAAAGGATTCTGTAACCTTGACTTTGCCTGTAGCGACTTATTGCATTTGTGCTTTTTTTTAGCTACATCAATTTTCTCGCTGGAGGTGGTTGGTTTACACTCACTCTCTAAAACCATGTCTAATGCTCTTACACAAAGTGCAGAAGGATGGTAGCTTTACATACATAATAGGACCGATGGAAGAATAGCCCTCACAGTCAGATCAATATATCATCACCAAGCTTTTCTGACATATCAACTTCAACCAAGACTCTCGCAAAGAGACCATAGTGACGACTCCTCTATCACATTATCAATTTCAATTAATGTTTTAGTGCGCCATTATGCCAAACCCAAATCATAGATACGAACTCGTACCTGACAAACGAACACAAGAGTTCTCTAATTGTTAAAAATTTGAAGCGGAAAAAATCATTTCCCAGAGGAATCTTACTCCGTTGGATATCATCCAACCGCCTTCGACTTTGCATGGAAACTGTCATACTGATGGTCTTCAAGGAAAATAAAACTTTTGGGTAGTGCAAGCCTATCAATTAAACAATATTTGCACTCATCACTATGTTCTTGGTATTCATCTTCAGATACTCTAATGGTGATATGATCTCCTTTAATACAGGGTTTCAGCATATGAGGGAGACAAAAAAATTGATTTTGGCGCAACCACATGGCCATTGATGGCTTTAATTGGTTAACAACGACTTGGAATAAAACCCACGAGAACCTAAACCTTAGGGGCTCCAAAATTGCCCCAGAAAATCTCCTGACCTCTTTTTTTCGATGCCCTCATTATGTATAAAAACAAGATGGCTTTTGGCAATGCAATATAGATGAGTATTTTTTTCAACCTTAGGCATATTCCTATACACATGCCAAAAAAAAATGTTGTTTGGCATACCAGGTGGCATGGCAAACGAGTTGAGCCACTATGGGAAAACCACTGAGCGACAGAGTTTCTAGCGAACGTTATTGACAATATCTCCAGTGATAAAGTCTTTATCGCCAGCGCTTCCATGAATATTGTTTGATATCAACTCTAGCGCTAGCGTTATAATTAATATCGCCAACGTTTGATTTTCTAACGCCTATAAATACCGCACCTTGTCGTTCTATGCAGGAGGTACCAGAAAGTTCTATTCCAAACCAAGTGTTAGACACTCAAGTAGTACGTGAAGGTGAAGAAAACGTTGGCATGGATACAACTCATGCACGTCTGTTTAGGAAAATGCCAATTGACATAATGACTCCTAGTGGTGGTGTGAACATGGAAGCAATTAGGCAATCGAATTTGTATACCCCAATTTCCTCACCCCCCACCCAAATTTCCTCAAGCTCATCAGCATTTCAACCATTTCAGCAAACTCTACCAGCATATCAACAACACGCATTTCAAGATTTGTATCATGTTCCCCTGCACCCTGGACCCATTGATTATCAAGGTTATGGTGATTCTGATGAGACTCAACCACCAAGTGAATCTCAAACCGGCTCGCTAACTGATATGTTGAACAACACTCTTGATCCAGAAAACGCGGGCAATTGGGTCTTTGGTCAGGAAATAAATGAGTAGTTTAAGGACGTAATTTATTTTAAATATTTCAAATGTAATCTTTTTATTTTAATTAATGGAAACTATCTTTTATATTAATATATTCAAATAGAAACTAGTTTTACATTTCACTAAAATTTAACCTTAACTGCATAACACAATATTTAAAAATTGAATCCCTGCACGTGAACCTTGTAGAGTTCATAACATTCGTCGTGACTAAACCATCTTCTGTTGTCTTCAGCAAATTTGGTATGAGATTTAATTTTTAGTTCTTTAGTTGACAACCCAGGATTATCCCCTTTTATCATCCACATAATTTCCTGATACTTTCTCACATCGTTATTAATGAAACAATAACGATTTTGAAGACACTTATATGTTTGCTTGAATTTACGTGACTTGACGTCATAAACCTTTGAAACATAGTGTCTCATAAGTTAAAAGTCTCTAAATTGAAATCTCTATCACTTGCAATTGAAATCCAACATCGAATTAGAGAAATATCTTCTTCTCTAGTGAAATCCACTTCGATTATGCGAGCACTAGGCATAGTGAAATGAATTTGAAGTTGGGATGGTGTGAGTTGAAATGGGTATTTATAGGGAGGAATAGTAGCCATTGGATGAGGAACTGATGAGCGATTATCAGAACAGCGAGCGACATACTTACTAGCGCTGGCGCTGGAATGACCAGCAAGCGATATTTAGACCATCTAGCAATGGAAACTCTATCGCACGCTGGAAAGTCTGTCGTGAATGCCTATATGTTATAATTGACATATAGGCATATAAGTTTGGCACTTTGTCATACCCATAGTGGGTGCATATACGGCAACATCTGATGTTTGCCATATGCATAGGAGGCCTTACGCTTCAATTTTGAATTTAAATCTAAATACATGATGGATGAAATTGGTAGACCCGTGGAATATCTATAAACCTGAGAGTTTACTACATATTATATCACGATCAGCAACCCAAATTAAAATATCTACTCACTGTTTCTATATGCAAAATAAGGAGTGTAAATTTGTGCACCCCCTTAAAACAGGGGCACATTCCGGCTCTCTCTATTGGTTGAAAATTAATCTAGTGGTTTTGGTTTTGACTTTTTAATTTACTTTTAATTGTTTGGCAATGACTAAATGCAACCCTCTCTTAGGTCATATACAACCCTCGTATAATTTTTTTAACCAAACCTAATGTGGGTATCCATCACCCACCTTCTTCATCATCGCATAATTTGTTTTGGTCCCGCATCACAGATCCACACAGTAAAATTTTAGGATTTCTCAATTTATATATATTTTTCTTGGTATAGATTCTTCTTGTTCGAAGTGATAACATCTTCTGTTTGGGTCACCGTTCCTTAGATTAAAAGCTTTGGAATTCAGCTTTGGTGGCTAGTTTTCTCAAGTATCACTGGGTTTTTTTACCTTGCAATAGCTTATAGCGTTAACTGCATCTTGTATACCATCATTGCTAAAATCGCAATTAATAAACATAAACCAATTTTTAATACACCCATTAACATGATTGTGATAACATAGTATAGTATAAGTTTTTATCAAAAACTAGGATCAAGTTTAATTATTTTTTTTTAATGGATTTTCAATAGATAAAAATACCAATTATTATGATTCTTGAACAACAATATTAGAACGATACAGATCGAAGAAGAAGAAAAAAAATGGTGTTATTCATATTCGGTTAGTATTAAATCAAATACCTAATCGGCTAACGAATCAAACGATGAGTTTTTATTACCCATATTAATGGCGGTGTGTCTCTTTTAAATATAGGTTGCAATTAAGCAAACATGGGGTTGTATTTAGTCACTGCCAATTGTTTTTGTTGCCTAATAAACTACGTGAAAAAGATATGGAATTTATTGACTGCCACTGTAACCTCTTCTTTCTCTCTCACCTGTACGTCTAGTTCTCTCTGAAATCTCTTTATGAGAAAATGAGAATCACGGTCCGAGAGCAAAAATCTCTCAAGAAAATCAAAGCTTGCTGTCAGTGGTATAAGTATGGTCTTACTGAATTATGATGTCTCTTGAATGATAAACAAAGCAGAATTAGTGTATCACTAGTATGTAACCCGTGCTACGCACCGGGATGGTGGGATCAGCTAAATTAGGGTGGCGGGGCTTCGCCCCGCACTCGTGGTCAAATGCATTAGATTTTTTTTTAACAATCTTTGATTAGTTTGATTTTTTTAAAGGGATGGGAAACATTGATATCCTTTAGGTATCTAATGATTTGATGATTTAAATATGATATTATAGACCTAAATTCATGTATTGATTTTATGGGAAGATATTAAAATAAACAAAATAAAATCAACTCCATAAATTTTGGATTTAAAATAATTAAATTTTATACGTCTACATTTATTTGCAATTGAAACATAATTACACTTTTTTTTTGTTCAACCTTTGTTATTAACAAATCTACCTAACCAACGACTTTATCTGTAAAAGTTCTGGAAGATATATATATATATTACATGCAAATTTGTGAAATGCAATTTAAAAAAAAAAAAAAAAAAAAAAAGTGAAATGCAAAAAGTGTGCATTCAGTGTTACTGCGGAGATATCTTTATTTATGTCGATATTTAGAAGTCGATCAATGTAACAGTACTACGTTGAATCCAGTTTTGCGTAAGTCATTGTCGGCATTACATGTTTGTTAGTGGTTTTTGAACTGCTACTTAAGCATAGTTCCATGATACAACTTAATAGACATTGACCAAGATGGGTACTGGTTCCCAAGAAGGAACGCCATGATGGCATAGTTAATTATACGATTCGCATCCATTTTGTTTAAAATTGTCACAATTTGGTTTTGGTTTAAAAAAATTGAACAATATACTGTAGAATGATATTAGTGTGTATCAAAATCGGTGTGCCTAAAAATATATAATCATGCTATCTATAATCTCTATTAATAAGTATACGCTCCATTGCCTTCTTCATCTATCTCGACCGACGGTGGCATGTCGGGATCGATATATCCTCCATAATCCCATCCATTTCATCATCATGTTCATCCAGTTCGATCAATGTTGGCATGTCATTGTCGTTTGTATAGTATTATACTCTCTTTTTTACCATGTCTTTCTTAGTAGGCATCTAGAGTTGTTCTCAGTGAGTAGTTGCACATACCCTTCCGTTTTTGTTTAATAGATATATGCATTCTCCAAAGCATTATCATAATGAAATATAAAGTTTTTTTTGGACTAAGATACATGAAGTTTCTTTCTTCAAGTATGAATCTAAAGACCATTGATTTCCCTATTGCGGTTAATCTTTTATACGCAACAATTTTTTTTTTAAGAGGTTGCATTTTGGTTTTTTCCCCAAAAAATTGTTTTTATCATAAACATTATGGTTACCTGTACATCTATCGTTGGAACGCCATAATTTTTTTACTCTAATATTGTTATCTATAACCACTTCAACCGTTTTTTCCATTGTTGTGAATATACCGATGTCGTTACCGTCGTGTACTATAAGCTGGAGAATAATATAATGTAGCATGTGCTAGTTTAGTAACATTTTTTATAACATAATAAGAAATAAATTGATATTCGCAACTTAACATTTCTATTTGTTGCCTTGGTACTGGTGCATTTACTATGACTGCACATCTATTGCACCATGGTTCGCCTTTCATGTAAGCATGCCTTTGCATACTGGATATGCCATGTAGTACCAAAAATATCCTACTAAATTTCAATAATTGTTCCTCTAACGGTAAATGTTGTTCCCTGCATTGCGTTCGATTCTTTTATGATAAAAAAAATTCCAATTAAATTGAATTACTTTTCAGATCATACCATAAACCTTTCATTGTCATGTATTTTTTTGTGCTTCACCGAGTGTTATATGATTTTCAAACATCAATTCTTGCTTTGTTTGGCTCGGGATTCTTGAAAAAAATTATTCTTCCACTGGAATATATATCTTGTTGTCAACATGTTGGTGTTAAAATCATCATTGTTAAATACTAAGTTGACCAATTCAAACGTATTTCTCATGACGTATATTCCCGTGTAAATCTCTAAATTTGATATATCAAGATTTATGTATATTCTTATAGCTTTACTGAACTGTAGAAAGATCTCCCCCGTGGTCTTTCAATTTTCAATGTTAAGCTCAATTTAAAAATTATTGACCAATTCAAACGTATTTCTCATGACGTATATTCCCTTGTAAATCTCTAAATATGGCATATCGAGATTTATGTATATTCTTATATCTTTACTGAACTGTAGAAAGATCTTCCCCGTGGTCATTCAATTTTCAATGTAAAGCTCAATTTAAAAATTCAATTTATGCTCAAATATATGTCTTATGGCTTTCATTTATGTTAAAAGGTGTTGTTAAGCTCATTTTAACTTGAATTTTACGCATACCTTGAAAGTGTTCAATGGTTGTTGAAGTTATTATTATTATTCGACTAATCCCATCATTTTCCAGCATATAATCAGTCAGTTGGTTGGTCAGATTATCCCATAAAGATACCCTTATCGAAATTCCATTGTGGCTCATGTGCATCGAAAAATAATTACTAAGTTTAGATATTATTATTGTACATAAATAATATATTGTATATTGTTTGATATATTACCTATCAGATCTGTTCTCTTATTTATTTTTTCTCTAAGTGTTGTAAAATCTGATATTGCAAATTTGTATGTTTGTATATGATGATCCTTTTCAGGGAGAAGAACTATGCACGTGAATGTATTCACCCAGTTTTTTCTTGTAGCAGGTACTGGTAGAAAATCTATGTGGTATAATTGCAGATTAAAATGTTGGATTCGAAAGATTTGTTTATCCATGATTCTTAACTTGAAGTAAGGAATATCTTTTAGCTTGATGTAAACATGCATCTGGTTTTCATGTTTTCAATGTTCTATTAGGTATTGTACAAATAATATTTTTTATAGTATTTTTTTTAAAAGCTATATTACCTCCCAATCTATGAGAATCATCTCCAATTAATAAGATATACACATGTCATGTCTTATTGTTATTTCCATTCCATGTTCTCCGGATTCATGTTATAACTTGTCTCGAACATATCCCTTCTCCTGTCATCATGAATAGGTGATTTTGTTGGTTTTGTTTTGCTGTCATTTTTTCCTTTAGAGATAAAAAAAACATGTGATTAGTATTTAAAATAACTCAAAAATTGGATAGACGAATATGGATTTCAATAAAATGAAAATATGGAATTATAGCAATCTGTAATTTACCGGTGTTTTACTACTCAAACTATGACTTAACAATAACGAAAAAGAAATAAAAAAGAATTAGTCACTTTTTTTCTATCTTATCTGGCACCCAAAAAAAAAGAAGATAATAAATAAATTTAAATCATCTCATTGCATAAACAATCGAAAAACTATGCCCTTTTAACCAATTCGCTCAACAATACTTTAATTTTTGGTGTTAATATGTAACCCGTGCCATGCATCGGGTACGCTAAGAATTGACCACCATTTAGTGAAGCGGCGCTTTTTGCAATTACATAACGGAAGCCAACAATTTCTTAATGTCCAACACTTAATACAGTAACCGGTGAATTTGGTTCCAGTTGTTCATCTATTAGATGACTTGATCATACCCTGCGGTTTTTAATTGGTTCGGTGGAAATTGTTACTGGAAATTGTTATTATTGCTGAGCTAATGTATTCAAGAATAAAAGTTTCCCTTCATCCGTAGGCTGCATCGTCTTCCCGCCTATGACCTTTATTTTGCAAAACTTTGTCCTCTTATGTTACCCACTTCATTTGGATTTTGAACTTCATCATCAACGTCATTAACATTATCATCTAACTCGACCAATGAAGGCATATCGTCGATAATATCATCTTGTCTAGCTTCATTAGTCACCTTATTAGAGCAAGCATTAAGGTGAGCCAAGGCTTGGTCACAATTAGGATCGCTGGCAAAGCCTTGATGGGTATATAGGAAATAACAACTACTATGAATTCTTATTTGCTTTGGCTACTTATTGGCCGAATACATGGTAGCTGGTTTAAATTTAAAGAGAGGCAAAAATGAATAGACTACTAAATCAAAAATATATGTGAGTGATTGGTGGGTTAATGAGCATATTTATTATTCTGGATGTTAAGTATTCTCGTGGGACGTGTACTTAGTTTCCTACTCCCTGGCTTGGATATCTACCTAAATGTAGAGAATTTGAGCACCATAAGCTCATCTCCTCACCATGGAAAATCCTCTACAATGTGGTCACTATAGTACTTGGTCTTAGAATTTTCAACTTCAATCTCACTTTATAACAACTTTCATTTGGCGTATCCAATGAAGGCATGTCTTGCTGACTTATGATATTCTCGTACTTCTTTTCTTCTCATAAAATTTTCTCTCGAACGGTGTACAGAGATGTATGATATTCATGATATATTTACCGTCAGGTTTCACATCATTGAATTCCCATTTACATTTACGTCTAAGATATTGTTTGCCACCTAGTTACATTCTGATTTGGTTTCGGTAAATATGCTCCTTATCAAAATCAAAAATATTGTGTGAAATCAAACTTAAATAGATGAGGTTCTTTTCTTCGGCAATGAAAATCAATGATTTTCCCAATGTAATCAATATCCCAATGTAAATAAAATAGATATATTTGAATTTTCAAATAAATATACTTTGCTTCATTTTACGACAATTCGAATATATATACTTTTTGCCGTTAATTTTATTTTCAAATTTATTCAAAACGTTAGTGTTTACCTGAGCATTAATTATTGATAATGCCATTGTTTTTGTTAGTTTAATGTTATCTGCAACTATTTTAGAAATCTTCCCCATTGTTTAATGTTACCTATTAGTTGTGTAACATATTTTTTAGTAACATGTAACTTACAAATGGTTTGTGGATTTTCAATTATATAACTATCTCCGTTTACCAACTTTCCATGGCATCGGCGCCTTCATCATAACCGCACACACGTTCCAACACGGTTTATTACCCATGTACAGGTGTTTTACCCTGCATCTTGAACATGCCATATAATATACCGTTCAGACCATGTTTGAATTCTAGCAATTGTTTCTTTAACTATAAAGGTCGCGTCCCTGCATCGCATGCAATTCTTTTACTGTCGGAATAAATCTAATAAATTGAATTCAGTGTTAAATTTTAACTTTTTCTTTTTAATTCTATAAAATTCAATTCTCTTAATATTCCTTTAATTCTTACAGAAAAGATCTCACGATGCATTTCATGCAATTGTCTTAACTATAATTCTTATTGTCGGAATAAATTTAAAAAATTGAATTCAGTGTTAAATCTCACCTTATTTTTTTAATTCCTTCAAATTCAATTCTCTTAATATTCCTTTAAATATCACTGTAAAAGTCATACGTTGTATTACATGCAATTCTCTTAACAATCATTTTTACTGACGGAATAAATCTAATAAATTGAATTCACTGTTAAGTCTCACCATATTTTTCTCTCTCTGTCATGTAACATCTTGGATGCCTCACGAAATGTTGTGCAGTTCTCGAACATTAATTTCTCCTGTCTGGTTTATATTTTTCGAAACACATACCGTAGTTCCTTTGTTGGCATACTTCCTGCTGGAAAAACTTTTTGTTACTCCCAAACTTTTTTAAAGATGCAATCCTTGTAACTTACATTTCCATGTATTGTTTCACCTCTGATACGTTAAGATTTTACATACACTCTCGTTACCTTACTGTTATGATTATCCACATTTGTTAAGTTCAATTTAAAATTTTAATTATTCCTAAACAAAAAGCATAGAGTTTTTTGAATGTTATCCCCACACTGAAATTCTTCAACAGTAGTTGAATGTATATTATAGAGTAGAATCACTCAACTGAATGGCCGAATACTCAGATCATCTCCAATGAGACATTAAAATATCCTAAAAATAAGGCCACATAGGATTTTCAATGATTTAACCAAAAAATCTTCTCCAATGAGAATGTGAAGGCAGAAAGTGAAGATGATGTGTCTGGTAGTTATCTGGATATCCTCAAAGCTAACCTCTAGTTTTAGAGGTTCTCTTAGAGAGTGAATATCCTACTCATCATAATTTATGGCTAGGATTAGATATATAATTTAGATCAATGGTTTAAAATATTCAAAACTAAAAAAACACAGTTTGTGGATGGAGATGTTTTTCCTTCATCTCCTCAAATTAAGGAAAATTTAGTCTTTACATCATTAAAAAACAACCTCCACAAAAGATACACATCAAGTTACCATTGGAGATGCTTTCAGTGGCGAATCTATAGTGGGGTCACTGGCCCCCCTAAATCTTCTGGAAATAAAAAATCCCATGTATTTTTTCCGGAAATAACATATAGTTCAAAAACTAATTTTAGCCTTATTTGTCGCATAACCTAACTCCACGAACTAACAACTTCCCTAAAATTAAAGATAACTTGTAGAGAATCCTTATTCTACCAAAATCAAAATCACTTCCTTCGTTCGATTTGAGGTTCATATTTGATTCCTTTCAACTGCTAAAGGCTAACCAGCTTTCGTCTATATTTTTAGTTGTGTTCTTCAAAAATAAAGTGTGCCCTCATTGGACTTTTGTTCTGGATTCGCCACTGCGAGTACTCCCACGGGTCAGTCTCGCATAAATTCCACTATTGATTTGCATTACAACTTCGCTGGCTATGGTCTTGTCTTACGCTTTATCTGACTTTTAGATAGATCTATGAACACCCCAATAGCATTTTATTTCTCGTTCTTATCTTAATTTGCATTTCGGGTGAAGTTAAGTATGCCCCTGAATTATAAGATAATCTCTGGTAGTGTAGGGCGAGAGTTGACATGGATCATCATATCATCACGATCATCACTATCTCCTCTCTCTCACTCCTTCTTCTTCTCCAACAAAACCATCAAAAACAATCCTTCTCTGCTCAGATCTAATCCATTTTCGGACTAGATCTGAGCAGATTTCTTCATTACTCCTTGCTTTCTAGGTTAGTTAGTAGATTAGTTTAGTTTTTTATTATGTTTTTTACTTATCTACACCGTTTTGGTGGTTTTATCTACTCTTTTGAGGTTTATCTTCGCTTTAATGACGATTTTGGGTTATTAGGTTGGGATCAAAGATCAATAGTGATGCTCTCCAATGACGAAATCTCCATCTTTGTTGTCTCTGGCGACGAACTCTTCATCGGAATCTTCATCATCAACTTATCCAGCGACGAAATCTTCATCGGTGGTCTTTTTGACGACGGAAGCTTCATCACTATTTACAAGAGATTTGAGCAAATCACTCCTACTTTGGGAGCATTTCTTTATAAAGAAGAAAAACAAACTAAATGGTTGGAATTTAATTCCGAGAAAAACCATCCTTCTTCCGATTTAATCGGATCTTATTCATACTTGTATTTGTCTTACTCCGGTAATCCTTCTCTTTCTCTTGTCGGATTTCTCGGTATTGTACTCTTACGGTATGTTCTTGTTACTTTGTATTATCTTATTTTCGATCTTAAACTAATTGTAACCTTGAAATCCCATTAATGAAAAGGTTACTTGTTTATTCAAAAAACAAAAAAAAAAATCACAGAATGATCATTTTCATTTAAAGAAAATATATACTAATTATATACATACATATGTATCTTTTCTTGACTAATATGAAGAAATGTAACTACTCATCTTTGACTCTTGTTTGTCGATTTGTATATATATATTTTGGTCGTTTGCATCTTTTAATCTCTGCTGGATTTTGTTTTTCTAACTTCAGGCGCTCGAAGGAATTCATCAAGTCCGCAAACAATTCCCACCAACACCAGAGATCGATGAGACATCAAATGAGTTACGGGTACAGGTGATTTATTGAGTGGGATGTACCTTTAGGTGCTCAAAATTTGAAAATGGATTATTAGGAGAGTCTGGAGAGATTAAATGACATTTTAATGGTTCAAACCGTCTCCATTTGGTTTATCTTAAAACTTAATTGAATGCAAAATATCATAATCCCCCTTTATTTCATGTAGTGTACTTGAAAGAAAAATTAAAAGTGATTATATTTTGAGAATTATATATTTATATTGATCATATTCATATGTCACTCTATACTTGTGATAATCTGGTATATACCAACTTTTAAACTTTTCTATGAACCCGGTAATACAATCCACCTAGAAAACTGGAACCCAATAATATAATCTGGTATATTTGGAAGAATCACAGCTAAGTAACTCTTTTGAATTTATTCGAATATCATCTGCACCAAAATTTACATGTTACAAAGAGTAACCACATGTGCGGACGAATTCGGAAGCAACAATTGTATGCTTATACACTTCTCTCAAGATTCTCAACGGAGGATTCTGTCGACCAACAACGTAACCCTTGGTTTGTCGTGGCCACAATTTTGGATACTTGATTTTTTAAAGTTTTTATTCCGATTTCCGAGGTAATTTAGAATCACGTTTGTAATGTACTTGTGAATGTAACCTACCCATTTCAATTTCCAGGCAATAGTAGAGTGCGTACTTTACCCCGAACTTGGTGTGATTGTAGTGTTAGGCTATAAAAATCAAATCACAAACTTAGATACTGATACATACAATACTTAGATGTAAAAACTCAATCTAAAATCCTTAGAATCTTGAATTAAAGATTAAAATTTTACCTGACAAAGTACAAATGTATCCCAATCCAGCCAATCAACATATTGCACCAGGTCTGCAACGACACGTGATATATGAGTTAACCTTACATGGCCAGTGGAGACTTGAGTTTTTTTTTTTTTTTTTCCCACAGCCACGACCGAATTCCCAGACTACAACCAAATTTAAACAGGGAATCAATCGCAGTCGTTTGGACCAAACAAATTGTGGTATGAGATTTCTATGGTTTGGGACTAAATGTAGCAGCCTAACCTAGACTATAATCAAATGTAGTATAATGAGCCCATCAGTTTGAATTCATGTATAAAAACCACCTGACACAGACGCTAGTATAATGTACGTCCCAAGAAAAGGAGACAACGACATGAAACCTATTCTTTAAGACTTTAATAAACCCAAACGGGTGCCTCTGGTGGGCGGCACTTATCTTTCCGTCGTAGGCACCCTATCTCCTCGCCAACCTACTTTCTTATCCATGACCTTGGACCTGCCATTGGGTTGTGGTATATCATAAATCTTCTAACCTCAAGACGGATGCTAAATGTCTCAGATACAGACTATATGACTGTCCAGAACTCGAAAGAGATCCCCCAGACGGACGTTGAGAACTAAAAAGGAAAGTGACGATCAGACTAATATAAGGGTGGCCTACCTTTTCTTTTTCAGTATTGGGCATTTTCTTGCTGGACGTTAATAGATTTGAAATCCAATATTCTGATTGATGAAGACTGTAACCTGTAAATCATATTCAACAACATTACAAACGTAAAAACAACGTAAATGACCATGTATGTCGTCCTTATTGACAGCTGCAAAAATATGTTTAAGCCACTCTACGGTGTAGTAGACAATCATTCATCTTGCACACGTCTATGCCTTACATAATAGAGAATAGACCATTATGTGCGTACGATTTAAAAATATTGGCCTTTCAGATTTATCAAGTATCAAGCTGGCCGAAGTTGTACATATAATACCTGGCACTTCTAAACGACATAGCTGACGTTTATATTTGTGTCTTTGTCTGAACCAACTCTTGCTGAAGGTCATAAAACCAAGTGGTAAAAATAAAGGCCGACAAAATATACGGGGAGGGAGGATTGTTATCCCATGTTCGTAGGGCCTTCATCTCCCTGCAAACAATGTACTGACGAAATTATTTTACTATGCAGAAATCAAGCAGTTCACCATTAAGAAAACAAAGAAGACACTCACCGTAAGCAAGTATCGATTGTTTCTACAACATTACAATTCATACACATCAGAATCTCTAAACTCGCAGAGCAGCGATTTAGGAACCACTGTGGGAGTATCATTCCCTGATTCATAAATCATAAAGAAACATGCTAATTCTACATTTGAGTTCAACATTGAACAACATATCAAAAAAAAATAAAAAATCAAACCCAACACTGAACAACATATCAAAAAAAATAAAATCAAACCCGAGTAAGAAAAAAGAAGAAAGAAGAAAAGAGAATTCAGGAAACAGTACCTCACCGGAAAAACACCCTTTGTTTGCCATTTCCATTTCCAAAGAAACTTGGAATTGTATATATGGTTGCAACGTGACCTAGAACTGTTATGCAAAGTAGAACATCCAACAATCTCGAATCTTTATATATGAAGACTCAAAAGAACTTGACCATTAAGAAAATCCTAGAATTTAAGAGACGTATAAAAAGAAAATTTCCGAAAATACACGATATTTCCTTGTTTTACTATCAAAATTAAGGTAGATTTATTGAATCACCAATCTTAGATTACACGAAAATCCCACCCCGCTCTATTAATTGCCGATGAAAAAAATCCCATAAAAATTTATTTGGGTTGATTTTTCTTCTGATATGGAAATTCTCTTCTCTTTTTTTTTAAGAATTGTTTCGACTTTTACCCTAAAGATCTTCTAAGATTTCTTTTCCATTAGTAGCTCATGTAAGAATCTCGTAAAAACTTATTTATGTTGATTTTCTTTTTACAGAAATTTTTGGATTTTTTTCCAAAAAAAAATCATCTCGGCTTTTCCTCTAAAGATATTTGTAGATTTGGCGGCTAATAAGGTCAAGTTTTATGAAAATCATGTAAACGCGACCAATATGGAGCATCAGATCGAAACAATCCCATTAAAAATTAACGGCCACAAAATGTAAGGGGGCTAACTTTGATTTCGGCCAATCATGAGCGAGAATTCCTTTGACCGGCCAATGGGAGGGGAGGTTAATGCAACTTTCGACGTGGTGTGAGAGATGTGATTGGGTGTTTAGGTTGTTGATTTAATTATACACACAACACTGATTAATTTTTTACATCATAGTTTCTTCTTTGCGAATTAATTTGGCTACTGGCATGAAGATTAAAGGTCTAATCAAAACCAATATGTAAGGTTACTGAGATATGTCTCCATTGATTCATCAACTTGAATCATTTATTAGACAATTTCCTACTCAAAATTCTTTTAGCCGGGTAGTGGATCCAGAAATCAATTTGTCATTTCAAAAGATATAAATTAATCATATCTGTCTGTTTTATAGCTTATAGGGTTAAAAAATTATGTAACAATTGATTTTCATATCTTCATTTCCCCTTTTCTCTTGTTCAGCATATTTATTCTACAGAGAAATAGAAAATGGACACAATGAAGATAGAGGAAGAAAGAGGTGTTAATGGCAGCCGGTTGGAGAGAAAGTAGAAAGAGGTGGTGAATCTGTCGACATCATAGTAGTATTTACTCTTTCTATGGTTTCAAAGCAGTTTCAAGGGGAAAAGTCAACAAAGAAAAAAGAAAGTGAAAACCACTTAACATTAAAGACTGGCCAATAGATGTGGCCGGAATGTGGTGCACAAGTTTACACTCCAAAATAAGAAACGAAATCTGCTGCTTGTAGCAATAAGTCTGCTGACTCCTGTAGTGCTACCAATTCAGTTTTTGTTGTTTAATCCTCATTAGTTTTATCAATAAAATGATTCAGTTTTGTTGTTTAATTCTCATTAGTTTTATCAACAAATCAACAGGACTCTTGTTTCAGTACAGACTTCTAATTTTCCCTCATCAGGCATCCTGTATTACATAAAATATACTACCTCTTTAGTGTGCAAAACAATGTCCTATGCAGATTCTCTTGCACATCTTTATACGCTGTGCTTATATATTAATATTACAATTTGGAGTACAAAAGTCGTACAGAATCCTGATACGACTAAAGCTACAATAAGAATATCAAAAATAAATACCAACTTACAACAAATGGCTAAGGAGCACAATTACCTGGTCCTTGAAGCAAGTTGATTCCCATTTCTTGACAAATGAAGTCTGCATCAATCCATTTAGGTCACAAATAGCTTTAGGTGATCTACTCGTCACTGGATGTGCTGTTACTGCTAGCAACCCAATACTGTTTCACGGCAACAAGAATCTTTTCGGGGACAAGTGGTCCATCCTCATGATCTACCATTTTAGTGTTCCATCTCATGCCCCTGACTATTCTCCTCACCTTGTTTAGAACTTCGACTTCATCTCGGATAATTACTACCCCTTCAGGACGCAAAATTCGGTCCATCTCTAAGAGAATGTCTTCAGCTTTGCACCTGTTCATATAGCCAGGTTATATGGTCAGGACACATAAAAGAATCCCACAGTATATTACAGTCACAATGCTGAATTTCTGTAGGCTACCATGTATCTGCATCAAGGCATGATAACATGGGGCTAGTATCACAAGATTATATATGCATTCCCCCAATTGCGAGCACCAGATGTTATACATAGAGTAGAAGCTTACCTATTCAGGTACAAGCTGAACACACCATTAGCATGAATAAGGTCGTATGTTCGTGGGTAAGTTGAGAAAGCTTCGCACCTGAAACAGTATTAAACATATTACTTCCAAGATGCCAATAAACGGAGAATCCCATTAATCAAAATAAGTAAATAACCATAACCTTTGAGAGAAAAAGGAAAAAAAAAAAAAAAAACTAGTTTCGTATGACCGATAATTTTACAAAAGAAAAACATGCTCTTTTGATTGATTCCTTGAACATGCATATGTTGGCAATCATGGAGGATCGACATGTTAGCGCTATAAATAAAGGCCTCAAATAACATATGCAGAACTTATTCTCCTACTGTAATCTAGAGTATTTCTCACGAAAGGCATAATGAATAAATCGCTAGGAAATTTATGCCTGCTACATAAGATTCACAAAGGACGTACCAGTCATGATATATCCCGATTAAACCTCTCTCATAAACAACACCTAGTGTGTTCTCCTCAGCAATGGTGGGCACAACATTCATCACCCATGACTTTGGTGATTCAAGTGCTGCTGCAAAACCTCCAAGGCCAGCATTCATATCCATAATGTTTCGGTATCTTTCGGAGCCAATTAACTTATTAATCCTTTTGTAGGTGTTAACATGCTTTTTCCAAAGTCTGTTGTCCTCTTGATAAGATTCCTCTGTGACCCCTGGAACAGATCCTTGGGATATTCTGGGAGGAACTGCCAAAAGCCTAGCAGGAAACTTCTTCAATTTTCCCCCAGCTACTTCATTTGGACTTGAAACCTCCGGGTATGGAGTTACGCAAGTCTTCATACTCTTGTACCTATAATATAAGTTGCAGTCAAGTATAAGACAGCAAACATCAAAGAGAAATCGAGACGGTACACAATACTTTATTTTGAATAATTAAACATCAAACAATGGGCAGTAAGATGTACACCCGTGAACGAGTTGCCCTAACTTTGTGCATGATACTTACACTACACCTACCAATTCGATGAATATGCGATACAAAGTCAATCAAAATCTTCCAAACTTAAATGTAAAACAACTCACCAGACGTCATCAAAATCAGTAGCATCACAGAAATCAGCAGACCTCTTGCTACAAGCAGCAGAGTTCGTTTTCTTCCTCCAGATGGCAATATCACCTTTTTCATACTTCTTCTCCCAGCATAGACTCTCAGCCAACTCTTCAAGATTTCTTTGTTCTTCTGCAAGTTCTTCCTTTGACCTCTTCCAGGTTTGGTAGTAAGTTCTCCAATTTATGGGAGGACCGGACAGGATCCAGAACCCACCAGGTCTGAGAACACGATCGACTTCCATTAGATATTTTCCATCTGTATAAAAAAAAAAGATTGAACAAATAACTTAATCCCGTCAGTTACTTCTAAGGTTTTACTCTGACTAGAATACCAATAAAAACGCATATACTCTAGTAATTATTTTCATCCTTTCTACTCCGAATATTTTCTTCGTATAAGACAAGAAGAGAAGAGATATAATTCCTAAGATCTTAGTTTCTACCTACATCTATAGATCTAGCAAGCAAATATTAACCACTCCTACTCATACCATACAGTATCAACCAAAAATTATGAAAAATCAGAAGTTGCTACAGTTCCATCTTCCAAGTGAACCGAATCTTATTCTTACCATTCAATGTCCATGGAATTAAACATCGAGAGCACTGAGCCATGTCGAAAGCTCTTGATGGGTATGGAAGATTTTTGGATCCAAGCACACCAATAACAGCAGGCACTCCTCGTTCCAATGCAAATTGTACCTGTGCTTCATGATTATCTCTTGGTGCAAATGACATTGCCAACACATTTCTCTTCAGAAGGTAAGCACCCCAACTCGCAACCTGTGTCACGCTTGATGTAGTTAGTTTAGAAAAAACATTGAGACGTTTGGAGTGAGAGTACTACAAAATTTCTATGCTTTAAGCTGTCACGTAAAACAAAATCTACTTGATCTCCATTCAAGTAAAACAAAGAAAAAAAGTATGAAATAAGAGTGATTGACATACTCCACAACCAGTGTCCAGAGCAGTTCTGACTGTGCCATCTGCAATTGGAATAACTGATGCAAGTTCGTCAATATATGCATCGGCTCCTTGAGGAAACATTGTACCTCCACCTGGAAATTTGAACACATCGCCCTTATACTCGACCCAGTGCTGGACAGCCTTCTCAACTGCAAGATGCTTGTACGGAACATTCGCATAGTGAGCATAGTCACGACTCTTTGGCCAAGCAAACGGGGTTGTGTACCCTTTAGGTGCTGGAATAAGACATTTCAATTTTTCGTCATCTCGGGGGCAATGTCTCTCTCTGTATATCATATCTTCTCTTGGGAACTTCATAGCACGTTCTTGTTCCTGGCAAGGTGTATAATCCTTGAACTCAACACCACATGGTTTATAGACCTTAATTTTTGGTTCTGAAGGTTTAATTGGCTCAGTATCTACGTCATTGTGATGGGTTTCAAAATTCAAGTTTGATAAGATACTGCAATCTGTTTGCTTGGTGATGTCCAACGCTATGCTATCCCCCTTTCCAAAACCACTCTTTTGCCAAGCCCCGAGTATGTAAAAGAAACAACAGAGACCAATCACAATAAAAATCGATAATGAGCTCCGAGTTCTATTCCCAGGCGGGTTCGATTTAGACCCCATAATATCCTTTGGTTACTTCACGGCTGTGAGCTGTAAAAAAACGGATCAAAATGAGAAGGAAATTATTTTCACAGTTAGACATATACACATACACATAGCATACACATAATGTACACATAGACACAAACAAATAACAAATGAGAGGCAATAAATGCAAAAGCAGGTGACGATGACAAAATTCCATTCTTTATGTACAAGATAATTTGGATATGGAAGAGATTAGAGTCAGGCCAAGGAACCAAACCCCAACTCACATCACTAGAGTTCTCTAGTGTTGAAGATCCAATTAGACATAGATCAAGTTTTCACATATAGATTGGCGTAATGGGGGGATTATCTATATTTCAAAACTTATAAAATATCGCATATTTGGTCACATAAAAGTTGAGGGTTATGAAACACTCCTTTCCTCTAATTCGCATCTAAAACTAAAGGTGCTTAATCTAAGTAAAGCTAAAGTAGTACTTTAGTAGTTCTACAATATTGGAAACTCAACTTAGAATAAGCTTAAAGCTTAGCCATATGGCATCAGTAATAAAGTCAAGCAGATCCATCAATTACAGAATCTGAACTAAAACTAGCTTCCGGATCAACTTTTTCTTGAATCAACCACAAAAAACCCATAATTTTGTTTCTAGGCTCAACATATTAGAGCTTCGAGTTTCCAGTACAACCACAGTTTACTTGAAAAATCAGAAGTGGATCATTTACTTGGCTCAGTAAACTAGCAACAAACAAAATATTTTCTGAGATCCTAAGAAAATACACACAATTTATGGAGATCTACAAGAAGAAAGTTTGAAGTATGAATCTATGAAAAAATAGTAAAGCTACAAATATCGATCTACTCAGATTTCAGCTCACCTGATTGTGGACCGTACAGTAAGTTGAACAAGTCCTCTTCTTTTTTGCTTTGAACTGGAATTGAAGAGGTCTTCACTTTTTCTTGAATTCAAGATTAGCGAAGAATCAAGATCTCGATCTTGCCAATCAATTGAGAGACAAAGACGGAGTCTGTGACTGTGAGCTTAAAAGGAAGAAGAGGAGGAGGGTTGAGTTGAAGGAGTGTTGAGCTTTGTATATAGTTTATCCTTCCATGGTAAAAAAGAGGAAAAGAAAAGATGAAGTCCGAAAAAAAGGGAGGGAGGAGAGAACGGAGATTTAGGTAAAATCTGATTTCAGAAACAGTTCGCTGTCGTTCAAGAGGAGGAAAGCTTTCTTACAGTAAATAGTAGAATTTGACGGGAATCGCCGCCACCTGTTCTTTTTATTCTGGCGGTATTAAATTCGTTTTAGACATATCTTTTTTTCCTACAGGAAGGCATCCACTACTAGTTTTGGAAACCGGCCGGATGCCAATCGGACGAAGTTACTCAGTCAACCTCGTATGGTTCAACCAGTCATTAGTCAAATGTCCAAGAAGTTACAAGCATGTAACACTATTCCAGTGTTCCGTGTTTGAAACGCTTTCTGTTTTTCCGAAAATAGAAATCAATCTCAAAAGCAATAGCATTTTGCTTCACAAAAAGTTAACATGTTTTGCTTTTAAAAGTCGTTTGAAATAATATGGCCAAGTTAACTTCTTGTTTTTTTGATTCTATAAATCAGAAGGCTACTTCTCTGTGTACAAACACCCTAGCACACAGGAAAACTATATAGATACAAAATCAATAATTGGCAAAAACCTTATTTGGATAAAATGATATGTCAAACACCAATCCGCCTTCTTCCAAAAGAGGCGAATCATTGACAACATCATAGTTGCCTATGAGTTACTTCGCTATATGAAGTCCAGAAACTTGAAAATGACCCTTTTATCCTAAAATTGGACTTGGTAAAATCTTTTGACATAATTGCATTGCATTTTGTGAGTTTTAAACTTAGAAGCTTTGGGCTCAATGACATGTTTTTGGTGATTAGTTCATCTCACCTCGTAGTCTTTTTGTCTTCTTGAATAAGTCACCTGGACAAACATTGGCTAGTTATGTGCATATATGTATCACTCACTAGCGGAAGCTAGGCCTTTCGCTACATTATGACCAAGAGATATGCCATAGTACTTGGTTTTAGCTATACAGTAGCCAAAGGCAAGAAAATTGGCACACCATAGTGCTTGGCCTTAGGGGTGCTAAACTATGTAGTTCTCCGCCTATGGCATGAAGGTTGGAAGTCATACAGACAAATCCTAAATGTGGCTACCACTATGGGTATGACCAAATGTAGGGATATTTTTGTGCGGCGCTAAGGTTTGTCGCCGGAGATAATGCAAATAAATTTTAATTCATTTCCATGCGGCTTTAAGGTTTGTAGTCAGAAAAAATGTAAATAAATTCTTATTTATCACTTTGTTAAGCTTCGTTGTCAAGATTTGTTGCCGGAAGAAATGTGAATATATTCAAATTCATATCTGTGCAACTAAATTCCAAGACATCTTTGTACGTTATCAAGCAGAATGTCTAGTAACTGTGGACATCTTCTCACCATCCGAGTGCATTTTTTCTCCAAATGCATTTTAGCTGCTATTTTTACTCTTTGCTCTTTTTTTCTTTGTAGTATTTCTTTTGTTGTTTTTCCTTCGTTGTTTTTTTAGCAGCTCATTAAAAAAAAAATACTCCTTTCGTTCCACTTTAGATGAGTGTTTAGGGTTATTTTTTTGTTCCACATTACTTGATAGTTTTCATATTTTTCTCACAAAACAAAAATACCGTAACATTTTGTCTTGGAACCATAAATTTATTTATTTTTTCAAATACACTAATAACAATTAATGTTTGAAGACTTTTCTCAAACATTTTCTCTCATCTCTCATCTCTCTCACTCCTTCTTCTTCTTCAACAAAACCATCAAAAACAACCCTAGATCTGAGCAGATTTCTTCATTTTCCTTGCTTTCTAGGTTAGTTAGTAGATTAGTTTGGTTTTTATTATGTTTTCTACTTATCTACACCATTTTTGTGGTTTTATCTACTCTTTTAAGGTTTATCTTCGCTTTAATGGCGATTCTTGGTTATTGGGTTGGGTTTTAAGATCAATAGTGATGCTCTCCATGCTCTCCAACGACGAAATCTTCATCTTGGTTGTCTCCGGCGACGGAATCTTCATCATCAACTTATCCGGCGACGGAATCTCCATAGGTGGTCTTTTTAACGACGGAAGCTTCATCACTATTTACAAGAGATTTGAGCAAATCACTCCTACTTTGAGAGCATTTCTTTCTAAAGAAGAAAAACAAACTAATGGTTGGAATTTAATTCCGATTAAAACTATTCTTCTTCCGATTTAATCGGATCTTATTCATACTTGTATTTGTCTTACTCCGGTAATCCTTCTCTTTCTCTTGTCGGATTTCTCGGTATTGTACTCTTACGGTATGTTCTTGTTACTTTGTATTATCTTATTTTCGATCTTAAACTAATTGTAACCTTGAAATCCCATTAATGAAAAGGTTCCTTGTTTATTCAAGAAAAAAAAAAAAAAAAAAAAAAAAAAAATTTTTTAAAGGGAATATAAAAAAAAAAATTTTATTTTATTCAAATTTTTATTTTTTTTAAAAAAAAAAAAAAAAAAAAAAAAAAAAAAAGACTTTTCTCAAGGGTATACATAGAAAAGATTTATATCTCTCTCCATTTCTTAATCTGCATGAAAACTCATAAAACATCATCTAAAATGGAACGGAGGGAGTAATATTAAAAGAAGAAAGAGAAAACAGTCTGTGGAGGCCACGGAGGGCGTTAAAGAAAGAGATGACAATGAGTATGGACGCTTTACCTCAAGAAAATAAGCCCCATTTGTACCATTTAATGACTGATGAGCTTGCATTTGACCCTCTATTAGCGTGGGTTAGAAAACGTATCACGAGTCTCAAACTCGGATCACTGATATCAAACAACAGCATTGTCTGATCATTTTTGGTTAATCAAATTTATCTTATTAGTAAAAAGGAAAGAAAAAAAAGTACAACAGGTTTCACCAAAAAAATATTATAGATATACAACCCTTTTCAAATTGAGCTCCATGCACTGTTTTTGTTTCAAATTTCTACAGTTTTTTCAGTCTTCCAACCAAGATAATACGCTTATGACATTTCTCAAATTCAGAAGATATCATTGTCGATCAGCAATACAAAAATAACCCCCAAACACACCCTTGTAACGTGACTAAATTTTAGTAAAAACTAATTGCCGAGGGAGCACAAAAAAGGCTGACTTCTTTCGCAGCTCACAATGGATATCGTTAAAATTACATTTTCTTTTTCTTTCTTTGGAAATGAAACAACAAAACTATGAATATACAGAGAAATGGATGAATTACAATTGCAATTAATATACACTCTTTTAAATGGTCTTGGAGGAGCATCTTTTGAGCTCACTGAAGTGATGAATATCCTTCTTGGAGACATTCATAATCCCTGATTGCTCGTCCACTTTCTCAATCAGAAGCCTAAGCAGTGGTACCTTTGAGAGTGTTTTACAGGATCCCACCATGATTAGCTTCTTCTGCAAAAACCAGCATCAAAATTGAAGTTTCAGATGCCATACGTTAAATAGCCATCTCAGCCAGTACAAGACCCAGTAACATATTATACCCGGTTTGTGCATATTGAAACCAGACAAGTGGGTAATCGATGTATCTAATAGTCAAGAACCAAACCGTACTTGACCTTTTGATATCACTAATTAAGAAAAAAAAATGTGATTTTTAGATCTGCTGCCGTATTGTTATATATCAAATTGCTTTATCTGGCAAGTGATGCAAGGAAGGGTTGAGATTCAGTGTAGATAGGTGGAGAACAATCAGGAAAGCTGGACGATGCTTCTATATGGTACTTATGCATACCTTGGCACGTGTGAGAGCTACATTAATCCTATGCCAATCTCCAAGAAGCGAAGAACTGCAGCCCTTCGGACTTTCTGTAGACCTTACAAATGATACAATTATGCAGTCTTTATCCCTGCCCTGCAAAGGTGAACACAAGTGAAAGTTCGATAAAATAAAGAAATCATATACTCCCTCCGTCCCTATTATGAAGGCAGAGTATTGCATTTTCCTTGTACCACTAGATAGGCGGAATGGTGATAGAAGAAATGACTGGGTAAATTTTGTGAATGTATCGGGTAAATTTCCCTAAAAAGCACCATTTAGAAAATGTGGGTGAGAATACTACCTGGTATTTATCAATGGTATGTATCTCCACGGACAACGTTCCAACAACACGTCTGATGAGACTCACTTGTGAGTTATAAGGGGTAATGATGCCAATATCTTCCCCAATAATACCTCTGTTCACCAATTCTTCTGTGATCTGTATAATAATTTCTAAACATATGAAAATGCTCCACTGGAACAAAGAATTCAGGTAGGAGACTGAATTTACAAATCGAAAACTCAAATGCTATGATCAACGAACATGTTAAGCAAATTGGTCAAAAGAAACAACAAACCTATTAGAAATAACTGAAATGTAATTTAATTGGATCATACCTCAGCTACAATATAAGCCTCTGTTGGGTTATTGACCGTCTTGTTGTCTTTTGCCTCCAATGCAGGCAGCATATCTAAGTAGCGATAGGCAATTCACAATTGATTAAGAAGGACCATCAAATCTAAGCGACACAGCGAAGAAAGGGAGAGATTACGTGCCTGTATTTATTAATACTACGGATCTTTTTGTGTCCAACACCTGTGTAAATGAAGAAAAAAAAAAGAACATTAGCGATAGACCGATAGTCAATCATAGAAGAGGGGAAATGAAGGAAATTATTTAGTCTAACCTCTTTCAGCCATGATGTACTAGAATTCAAACTCGAAAATCTAAGTTTCGCATTTGCTACTTGGGAGGAACCACAACGCAATCTATTACCATATATTAATGCATTTGATAGTTCCATCACACCAGAACACATTCGGTACTTCATATAAGAACATTTAGTAATTAGTCTTATAGGAGTAAAATATATTTAAATAACTAAGACTTTGAGCCTCAATATATAATCAATTCATTCTACCTGGCTTTGTAAAGCTGAAATTGCTTGTGGATGTGCTTCTGAAAGTCTGCAAAACAAGCTGACTCCCAAACCAGTTTCTCGAGCCTCTGTGCTCTAAAAATAAGACAGAGTAGAATAAGAACATCTAGTATGAAGTCTTTAGTAAAGCATGATAGCTGAAAGATTCAAGTTCCCAGATAGAGAAGACTTGGATAATAAACCTCAACGAGTGGCGGTAACTGGTAATGGTCTCCAACAAGAACAAATTTTGAAGCAAACATCAACGGCCCCAAAGATACCTATAAATAAAATCACCAGAAAATCAACTTGGATCTCAGTGACGAGAGGTGTTTTCGAAAGAGTTAAATCACCAGTGTTAAATCGGAAGATCAAAATTCGAGGCAACTGTTGGATATAATCGTATAGATGATAGAAAATATCATTGTTAAAGCTATATATCAATGATTTGATGGTTCCAATATATAGAATACTACACAAAACAATAAAATTAGATAAGAATTTTAAAATGGTTACTATGTAGACCTAGGGGTGTGGTTAAATTGAATTTGTTCCGAAACAGGTTACCGCTTCTCAAATAGGTGCATCCACTATCTGTTAGATACCGTTTTGTAAAGTATTGGTAATAAACTAATACCTCGATAGTATTAGGAAAAGTAAAAAGAAGAAGCATGTGACTCAGAAGCATCATACATACAGGAAGGGTAGTTTGTCCAGCTTCATCCATTATGCACAAATCAAACCGTTTCTTGGCAAGCAAGGGATTGGTTATCCCTATACAAGTTACTGCAACAACTTTCACTTGCTCCATTCTTAACCTAATACCCTCCACTCTGCATGTATTCGTTGCTGTATAAAAGAACAACAGTTAGTTCATACTAAGACGAAAAAGAAAGATTAAAAGTGAAGTATACAAATACGAAAGAATCATTTCAACCTGAAAAACAATGGTCGCGAATTTCAGAGTGCACTGCTTCAGATCTTCCAAGTCGTACAAAATCGATTCCCTACAACGATAAGTATGAATTTTAGAGAGATTTTACGAGGGACAAAAGGAAGGATGATGGCATGCAAAGGATAGTCCAGCATATTTGCCTATTTGGATTTGCAAGGCGAATAAGATTTGAACAAAACACTCTGTAGGTATATAAGGAAAGTGAAGAACATTACAAGACGAGCAATACGTGACATATTTGAGATCTGGAATAGAGATAACCTGAGCTTTCAGTTTGATGAGTAGATTATCAATAGCGGAATTTGTGTAGGATGTAAGCAAAATAGATGCACCTCTCATCAACAAAGCCTTCACCGCGTGCACCATGGTGGATGTTTTCCCTGTCCCTGGCATTCCTAGAATAAGGGCATAATCCTTCACTGCGAGTATCTGAAAATGAAATTTGGTTCTATTAGCAAAAGGGTAGTTTTGGATATAGTCTTGTTTGTTGTTAAGAGAAAAAAAAAAGGGTGGGGGGGTGTGGGGAGTACGGAGGGAGCATTTGCCAACGGGGAGAATAAACAAGACAGAAAGGGCAGGCATGTTCTGTGAAGAATAACCTTGTGAATAGCTCTGCGTTGATCGTCATTCAAATTCTTCTCCGACCGTATATAAGCTACTGCTGGATCTTGACTAAGTATAACTCCACTGTCAAATCTCGGTGCCTGCAAGGAACCAATTAAAAATTAATCAGCATTATCATTTATCACACTTTTTGGGTGCATGATTTGCATTTAAGCAAGGGATCTCGTTTTCTTGAGATTAAGCAACATCTATTACCTCAAGATCAACAATCATCTTCCGAAGGCGAGTACTTTCTGTACTTTGTAGAAACAGTTGCGTGAGGTTGAATCTTTCAAACATGAAATTTCTGTTAGTTTGTGATTTTCTTTCTTACTCAACATGGTAAGATATCGACTACAAAAATCTATGCTAGATGCATCTTTCCTGGGATAATAAATTACTGACAAGTGACGAGATAAAATTAAGTTAAACACCTCATAATTGCGAATGATGCAGTATATTCGTCCTTGTCAATCCGCCAAACTTCCTGAAGGAGATCTTCGGTCTCTGAAGAAGGTTTGCTCCAGGGAAGCCTCAAACGTTTGGAAAAGGATATCTAGATTTCATATATAAACAATAAATTTACAACACCTCAGAGAAGCTAGTTAATATGTCAATATACACAAAAAGTCCTCATTTCATCCCATGCATCCATTTAGAGAGGAATACTACTATAGACTATAAAGGATGACTCACAAACATAACAAAGCAATAGGTATCATTGAACAAGTAAACATATTCAAGACAAAACAATGATCTAGTTCTTACCAAAACATGAGAACGAATAATGTCGGTGATAACTCCTTTCGTCAACGCCACACGTCTAGATTCCGTGCTAAGTATCTGTAGTGGACGGTATGACAATTAGAGAAGACTTTTGAAAGAAATAGACTTCCAGATTTCAGTTTAATCCAGAGATAACAATATGACACCGTGACGACTGCATATTAGTGAGCAAATATGAACCTGCATCCCCTTACATAGAACATGAGATTACGAAGACTGGTTTTAAGGTTTCTCTAAAATTTTCTGCTTTTTGAATTCGTTTTGGCTCTGTGAGAATCTATTTACGTCTGGTCGTTAATGTTTGCTGTGTCCCAATCATTTTATTGTGTTTTACAAGGAGCATACAACTTAGCTGGTCAATAATCAGCAGCACATGCACAACTACTCAAGTTTTTTATATATTAACACAAATGTGTTAGCAAATGATCACACACTAAATTACTTCACTGAACAAAAAAGAGAAAGCATTTCAATTCATCAGATGATTTGCAGGTCAAAATTTTGTAGAATTGTTTTGCCTTGGTGAATATATCAAAGATTACCCTCAAAATCGAGAAAAGTAAAGAGTGAAATATATTAAGCATGAGTAAATAAAACATACAATGTAGTCCCCGGTTTTGAGTGTGCATTCCAAGTTTCTCATCAAAGAAGGGCAACTTCCAACAGTCTCCTCAGTCATTTCTGGATCTTGCGAATCACGTTGCACAAAGCGATAGACAAACTGGCTGTCATTCGAAGACTTGTGACGTAAGAATTCATTTGAATCATCAAGAATTAGAGAAGAAAGGCCATTAGTTGAGCGCCCACTTCTTAAAGACTGAGAATGCCAGATTTCTTTCTTTGCTAGCTGTAATGATGTAAAAGGCTTAACTGTCAGGAGTTACCATAGTATCTTCATTGTTTTAAATAGCAAATAAGCTTATCCAGAAATTACCAGTTTATCATTAGCTTCCAGATCAATCAACCGATCCCAGTGTCGCAAGAAATCACTATGTGCCCTGGTTAAATGTTCGACATGTGCATCAAAAAGATCAGGCAGTCCACTGCTTTCTTTGTTACCACCATGCGACTGAGACAGTAAAACATAGAGTAAGAAGACGCTATCTTTTATACTGATTACCACCAACTGCACTCATATGATAGAGCATAAGTGTCACATTCAACTCATGGAGATATAATCTTTTTTACCTTGTGATAGGTGAGGCAAGCATTTAGGTGGCGACAACTTTTACATACATTTGGATTCTGCAATTGTACATGTATGAGAAAAGATAAAAGTTAATCGAGGGACCATCATCTTGACATTAGAAGGTTGAATCAGGACGGGCGAACCTGTAACATTGGAGGCAACTGTTGTACAGTTGATGCCTTTAGGATATCATTTGCTAATTCATTGCGACGAATGATTAGCCCAATTATGTCAGATCTTTGAGGCACAATTCCCTTGAGGCAAACAAGGTATCCATTGTCAATAAAGTCGTTTTAATAATTTCATCGTCTAAGTTAATTAAGAACACAGTTAACCGAACCTGTGTTTGATCTGTATGGAGATAGTAAAGAAGACCAGAACCTATATGCTGCAGGTACCTGCTTTAAATATAGAAATAAATACCAGGGACTGCGGACATAAGGGCATCAATGTGTTATGCGTTATTAAGAAGAAGAAAGTCAGATCAAACAAGCATACCTCTCGGACATAAGAAGGGTGTACAAGACCACTTGAGCACTATGTTCCATAAAAGACTGCAAAAAGGAGATTGTACAGTAGAACACCAAAAGAAAAAGAGAAACATATTAGACTTAGGCTTCAACCGTTTTTGATATACTGTAGCAGGCTTGTCTAGATAGAACCCCAGAAACTTGCCTGGCCAGTGGTTGCTTTTCCAGATTTAAATTCTAACGGCATAATTTTCTCAGAGGATCCATTTTGAGCTGTATGCACTTTTACTCTGAGAGATGCATCAAATTTTCCTTTCAGGCCATATTTTGGTGCCCACACCATCTCCTCAATATCCATAACCTGCATGTATGTTCAAAGAACTCAGTTAAAAGCAACGGCATATGCTTCATATGCAAGGCTATGACACCATAATGTGCTCTATTTGATAATTATATATCCCAGAACCTGTATATATTAGTATATGCTACGAGAAGCATTAACATAATTGATATACATAAATCAAGAGTGGTTCGTGAACCAACGTGTAATTGTATCTTTACATGAGTAGTATTCACATGCGTAACGCTTGCTTATTACATTGCTTCTTTGGACTGAACTCATAGATCTTATTCTGTGATGAAAATAGAGACGCACAGGTCTGTAGCCAGATGATGTGTGTTTCTACATAAATGCATGAGTTCAGAATATCTGAAGCCCAGCAACCCAGATAAAAGCAAGAAAGTGCAGTACCTCAACCACATTTACATTCTTGTACTCATTTTTCGATCCAAAATCAACAGTGGGACCTTTAGGTTCCTGAAAATATTTTAGGAAACCAAGTAATTCATTATGCATCACATGACATGTTAGTGTTGAAGACAAGTAATTCTTTTGACATTATTCACCAGATTTTTGCTTCTAAAAACTATCAACATGCATGTTTCGCTGATAACAGAAAGAAAAGCAGCAAATAGTAAAGATCACTGAATTTTCAAACAAACTCATAATTGACATGATACCTGCAAATTTTTAAAGCTCCTAAACCAAGTTAGCAATTTCGGGATTGCATCAATCAATTTTCTGTGAATTTCATTCTCATTTACTGCAGAAATCACAAAAGAATGGGAGAGCTTAGATCTTCAAAACCCAGGGAAGTTTTTATTGTAACCAAGTGCACCCCAGCAAAGGAATGGATGACCTTCCAATTCATACAACAGTACTAGCAGTCAAGTAGTTCGACCTAAAGACGATTATAAAAGATATATCAGTATTCGAGACAGAAAATGAAATGTAATGGTAAAGGATGTCCACCTCCACAGGCATACATGCTCTCTAAGTTTTTGTGGAGCACTACTCTTGCGTATTCCTCCAAAAATTCTTTCGTTGGATGCTCCTTAACCAGTCCAGCCTACAAAAAGAACGATTATACATGGCACTAAGAATTACCAATAAAGTCTGTACGAGAAAACAGAAAAAATAAATCTGGGAGCTGAAAAAGGAATAAGCAATACTGATGACAGAAAACCTGAAAAATCTCATGAAGCAAGACACCAACTAATGGTGCAACTGAATACTCATTTCTCTTTAGCCTCTCATCCAGCACAGCTCGCCTTGCACAGTTGAAACTAGTAGAAACCTAAAGATATTTCTATTCGTCAAAATTCATTATGGCAGAGAGGTTAATAGGGAAAAACATCAAATTCCGCAAAATACGTTTAAATTTCAAATTATATAAGTGAATCTAATAACTGATGTGTGTAAATTAGCTGCGGCATTCTTTTAGATTAGGATAGGATTTCCACAGAGTCTAACGAATACAAGCAACACAGAGAATATGAAACGGTTACCTGTGATCCAGAAAGCAGTATCTCAGGGTGAACTATCAGCAGATTGTTGCTGTGGTCTACAACACATTTTCCTCGGTTGTAAAATTCTCCCACCACATGTACTGTATCTCCAGGCCCAATCACGCTATTAAACCTATGAATTGAGTGCAGTGAATATGAATAAATCTCTTGGCTTGCATTTAACAGAATAACACGAAGGCACGAGGGACAGAGAGCAGAGAAAACAGATTTCACTTTACTATTGTACAAGCAATTTTTAACACTGAGATTCAATCGTGAAGAGAAAGAACCTCAAATTAACCTTTACCAGGCCAACAACTGAAAATACAGATCATAGGGCATGCTTCTTCTTGCCTATCATGTGTACATATATTACACATAGGAGATAGCATCAATTATTTAAACTGTAATAAGTCATGCAACATAAATTCATATTACAGACTCAGTAAAAACTAATAGATGGAAAGCAATACAAAAGGTGTAGAACACTAGAAGAACCCAATAAAGTTACCATTCATCATGCAAATGCAAAGTCCGCTCTTCCCCGTTTTTCTCATTCAGTAAGCGGAGAACCTACAAAATGGCGGGAAAATCTTTACTACTTCACCAACAATATCCAAAACCAAGACCATTAAATGGGTCATTACAATAGTAAGAGAAAAACCTTAACAGGACTCGAGGATGATGAATTTACAGTCTTATGCTTCTCAGACACCTGCAGACACAAAATGATAAAATCTAATCAATCATCATGAGATCTCGCGAGTATTACTCACTGAAACAAGAGAAAATGAGAAACAAACCTCTAGTACAATAAAGAATAGATTAGAATATACAGAATCAACTATTTGAGGTATATTGGTTCGAGGATTAGAGTTGATAGATAAGTGTCCACCCTTTAAATCGTGATTTTTAGTAGGCTTCACTAGCTTATGAGGCTCTGAATCTTCCACGGCAATTACGTCTTCCACTTGATCCAAAAGTTCAAGCAATGCCTACAAAAACATAAGGGACGCCGTGTGATCATTAATAATGCCGATAAAACACGTTTAGCCATTGATTCATTACACAGTATAATAACAGTTTATTTAGATCACAATTAAAGAGTATATATCCAAATAAAAAATCACAAGCCCCTCCTAAACTCTGTACAACAAGGAAATGCACAGCATAGTGATAAGTCAGGTACCCTTCTATGCTGCCGCGAACCCAGCTGATCAGAAGCTCCTTTGCACACGCTACCATTGACAGGCTGCACTCCAAAATATCAGTAAGAATTAGAACCAAACCGAAGAAAATAAAAGGATAGGTACCAAAAAAAAAAGTCAAACATATAAGGTCTCATATCCTGATTTAATTTGTTATTGATATCAGACATTTTAACTAATAGTGCGTTTACCACGTCTGAGGAATATGATACAGAAGGTGGAGTGTGGAACGGGCTCTGCTGACTGACTGCCGTAACATTCTTTTTATCCTTTGTGCTTCCACGGCTGATATGAACCTCCATATCCTGATTCTGATCAACCTCTCTCAAAGGTGGCTCATTTGAAAACATCAAAGACCTTTCTATGGGCTTTAGTGTTGGAGAAGATAACCATGTCTCAAGCTTTGCACCAGTGGTACTACAACTCTATACAACCCATCCCACAAATATGTCAATGTAACAACACTGGTACAACGATTTTAACTGTTTAAAGAAATAACTTACCTCTTTATTTGAACATTGACGAAAATGTGAAGCATTCAGCTTCGAAGCATTTGCTAGGACTCTAATTGTATCTGGAAAATGCTTATTCACTGCCTGAAGCCGGTCATTAACTGGAGAAACCCTCCATGTCACTTCCTCAACTCCATCATCCTGACTTTGTTTAATTAACTATCCCAAACAAAAACCCACAAGAAAGAAATGAGAATTTGGTGCAAAATAACAATGGGTTTTCCCAAATTAGGTCAAAAAAATGAACATCACTAACCATTCCAGGTGAGAACTTGAAGCGCTTAAAGCTAACACATTTGGAAATTTCAGGTGAGATCTCACAAATTTCTTCATCCGCAATAACACATGAGATAGCATCAGAAATAGGTGGGAGATCTAGAGGAGTTGAGATTTTTGGTGGATTATTAATCGCAGTTGTTGAAGTCTGCGAATTTTGGACATTTTTAGGTTTTTGAGAGTTTTGAGTGTGACGCTTAAAGAGATGTTCGATCGAAGGTTGTGATTGTTGTGGAGTTTGATTAGATTTCTTGATTGAAGATGATGTAATTGATTTTTTCCTCGGAGCCATTGCAGATCAGAATTTGATAATCTAGGGTTTTCCTAGAGACTTTATTTGCTCAGCACAGTAAGTAAATGCTGGTTTTCCCGCTCTTACATTTGGGTATTTGGACTTTGGAGGGAGATTGAGGGAGAGATATGTCAATCCACTTGAAGTTTTACTGTTAGGTCCGCTGCAAAATGACAGGATAGTGGCTGATTTTATTTTTTTTAATAATAGGAAAGGAAAATTTTGATACATCTGATTTTTCTGTTATGAGATATGATAGCCATAACAAAAAACGGAGTTTTCCAAGGACTTTGCGTCATTTGCCGGAAGATGCGCAATTTCATTGGTTTTTTCTGGGATATAACAACATTTCCACTTATTAAAGCATTAAATAAATTTGAACAATCATTAATATTACTATTTGTAGTCCAATTAACTGATCCTATTTTACCATTAATCGAATTCACCACATTGAGACAATCCCCTTCAAACTTAAAAGAGGACTTGGTGCTCTACTGCCCACTTAATCCCCTCCAATGCAGCAAATGCTTCTGCTTTTTGAGCATCTTGAGTTACTCCTGATATGCATCTTGCCGCTCTTCAATTGCCTTTATCATCAACAACTATTAGTTAGTTTCTTTTACAAAAGATGCATCAAAATTAATCTTTCTAAATGAAATCAGTGGTTTCTTCCAAACAACTTGGGCTCTAGATATAGGGCCTGAATTTCCAGCAACCAATTGATTACTGCAACTAGCTGTTCATTCTGCCCTGTGAATGTTGAACTGACTCACTGTATAAGCTATATTAATTTGTGCACTATCAAAAACTACAACCCATCTCAGCTTCCAAATATTCCAAAGGGTAAATCCAGCAATACTAATCATTTCATGTTGATCCCTAATATTATTACCACCTGCAGAGAACCAGCTAGGCATATGTTGGATTGATTCTACTTCCTTATCACAAAGAGGGCAAATGGGGCTAACATCAGCCATATATCTTGTTAATCTTTCCCTAATTGACAAGCACCCATGCACACACTTCCACAAAAAGTGCAAAATCTTAGGCGGTAGACTAGTTTTCCAAAACTTAGTCCATGGAAAATTCCTATCTGATGTATTGTTATTACCAGAAGCGTCAACAACTCTATATGCAGTCTTAACAGTAAACAGACCATCAGGAGCCAACACCCACCGCAACGGGTCCTTACTATGACTAGAAATTCCAATACAGACAATATCATGAACAGTCCTATCATCAAACAGACTACACAACACATCCATTTTCCAAGATTTAGTATTGTGGTCAATCAATTAATCAACAGTTTTCATAGAAGATGAAGCAAATTGAGAAGATGGTGGTTTCTTCCAACCCGGAATCCAAACATCTTTCCAAATTTGATATGCTTCTGCCGTCTCCTACCTCCCAACAGTAATTCTCCATAATAGTCTCCAAACCCTTGCAAACGCCTTTCCAAACCCAAGAACCACATTTGTCATCAACATGGTGAAGAGAATTATGAATTGGAAAATACTTACTTTTCATAATAGTAGAAAACAGGGAATCTTCCTATGTAATGATTCTCCAAGCAAGCTTACTAAGAAGAGCAGTATTCATAACTTCAGATTTTTTAATGTTCAAACCACCTAGAACCTTAGGTTTAGCAACAGTGTCCCATTTAATCAATTGCATGCTTCTATTATGTTTCTTCTCTGTAGCACCACTGTACATGTGGTAGGGGGACGCTCCATAAGTGTCAGCCTAAACGTACGCACTACGGAAGAAAAATAGTTCTCTACCAAGTACTAATGTTAGCTCTTTCAAAAAAAAAATACAATTCATACAACTCGTAATAATATTTGAACATAAATATAGTAAAAACCTTATACTTATTAATTGTTTTGTGATTAATTGTTAATTAAATAATTGAAGTGTAATGTTACTGTATACCTTTATTTTGAAATAAGAAAATCTCGATCAAGATGATTTGTGTCATAATTTGATGATGTATCTATTTGAATGTGATGTTAGAGTTTTGATTTATTTATGTGTTGTAGGATTGTCAATGGGTGGCATAAATTGGTTACATAATTAGCTAACTGTTAGTGGTGGATTTTTAACGAAGGCGAAAATCGTAAAATCGTCTCTGCTAGGCTGTAAAAAAATATCAGAATTTTGTATGTCACTGACCCATCATCAGAAATATGAAGCGCATATTTTACATCCCGTAAGAGAATAAAAATAAAACCCCGTTACAGGTATCTCCGACTGATTATGTAACCTCTTCAAAGCATTGACATGTACTATGATATTAGAGCCTCGTCCCGTTGAGTTTTTAATCTTTTAGGCTTCTCTTAAATATAGCCCACACTTTTATTAACCATAATCCACTATATTTTTCTATTTATTAACCATAACCCAAATCATAGCGTATAGCTTGTTTACCGAGTTATCAGAAATCGGTAGCTAGTTTGAGGCAAGTTGAGTTGTCATAACCGATCCAACTGAGTTGATTCAGTTATTAAAACTAAATTCTAAAAAAGATATTATTCAGGAACTTTCTTCTTCTAAATAGGCTAACCAAACCTGTAATTGTTAGAGGATTGCTCGGTCAAACTCACAAGTGTTGTTATCTCAAGCTTGTCGTCAAATTTAGTTGTCAAAACAATATCTTGATTTCTAGTCTACAATTAGTTAAGTCTCGGATTAAGATGGAAGTATGTAGTTGAGAATCAGACATCACCGCATTCTACCGTTTGAAGTCGAAGATCAACCGAAGCTTTTGGAGAACTTCTTCAACAAAAGGTAAGTGAAGACTGAACCACATATTTCTCAAGTTATATTCATCCTTTTATCTATGACACGTTGTCGCATAACTAATTAGACTATCGTAAGCATATCAAGAATTCTGAGTCAAGTTTATCTTGGTAATTAGTTCTCAAAATATATATGACTAAGCTTAATGAACATTTGTTCATACTTGATGAATTTCGGTTAAGAACAATTTATTATTCATAATCTAAATTATGATTCGAGATTATAATTCGAAAATAACCTGGAACAATGATATGTGTCATTAACGTAATTTAGGAATGTTTCAAATTGATTTAAAGAGAAATATAAAACTACTGTAAATCTGGATACATGACAATATGCATACCAGTCTCACAAACTGGGAAAACTGTTATAGGTCCGGAACCGTAGTACATGTACTCAGTACACGTACCAGAGTAGTTATATGTCAACAATGATTTAGTGGTACGCATACTCGGTATCCATACCACAAAAAGTATGTGAACTCGTGAACCTGGAATGGTTGGTTTTGAAACCGGTGTGGTATCCATACCCGGTACGCAAACCGGAAAAATTATGTATGTTCCGGAACTTATATTTGTCTTAAGGGTACACATACCAGGTACATGTACCATGACAAATATAGTCACTAACAAGGTTGAGTACACGTACCTGGTACATGTACTTACCTCGTCAAATATTTTCAGATGCACATAAAATTATTTCTGTGAGATAATTAGCATTTGAATAAATCTTTAAGAACACTATATAGACATGATTGATCACATTATAATTTATGGTTGTGATTCAAACTTTAAAGTCTTAAGTGTTTATGAAAATGATTAAGCTTATAGTTCAATCGGCTAGTTTCGGCTAATCGTTTATGAACAATGTCTTTATACACGGTTTGGTAACGATTCATCCTAACCAGAGTGTATATCTTGATATGTCGATCATATTTCAAAGAGTCATCTAACGGTGGACATTGTTTGCTTGGTCCCTTATCAACCTTGGATGGTCCCTCATCAACCTTGGACGGTCCCTCATCCATCTTGGTCGAACCCTCTTGCACCATCTTGGTCCTCCAAAAATTTATCTAGGCCTAAACACCAATCATTTTATATTGGTTTAGCTACCAATATTTTTAATTGATAAATCAATTGTTCGTGGTTAACAATATTTTATTGCTTTGACTAGAAATATTCCTCTAACTAGCAATATTGCTCTGAATATCTAATTGCTCTGGTTAGCAGTACTTAATTGCTACGACTAGCAATATTGATTTGACTAGTAACATTGCTTTGACTAGCAATATTTTATTGATCTGGCTATCATCGTTAATATTATAATTTATCTATTTGAACCACTTTCGGCATGATTGATCGAGAATAAATACTTTAAGATTATTTCTAATATTAGCATTTTGGTCTTTATATGATTTTCTGTCAAATGCTTGACACATCAAACTTATATATATATTGGTCTATGCTCGATCTAGCAATCTCATCAGACCTATGCTTATCAATCCAAATCGTCTAAGTATCGTTGTTGCCTCAACTGGCACTATGGTATGCGAAGCATCATTGCTTGTCTTAGGAAACACTTTAAATTTCACTCGAGTCCCCGTAAAGCATGCCTGATTCGTCATCGAGGAACATGCTAGACTCATCAATATGCTAAGACTAACATCTAGGTCAACAATTGACCAAATAAATACAATGTCTATAAAATAGACTTAACCATGCTCGAGACGCCAATAATGTCATATGAGGGATATTTACTAGGGTTAGTTTGGCGGTCTATAGAACGTGCAATGCAGCAGTGCACCCACGATGAAAAAGGGATTAAGTCGTGTTGGCAGTTGAATGAGTAAATTTGTAGTGGTCTAACAACCACTAAGTTTCTTTAACGAAGCGGAACTGGTTTCACCATGATTTCCACTTCTTTGCAAATACCACCACTTACACGAGATCAAGTGTTATAACTACCTTTGCTACATATAGCTTTTCAACCTATCGACATTATATGACATCCATATCCCAAAACACACACATAAGCTTACTGTCGGTCTGGTACAAACAAATCATCTTTAAAGCAGTTTAACATATCCGTAATCCAATCCATTGATCTCAACACCTTCTCAGCTTCCTCCCCACAGATCGACCATTTTCCTTCTATTATGACTGAATTGAATATGGAATGACCATTTCTTGGTTTAAACTGTCATACAGATTGATCTCTCGAACTCAAAACACTCAAATGCAGTGCATTTTTTTAAGGGTTTAAACGATTTGCTTCATCTAGCATCTGCCTACTATTTTCCTAATAAAACGTTTTTACCTACAAATATTAACTAATCTTCAGAATCATAGACAATTAATTTCACTCATGTGAACAAAAAATATCTAGATCGCGACCCCAGCATCGTCGAACCATTGAAGCATCGAGGCAGCACAATCATGGTAACTTTCATATAATATAACATTGTTTCTTTCAATACTGATGTTCGACGAGTGGTCGAGAATTCTGGAGTAGTATCCTGATTTTCGGCAGTGGTTGGCTGAATGTAATATAAGTAATGGTTTATCCTTTTCTAACACCAAGGCCTTTTCAGTACAATTGGCTCCAGAGTTGGCAGAAAGCTCCGCAGTTAAACGTGCTAGGACGGGAGTAATCCAGGGATGGGTGACCACCCGGTAAGTTATTTCTGGATTATCGCAGTGGTGCCCATTGAAAATCCTACACTGCTGGATGACTGCAGTGGCTAAGTGGGGACAATATCGGTGGATGGACGGGTCATTAAAAATGGTATCAGAACTACGGACCGCAGTGGCTAAGTGAGGACAGTATCGGTGGATGGACGGGTCATTACAAATGGTATCAGAGCCAACAACGATTCACCTGCCGAGGGTGGGAAGGTATGATGGACGGTGTTGGTCCACGTGCTTGTCTCATGAGGGGACAGTATCGGTGGATGGACGGGTCATTACAAATGGTATCAGAACTAAGGACCGCAGTGGCTAAGTGGGGACAATATCGGTGGATAGACGAGTCATTACAAATGGTATCAGAGCCAACGACGGTTCACCTGCCGAGGGTGGGAAGGTATGGATGGTGTAGGTCCACGTGCTTGTCTCATGAGGGGCGGGGAACGTCGAAGATCTAGCTTAAAAATATATTCTGGAGCCGAGGACGGCTCCAATTTAAGGTGGTGGTATTGTAGTATCCCGATATTCGACAGTGGTTGGCTAAATAAAATATAAGTAATGGTTTATCATTTCCTAACACCGAGACCTTTTCAGCAGAATTGGCTCCAGAGTTGGCAGAATGCTCTGCAGTTAAGCGTGCTATGGCGGGAGTAATCCAGGAATGGGTGACCACCTGCGAAGCTCTGGATTATCACAGTGGTGCCCGTTGAAAATCCTACACTGTCGGATGACCGCAGTGGCTAAGTGGAAACAATATCGGTATAGGGACGGGTCATTACATCTGGATTGATCAAGAACTATCAAGGGTATATATAGTCAAGATGTGGTGGAATACTAACCATATATACATTTCATTTCACTTTGACTCTACAAAACTTTACGCAACTAACAGGTATAACCATTAACTGTAAAAGTGAGATGCCTTTGCAAGATTACCATGAAATAAAATGGGATGAATATGCACTGCAATATATAAATTGTTTTCTCCCCGTCATAAAAAGGTAAAAGATAAAATAAAAAAAGCAACAAGAAGTCGCCCTACAAAAATGGTAAATTTGCATGTTCATATACTCTAGTATGTCAATATCGTGACAAGAAGTCTCTCTCATGCAAAGTTAACTTAAATATTATGTTCAAAGTTGAAGTCAAGAAGTTCATCAGTGAAGAGTCGGGGACATCAACGTAACATTTCACGTTCAAGAACTCATCCTTGAATTCAACCTTATATAGGTAAAATAACTTGAATCTAGATCTCATAGGTGGTTATATTATAATTTGAAAACTAGCTTACATTTGTTTTTTGAGAAATTTGGGAAGATATCACCAACTACACAGGAACATCTTGTTTATGCACATAAGTGCACATCCAGGGAGGGACCAAGAAAACTTTCTTAAAGTGGCGATGAAGGCTATTTTTCATGTGACGAAGATAAAGAAGATGATGATCATCAACAGGATGATATACCTAGATTTTTCGTAATGTTAAACTCGACGATCTATCGAAAACCTTTACATTTTGGCTTTTTGGCATGTTGAGTAGAGAAATTGACACAAAGCGTTTTTTGTAGTTTTGGATCAATATTACATTTCATTATTGAAAAAATCATAAATACAATGCAAAATAATATTAGGTATCTATAATTAACAACATATCAACATCTTTGTATAAAAAATATTTAACATTTAATCTTTCAGTATATCTTAACTTTATTTGGAAAATCTTTCCAAAAAAAATAATGTATTTGAATTCAAAGCATTGTTGTTGGTAATAGATATGGTATAAGTATAGATAAATAAATAAAACTCTACTTATAAGAGGCATTAGACTGGAATCTTGTGGAAGTTCATAACATCTTCACACCCCATTGTCACGTCCGCATTGTGAAGGGTCTAACCCTTGTGAAGAATTCCACTTTCGAGCAAGGTGAGTGTCAAACCAATCAAAATATTTTATAACTCCCAGCGATAACAAGTAGGGTAGCATGTAAGAATTTGTTCGATAAAGTGCATGGGATTGTTATTTGTTAACTTGAAGCAAAGAGATCTTTCGTGGAGTAACCTAAGTTTAAATATTAACCTCATGGTAAGATAAGTTTATCTTACCGCATGATATTCGTAGCTTTTAATTTGTGCTGCCATTCGCATGAATCTTGTTTTCTTCTCTTGCTTAGGAGAGATATGCATGGAGAACTCAGTACATAGCATCAGAAGTGTTGACACCCACACCGAGTCGTTTAATTTTGGACTCACTATTAGCGGTGTGAGAGCACCTTGAGTCGAATGTTTCTATATTGACTTTTAATCCTTTATAGGTGCATATAAGACAATTATGACAACCACTTTGGGAATTATAGTTGTGATGGACCTGAAAACTCCGCCCCTATCACCAAGACGTACATGTTGAAACTTCTCGATGCACCACTCGTAACGCAGTGATCGGGATGTAAAGCTTCAAAGCTTATCAGGAAAATTCACTTGAGTTGCCTTACCAAGCATGATGCCTTAAACGTAACTTCCACACCATTCCAACTTACCCTTGTTCTGCGAAGGGTGCAAGGCCATAAAGGCTAATGTTTATGCATTTTGCATGCATCACTGATCTGGGGTCCTGTCCAAGCATATGACATGCCTTGGTTTTGCACAATTAGACCATTGCAATCTTTTCCCCAGCTTTCTTACTTCGCTTCGGCATTCATCTGAAAACATGCACTGATCTTGCTCGTGCCAAGGCTGTATCGGTCAGGCTCATGCCGTTATTGCTTTGTATCATCCTTGTGATGCAAATGGCTTATGCAAGCTCCCCTAACTTGCATACTAGTTAGCTTTTTTCTTGGCCATGCCCAATTCAGAATTAGTGCATGCGTAACTCGTGTAGCTTGATAATAAGTATGAGCATCCACTGAATGGATTGCGACTACTGATAGGGTTGAAACTTATATGTAAAATAACCGCAATCACACGGCGTCTACAATGTAGACAAGGACAAGTATAGGTCGAACCCACAAGGAGCTGTGGAAAGTACTGTAACTAATATTCTTAATAAACTAATCAAGAGCAATATTTTTGGAGTATTCGAGAAAAAAAATGAAATAACAAAAATTAAAATTGTACTAAAATTATACGATAATGGAGTCTGTGCCTAGGGATTTCCGATATAACTCAAGACGTACGTTTATTGGAATGTCTGGGAAGATAATATATTAAAACTGTTTCACCGATTTAATTTCCTTCGCTTCAAAATCTGCAGAGAATTATTTATCAATCGAAAAACATATTCCATCAAATATTATATGGCATATCCATTTAAAAGCATGAACAATCAATGAAGCTTCTAACCAAAATATAGTGTTCAAGAATCACATATCAATTTATAAGCATACACTGTCAAATAACCTAATCCAAGCATGGTGTATCAAATGGAAAGCATTAATGATCAATTCCACTATTCATTTAATAAGAACAATTAATTTGGGGATATTTTTACTGTAGCCGGCATGGTCTTTCAATGATGCCAGCATGGTCAATGGATTTCCGGCATTGAAAAACCATGCCGGCAGCTACAGTGAAATATCCCCCAATTAGTTTATGTATCCCCCAATTACATGTTCTTTAATAATTAATCAAGCAAATTTGAAGAGAAATTACTAAACATTCGAATGATTATTGGAAATATTATTATGGAGAATTAAAAATGAGTAAACAATTAAAATTGGTTTCTACCTAAAGCCTTAGCTACAAACTTAAGGAGACATAGCTATGGATTTCTCCTAAACCCACTAAAATAAATTATAAGAGAAAGAAAAATTAAACCATTATCATCGTCGTCACCCGATAATAGATCGTATTCTTCTATTCTAGTAGCCTCCGCGGTAGTTCCCTCTATCTCCTCCACAACCGTCAAAGAAAAGCTCCAGAGAGAAAAATGAACTTTATTATTAGGGATGCAAACCAAATGGTTTTGGGGAGCACCGGATTATGGTGACCAAAATGGGGATATGGAGGGACTAAATCCTTGTAAAAGCTCAAAAATACCCCTAATAAATTTTTCTTATTACCTTATTGCCCTTTCGTAACTACCTAATCTAATTAAAAACCCCAAAAAAATAAAATATCATAACCACTCATTATTTCTTCCGCGTTTTGTCTTCTTATTTTCTTCTTATTCGTTACAACGACGATTCATCGTCGCTTCTAAAAAAAATCATCGTCAATTAAACTCTTCTTATAAATGATGGTGAGGAAGAAGACTAAAGAGAACAAGAAGAATCGAACTAAACCCACAGATGAAGAAGCAGTGAATTCACCATCATCATCTTCAAATGAAGATGAACCTGAAAATCCACAATCAGTGAATGAAGATGTTGAAGAAGACGCTAATATTCCTGATATGACTGCTATAAGGTATGAATTGAAAAACCAATTCTTTATTTATGCCTTTGGTTGAGTATTTAGTTCGATTTGAAAATTTTAGGTCTGAAAAACGGTTTCTTAAATTGTTAACAACTAGGAGTTCTTAATTTCCCAGCATAAGTAACAAATATTGGCTGGGAAAGTAATAAAACCCAGCCGTAATATGTTACAAACGGTTTGGAAATTTTAATTTCCAGGCCGTAATTGATTTTACACGTCTAGGTTTTCCCAACTGTACTTCGTCTTGTGTTTGTAAAAAAAATAAGTGGTCAGGTTTATGTCTTGGTATTCTTAACCATGATAGTAAATAACCAAGCCGTACATATTTCCTAGCGGTAAGACCTGATACGGCTGGATCGTGTTGAAATTCCCAGTCGTAGGTCTTGTGACGGTTTGGTCGAGTAACAATTTCCCAGCCGTAATGATAATTTTTTTCCCACTTTTCCTCTTGGTTGTAAATATTTGAACACAATTTTCTATATGATTTGTATTGAACTTTATTAAATGCATCTATTAAACAAAACAAATGAAAAGAAGAAGAAGAGAACACAAGAGGTAATTGAGAAGACAAGGGTACCCAAATATACCTCAATCTAAAACTTTTCCACCTATAAGTCCTTTATCCGAAAGTGATTGTCTATGGACTAAGTCGAGACAATACAATTAATCAGTTCACACTTCGTGTGATCGTCTATGGATACGAGATCGAGACAATACGACAACAAGATAACTTGCGTGATTGACTATGGATACAAGATCGAGACAATACAACAACGAAGTATGTTTACTTGATAATAGGTTCGGACTTAACCAAACACAATAGGATTGCTATCAAGTAAATAGGAATTAACGTTTGTGTATTTTACTTCTAATTATAATAAACCAATTATAATTGCGGAAATAGAAAAGTAAAAGACACAACAAGATTTTGTTAACGAGGAAACTGCAAATGCCGAAAAAACCCGGGACCTTGTCCATAATTGAATACTCTCAGGATTAAGCCGCTATACAAAATCTAAACCAACTTCGTATAGTTGAGAATAAGCAACTAAACCTATAGTTCACCTAGTTCCGTATGTATCCCTGCGCCTCCAACTTGCAATAAGTCACGCACTTGGAACAATTCCTTTGGTTCGTATTCCAAACAGTAAAGAAACAACAAATCTGTTCGGTAACAACTCTTTTCAAACAAGTGATATGAGTTTGAAAAAAGGCTCTTCCGTTTATCCTAATAAACTCCTTTGTTAGGTCCTTAGATCTATCTAATCAACAATCACCAAGGTAATTGTCTAGACTATGCAATCAATACTTCGAATCACAAAGAAGCGTATTGATGCCGATCTACCCAACTAATCAATCAAATCTATCAAAAGATAAACCGATTATAGTTGGATCCCAGCCGATCAAGTTTTGTGCACACCAAAGATTATGAACTCAAATAAGAAATCTTCTTTGTCTTCAAATCTTATTAGATCTTCAATAAACACCTGCACACAATCAACTTGAATCTCTTGTGATCAATCACACACAGAACGGAGTCTGTTAACAATGGATTATCACATAACGTCTTTAGATCTACAAACAGTCTAAAGATCCCCGTCGAAACTTCGATCTAGTTTGAGTGAATCTTATATCAGAAAAGAAGATTCTCAAGCATAAACAAACTAGGTGCAATCAAAGTTCAACAACCGTTAGTCAATCAAATCAATCGAAAACTAATAATAAACTGTAATTATCTAGTTTCCCACCAACGGTACTCGTAGAGCTTCCCAATCCCAAAGAAGTCTTTAAAACGAGCGGTCGTAAGAGATTTCGCCTAATTAGGGTACTTTCTTCTCCGAATAGACGGCTCCACCAGTAACAACACAACTAGGTAGTTTTGCTGGCTCTGAGGATTAGTTTGCTTGAAATGCAAACTTCAATATTTATAGACCAAGGAAGTTTGGACACCAAGGAATTTCCAAAACAGAAAATATTCTCTAGATATGCAATATATTTCCAAATTCGGTTTTCATAATTCCTGAAAATGCTCTGTCCAAATATTGACCAAAATCTCATAGAAAATCTCCAATTAGTAAATGAACATTACCAATTTTATTTTCTAAAGATATACATTTTAATTGCTGGAAATTAAAAGCATATAAATCTAAAAACCTTAATTAAAAGATTCTCAATTTATTTCGATCCAGGATTCTCCCTTAGTTATTAAGGAATATCTTTGAACAATAAAAGGTAAGAATTACTGCACGTGTTCAAAGTATGTCGACATCTTTACTTGGTAAATCCTTTTTCATATTTACCATCTTGGAACCGATTTGCCACACTTCCAAACAAGTTTAGAATTGGTTCATCTGACTTCCAAGAACTATGTGATTGATTATCCTATCAAATCACCAATCATGGGTTTAACGGTTCTACCAGAACAAGTTTCGGTTCTACCTCCATGTGGGTACTAGGATCAGTCACTCTAGCTTTCCAAAAATTAGTTGACTAGGTACTAGGATCGGTTACCACATATTTATGGCATTTAACTTGTATTCGGTTGCACAAGTCATAGGATCGGTCACCAATAACTAAGACTTGTTGTACCTCTTACAAGGATCGATTGCCCTTGCTTGTGATCGGTTGCACCTCTTACTAGGAACGGTTCCCCAATGTCTAGAGTTGGTCATATCAATTACAACATATCGATCATACCATCTCAGGTGATTACTTAAGATCGGTTTCACTAATAAAAGTCATACCAATACAAAAGTCAGGCCTTGTGAATAGTTTTATCAAGAAACATAAACAAGTTATGAACGGTTATACTAAACATACATATTGGTAATCCAAAGATTTGCAATGAATAACACTACCAATAAGCCTATCGATTTCCCTTTCGATTCATAAAACAAGTTTATGAATTGTACTTCCTTTAAACGAATGTGAAACATTGTTTCCTAGGACGAAATCTTCACCCATACCCATACATAATCATAATAGCATTCATACGATTATGTCGATGTCTTATATACGAAGTTCAAAAGATAGACGTTATACTTCGTATTGTAATTCCTTAATACTATGTCTAACTAGAGTATAATCATTCACAGCTTCGCAGTTATGTTTTCAATATGCACGACTTGAAAGATACGTTAGGAAAGAAACAGTTCAAGTCAAATATTACTAACCTCAAGAATAAAGATGATGTCGTTGTTGTAGCTCTTTACTTCTTCACATTCTTCAATTCTTCACGTAATACTTGTAAGTCTCATATCCTAGTAACTTTCTAGCTAACCTATACGAAGTTGACTCTAGTAAATAATCAAGCGACTCTTTAAATGAGTTTTGATTCACTAAAATATAACAACCAAACTTAACATACCAACGCTTGGTGGATTCAACTGAGCTACGCTCTAACAGTAACACCTTCTAATGACCCAACTCAGACCCCTCGTCACGGAAAACCATCGGGTGCAGATAAAAGGAACGTGAGAGGACCTATCATTGGTAGCGTAACTGAAGAAGAGACTGTTGAACATGTAATTGTGTTTTTTGAACAACCAAATCTAGAGAGTCAGCAAGAAAATTTGGTCGAAACAAGTTCTGCTATTATTGATAAGGGCAAAGATGTAGTGGAAGAGGAGGAGAATAAGGAAAAAAAGAAGTAACTACCAAAATATACAACAAGAAAAATCATTGATGCTATGGAGTTGTTATCTCCCAAGAAGAATGGGAGACCTTGGGGTGAGCCAAGAGATCGATCCGTCTTGGTTGGTTACCAGTCTTCATGGGCTGCTAGGGTTTGTGCCGCAAAGGTAATATATCAAATTTTATACATGTTATTTTAATTTTATTATAGATTGTTAATTGTAACAACCTAATTTTTTTTATTTTTTTTGTAGTTTCCCGACAAAGCGGCCCCTCAACTATAGCATCAACAAGGAAAGTTTTGGCCATTGGACAAAGAGCATCCAGATGTGGTAGCCTTAGTAAAATATTCGGGGTTATGGCCTGGAATCGAGGCTTTGCAGAAGACCTGTGACGTTGTAACTGTTTGTTAGTTTAGAGAAATATTCTGGCCCGAAACCATGACTTTTATACTCCCGTTTGGCGACATGACTATCAGTCCGGATGATGCTCACCAAATTACATGTCTTGCTTTGAATGGAAAAGCTGGATTTTAGGGTTTCAACAATTATATTCCTTTTCCAGAGCTTTATGTCTTGGCGAAAGACTTTCTTGGGTGTGGCAAAGATGAAGCAGAAGAAGAGTATTAGATTGGTGGTGGAGCCTTGCCTATAGCTAAAATGAAATTCTGAGAAGCGGGTGAACCTCATGAATCAGCGCATATTGCAAGGAATATTAACTTGGTTCATATAGATGTCCTCTATAACATATCGAAAATCCAAATCAATTGGATGAACGAGCTATTCTCTTCGCCACCACCTGTGAATGGAAAAACTCCTGTGACGTCGAAACATGTGTCTTGTCCATTTTTTCAGTTGTAGACGAGAATGTTTGTTGGCCTTTAGGCGGTGTCATTGAATGACAAAAAACCTAAGGAAACTTCTTTCCATGCCGCTACACCGGCCTTGAAGCATATGTCAGCAAGTACGCCGCGAACTAAGTCGTGTCAGAAATTTATCCCTATATTACTGGCACAATGCAGTGCATGGTCTCCAAAAATATCCATCATCTTGTTGCAAATAGGGCAAGTGTTGTCTGCGTCAAAAAGTGGTATACCTAGCCTGTAACATAATATGGACCCAAACTGTCGAGATCCTAAGCATTGGTTAAGCCTACTGATAGGTATGGCCATTAAGTAGTCTTGAACTGCATTGCCATAAAAATCGAGTCTCTGTCTGACATATTGAACTTTATCGGCATCTCCTTCATAACAGCGTCAAAGTATGGTACCGCCAATGTCTTCATAGGATGAGAGGCGGTTGCGTTGACGCTGTAATCTGAAGAAGAATGTCTACAGACTTGCAAGTAGGCCTGTAAATCTTGTTAAAAGGTATGTCTTGTGTCAGAGATATTCGAGCTAGTGAGAATAACTCGTTGTAGAGGACCTATTTGAATATATAATGCCACAAAGCAATATTGGATCATATCTGCCATAGTGTAAATGCCGAGGCCCGCACATTTAATTAGCAGAGTAGCAAGTCGCTGCTGTAGCGGTCCAAACCCGGGACCATCATCAGTTATGAGTTGTCGTAGGTACTGAAGCAGGTGAGTATCAAAGTGATGTTTAGCTTACTGCATGGCATGTGGGTCTGTTGTACGCATCATAAAGTATGGTCTGGACACGCCAGTACAATTACGTAACAACAACAACTCACTTTGAGGGTCTTGTAGCTTCCCCACGAAATCCATTAAGTTGATGGTTTTCTGCTCCCTACCCATGATTAAGTCATACAGAATTGCACATCTAAGCTAACCGAACCTCCTAGAAGCTTAACACCTGATATAGGTCAGCTGATGTTATTGGGGAAAATACCGTCTGTGAAATTCCTAGGATCCGGTGTAGGCCACAAGAGTTCCCTCTTGATGACATTAAGATGTATCCCTCTGAAAAGACGAGGGTACTCAAATACACCATAATCTTTTAAATATCAACCTATAAGTCCTTTACCAAGTGTGATCGTCTATGGACAGAGTCGAGACAATACAACAACTTCGGTACATACTTTGTGTGATCGTATATGGATACGAAATCAATAAAATACAACAACAAGATCACTTGTGTAATTGACTATGGAATCAAGATTGAGACAATACGACAACAAAGTGTTCGATTGATAATATGTACGGTATTAAACCAAAATACTACATGATCAATATTAGGTGACTAGGATTAACGTACGTGTGTAATTTACTTAATTATAATAACAATGCGGAAAACAAAGTAATGACATAGTAAGATTTTGTTAACGAGGAAATCACAAATGCAGAAAACCCCCGGGACCTAGTCCAGTTTTGAATACTCTCAAGTCGCTATACAAAATCTAATACCAACTTCGTATAGTTGAGACCAAGTAGACTACCCCTAGCTACTTAGTTTCCTCAGTATTCCTGCGCCTTCGACTTCTAGAGTCACGCACGTGAATCACCAATCCTTTTGATCGCACTCCAAACAATGAAGGAAAGATTTTTTTGGTAACCACTCTATTCAATCTTGGTAATAAGATATTATGAGTCGTTGACAAAGGCTCTTATGTTTAATCTAATAAAATCCTTTGTCTGGTTAGATCAACCTAAACTTTGATTACCGAAATAACCAAACTCTAGATCTCAAAGAGAAACTATAAGGTGATGTCGATCTCACGCAACTAGCCAATCAAGACTATCAAAGAAAAACACGATTCTAGTTGGATCCCAGCCGATCAAGGTTTGTGCACACAATTCACAAGATACGAAAACTAATAAGAAAAGCTTCGTCGTCTTCAGATCTTCGTTTGTCTTCAATAATAACCTACACAACACCACTTGAATCTTCTTGTGATCAATCACACATAGAACAGAGTCAGTTAACAATGGATTATCACAAGCTGTCTGTAGATTCGAAAATGGTTCTAATGATCGTGTCAATACTTTGATCTAGTTTAAGCGAGCCTTATATCAGAAAAGAAGGTTCTCAAGAATAAACAAACTAGGTGCAATCAAAGTTTCAACAACCGTTAGTCAATCAAATCAATAATCGAAAACTACAATAACAATTATCTAGTTTCCCACCAACGGTACTCGTAGAGCTTCTTGATCCCATAGAAGTCTTTAAACGAGCGGTCATAAGAGATTTCGCATAATTAGGGTACTTTCCTCTCCAAATAGATGGCTCCACCAAAAACGACAAAAATGAAGTTTATCTGGCTCTTAGGATAGTTTGCAGGAAATGCAAACTCAAGTATTTATAGACCAAGGTTGTTTGGACAACAAGGAGATTCCAAAACCGAAAATATTCTCAAGATATTCACATTAAAGTACCTAATTTTGGTCTTCCTATTACCAAACCATATTTCCGAAAACTCCCTTAGAAAACTTCTATTATTAGTCTAGCACATTAACTAATAATATTTTTCGGAGGATATGCTTTAATTGCTGGTAATTAAAAGATATATTATGAAAATCATAATTAAATGCTTTTCAATTTTTCGGACCTGGGATCACTTTGAGTATCAAGGAATATATTTTAACAATTAATGATAAGAGTTATGTACATGTTCAAATAATGTCGACATCTAGAAGTTTCTCAGTAAACCTTAATTCCAAGCTTCACACAAAACAAAAAGAGATATGTGAATATTGGAAACTCGGTTTTGCTCCTTGGGATCGGTTGTACCAAGCTCACAATTTAAGTTGTGATCGGTTATACCATGCTTCCCAAACCAGGTTGTGACCGGTTACACCTTGCTTCCCGAGTTAGCTTATGATCGATTACACCTTGGTTCGTAGAGAAACTTGTGACCGATTACAACTAACTTCCCAAATTAGCTTGTGACCGGTTACACCTTACTTCCAAAAGGTAGCTTGTGACCTATTGCAACTAACTTCCCAATGTAGCTTGTGACCGGTTACACCATGCTTCAACAAGTAGCTTGTGACCAATTACAACATGCTACACAGAATAGGCTGTGACTGGTTATACCTCAAATCTCAATAAGTTAAGATATGTTCTACATTGTCATCTTATATATGTCATTCAAAAGATATTCAATAAAGAACCTGACCCATAATGATTTCCTTTCGATTGTGAAACAAGTTCGTATATGTACTTCCTTTAAACAAGTGTTATAAAACATTGTTTCCTAGGGTGAAATCATACCTATATCTTACACATAATCAAGAGACTATATACAAAGATTATGTTGATGTCTTATTTAAGAAGTTTCAAAAGATAAGCGTTTATACTTCGTAATTCAATAAGTTCCCTGAAACTTTGATCATAATATATGACCAAGTCTAACCACTAGAGTATTATTTATATACAACTTCGAATGTTATGTTTTCAATATAATATGAGTTGAAAGATATGTTAGGAATGGAAACAAGATCAAGTCAATATTACTGACCTCAAGTGGAAGGATAATGTCCTCGTTGTAGTCGTTACTTCTTCACATTCTTCAGGTCTTCAGAGTAATACTTGTACATCTCAACATTCCTAGGCTTTCTTGTCTAACCTAAACGAAGTTGACTCTAGTATTTAATCAAGCGACTCTAGATAAGTTTTGATACTAAAATATGACAACCAAACTTGATATACCAATGCTTGGTGGACTCAACCGAGCTATGCTCTAACAATCTCCCCCTTTGTCAATTTTAGTGGCAAAACTCTATTACATATGGAGATAAATGAATTACAAAAATTATTTATTCTTCATACGCTTGATTCCAAGTCTCAACAACACAATAACCTGCATATATTCAAAATTAAATATCGTTGTTGACATTTGAATAACAAAAGCTTTTACTCCCCCTAAAGGTAAGCTAGGTAAATATTCAATCCGAATATCTTTGTTATTCCCGTTTTATATTATGAAATACTACACATCATGATTATATATTTCTCCCCCTTAGTCTATGCTTTACTCTTTCGTTATATATAACGTTTAAGCACATATATCCTTTCCTAGTGATTAAAAATCACTTGTTTACTCCATATATTTCTCCCCCTTTTTGTCACAAAAATGACAAAGGTACGAGCAAACAAAAGGACAAACCGAAAGGATCTTACAAATCTATAAGACTTGTATAACCTATAACAGTTAAGCACGGAGGTTTCACATACCATTTTAGATAACCAATACTAAAACCAAGACTGCAAAAGTAATCTAGCTTTAGTATGTTATCAAGGAAACAATTTCCCGAAGCAATTTTCCCTTTTAGTCCGACAAACCGATTAAGATAACTTAACTCTTTTGTCGAACCGACTGTGTATGTATAATCACTTATTTCAACAAGACACAAATAGAGATCAAAATTAACTATATTTCTCTTATCAGTCTCTAATTATTCCACATAATAACTTAGACCTTTCCCTTTACACAAGACAAACACTTGGTTAGTTAACTAGCTTTTCTTGTCAAGGCATTCGATTAGACTTGAATAACCGAATCCTCCAATTCATATGTCTAACTAAGATCATAATTAACTTAGTTTCTCTTATCAGGAATCATATGGACTAAACAAATGACCCCATGATTTTGTTAAGCCAAAAACAATAGAAATAAACCAAATGAATTGACTTGCTATAGTTTTTCTTATCCGGAAGCAATTGAAATAAATATAACCAATGTAAGCACCGAAATTACACCGAATTTCGTTAAGCAAAAGCACTTGATACCAAACAATAAAGAAGATACCAAATCATAAGCCAAAAAAATTAACACAGTTTTTCTTAACCGGAAACAATTGAATCACAATAATCAACCCACATAACATAATGGAACATATCAATTGTACCGAAATTTTGTTAAGCAAAAGCAAAATATATGCAATAAACTCAAGATTTTCTTAAACAGGAAAAACGATTAACTAACAATATAATCGTTACCTCAATTTTCGCAGCCACTTCTCCCTAAAAAGATATATCGTTCAAGCACAAGTTCAAATAAGAACTTTCCCCCAGTGTGTTGTCATCCTCTCGCAAGAACAAAAGAACAACAACAAAAGCAACCTTTACCAGAAAAAGGTTGAATCAGTTTTAGCTAATGCGTGCCAATAGCAAAAGTTAAAAATCGAAACACATATTATGCTAAACACAACTTATGTAAACATAAATTGATTATCAACATATTGTGACTTTTAACACATGAGTTTCAATCAGAACACCTTATGATCCTTTGATAAAGCCTACCAACAAGGGCTAACACTTAATCCCGCTAAATCAAAAAGCCACACAAATCATAAGAGCATCACAGTATGAGATCGAATATTTAGGTTAATAAAACTGAAAATTAAACATCTCATAACCGAAAGCAATTTTTTTTGCTCAATAAAAAATGTATTTTATTAACTATTATCAGCATCAAATCATTACAAAAGAGCCAAAAAAGGCATTACACAAAAGAAGAAGAAAATAATAAAACCAATAATAAGGTTGTAAAGGTGACTATAATATAAAAGAATCACTCTCTGTGTAAATATCAACACAACCAGCTCCCAAACTACTCCCATGTTTTGCAAGTTTGTCTGTTGTGAAGCTTATTTCCATATAGCCATGTTCTTCTTCATAATCCAGCAGACAATCACACACTTTATTCCATCTTGACCCAATGAACCATGGCAGATTATTACTTTTGAAAGCTAAGACAACTGCTTTAGAATCTGACCTGAAACATACCTCCAAATAATTATTCTGCACTGCCCACTCCCCTGCACACACTACTGCTAGTATTTTAGCAAATACATTTTTTGTTATGCCAATTCCACCAACCACATCAATTAATAGTTTTCATTCAAAATTTCTGGCAGCAAAACCATATCCGGCAACACCTGGGTTCCCTTTGGAAGCTCCATCACATCATATCAATATTCTAGGAGCAGATGGCAAGGTAAAGAATACTTCCATTACTATTATTGTGTAAGTTCTTCTATACTTAATTCCAAAAAAACTTAATATTTGAAGATCATAATCTTCATTCTTCATTGAACCCTTCAATCTTATCTCACATTCTCCAGTTAAGAATGTAATTTTCCTTTTTTATCATTTCTTCACTTTCCACATCTTCATCAAATACCAAACTATTTCTCAAGAACCATATTTCGTACAAAGTTAAAAAAGCAGCCACTAACCAGAACTCCTTTATCACTGAGCTTCTGTGATTTGCCATTTCAAGAATATCTTGAAAAGAACTAGGATTTCTGAATTTAAAAACTGCACCAATCCACAGCCACAATCTAACTCTCAAATCACAACTCCATAAGATATGCTCCAGGCTTTCTTATGCAGTTCTACACATGTAACATTTAGAAGCCATTTGCATTCCCCTTCTTTTCACATCATTCATAACAGTCTTCAATCCTGGCCAAATAGATGAGTGTTTGTAATATATATGAAATCCATTCACCATCTCTTGTTTTGAATTTAGCTTGAAAAAACATTGACCATTCTTCTTCCCCCTGCTGAATTTTCTAGAGTAACTTCATTAACAGAGCCCTATTAATAATTTATAATATTTTAATGCCAAGCCCACCTTCTTCCAATTGAGAACAAACCTTCTCCCACTTTAGTATAACTAATTTCTCACATTTGGGTTAACTGACCATAGAAAATTTCTGATGGTTTTTTCACTTTCTCTTAACACACTTCTAGGCCATTTGTAAATGGACATATTGTACACATGAATGCTACATAAAATTGCTTTGATTAGAATTACTCTTTCTTGAAAGTCCAGCATCCTACCCTTCCAACCAGCTAGGTTACTCTGTAACTGTTCAACCACATTGTTAAAGCATTGCTCGGTCGAACTCGCAAGTGTTGCTATCTCAAGCTTGTTTGTCAAGTTTAGTTGTCAAAACTATAAGTCTTGATTTCTAGTCTACTTATAGTTAAGTCTCGGATTAGGATAGAATGTGTAGTTGAGCTTTAGACTTCACGGCGTTCATCGATTAAAGACGAAGAACTACTAAGAGGATCTTGTGGAACTTCATCAACAAAAGGTATGTGGAGACTTGAACTCATCTATCACTTAAAAGTCTATTTCTATTATATCTCATATTGAGACAAAAGTCGTATAGCTATATAGACTTACATATTTGATATTTCGAGTTGAGTTTAACTCGCTTATATCTTTCTCGAAATATGTGCTGGAAAGCTTTTTGCTTTAACCATGTTCATCATTATTCTTGACGAAAGTCAAAAGATGATCATGTGAAAATCACCTGGTAACATCTTATATGATTTGTGTGAGATAGTCATTTGATGTAGGCTCGAAATGTTTCATATTGATCATTCGATCACTTCAAAATTACCTTGCAGCTAATAGTTTGTGTGAGACAGCTATTCCCGTCTTCTAAGAATGTTTCAATGATTGAAATGGGAGTTAAGAGCTAAAACCCATGTCTGGATACATTACGGTTTATGTACTTAGTATACGAACTGTTTTGTCGGAATTCAGGATCGTAAGTTTGCATAGCCATTCGCAAACTTATTAAACTGTTTAAGTCAGAGTACTTAAGTTTGCATACCCGTTCGCAAACTTATTTAACCGTTGAAGTCCGGGAACCAAGTTTGCATACCCGTTTGCAAACTGTTGGCTTATGACCAATGTCCGGAACTTAAGTTCGCGTACCCGTTCGCAAACTTAAGTGGTTCAAGTTCTTAAAATGGTTAAGTATGATTTCATACTCGTGAACAAATATATTTACAAATTAAGGAATGCAATCTTTGCAAACCGTGGCTAAATTGTTCATGAACTGATTCTTTTGAATCAAACCGATTTTGCTTCAATTGTGTCTTGTACACTTCTATGAGAATATACACAATTGAACAACTCTATGAGTAACACAATTAGATTCATTTGATTATCAATTGATCTAGAAGTGTTATGATAAACAAGGTTAAGAGAAAAGTGTTTGATAGACGCATTTATGTGTCTATTTTCATCTCTATTGTATATATTATTAGTACCCATTTTTTGTACTTATTATGGTGTTTTATGTCTTTGTAGGTATTTTTAGAGAAATAAGCTCTTGCGACGAAATTGGCTCGTAAAGTGGTGTTTTACACCCCAGGATAGAGTACTAAAGGCACCCCAGAAATGCATCGGAAGCACCCCAGAAATACACCGGAGGAACCCCGTAAAAATGTTGAAAACACCCCAGAAAAAGTGTTAAAGGCACCCACCAAAATTACTAAAGGCACCCTAAAAATGGATAAGGGCGCCCCCAAGGCAGCCGAGCTGTTAAAGGCACCCGCGTTTTGGATTCAGGGCACTTCACCCTCATCGTTTGAAAAATAATTTTGGCTAAAAGAAAATATTCATGAGTTAATGGTTGGATATCGAGAAGATTTTTGAGTTATTACGAGTTTATTCTTGATCCTGTGACTATATAAAGGCTTTAGGAGACTCACAGAAGAAGAGGGAGTTTAGGGGGAGAATAAGGAGACATTTAGAGCATAAAAAATCGAGAAAAAAAAGTTACAGGAAAATACCATTTTTCTACTGGTGAAGAAGGTACGAAGAACATAAGATCCTTAAAGACCGTCGTTCTCAAACAGTTCCAGCGACGGTATTCCTTTATCGTTTTTTGTAACAATTGATTTTGTAACAAATATAAGTGTTACAAAACCCGGTTTTATTCATTTTTCTCCCATTTCATCATTTGTGAACCATTTTTGAGCATTAATAAAGATGAATTTTGAGCATGTTTCCATGATAATGATGAGCTAATTCTCGCGTAATCAAGGCACGGAGGAAGCTATTTATGCATGAACAATTGGTAACTATTCTATTTTTCTCTAATTTGTATTTTATAATTCACTCAATCACTACTTTGTAGAATTTTAATTGTTTGCATAATTTTTCCTAATTAGTTGTGATTCAATTAGATAGGTTATGCTTTGGTTAGATAATCTATGCTTAAGGGATACAATTAATGTTTGAGAATATGCTTGATAATTTGTGAATTAAGAAAAAGAGATTTTAAAAATAATTAGAGTTTTGGAATTTTTATCATCATTTATTCATGTGTAATAGTGGAATCTAGTGTCTTGGTTATTTTCACTCTAAAAAAACAAAAACAAATTTGGATTTAAATTTTCTCTACTTTTAGTTTAAATAAATCTAAATTCAATTGCTTTCACAAGTCTTACGAACTCATTCTTACCACTATCAAAATTATATCAGTGTTCATATGGCTAACTTCGGTTAACTGTTATTGAGCCAACTCAATATACATGTTTAGGTACGGTTACCCATATCTAAATGAAAGTATATTTCATTTGTATGTAACAAGCTAAGACCATCTAGCGGTGGAAAGATATTAGCTTGAATCTTAAATCAGGTTTCATCTAACGGTGAATATTGTTTGCTTTGTTCCAAAGTTATCAAACCCTGATTTGAAGACTATATAAGGGAAAACTCTAGAACCTGGGAAACCTAATCCCCACACCTCCTGTGTGATACTAGTTGCGACTAGAGTCGATTCTCCTTTAACCTAGGTTTTTCCTAAAACCATTATAGGTTAACGAATTAAAAACTTCATTGGGATTCTGAAGCCAGACCCAATTATTTTCTCTGTAGTTGCGTGCTCTGATCTTACTTTATTCTATCGTATTGAGTATTATCTTTTCTAAGATTTGCTCGAGGTTTATCTCTGATAGGTAAGATATAAAAAGTAATCATAAAGCTCTTCTTCTCATTCTTTGTGATTCCGCAATAACTTGTTCTACGACCGTATAGTTAAGTTATTGTGAGGTGATTGATATTACTAGGTTGTTCTTCGGAAATATAAGACCGGTGTATCAATTGGTTCCTGTTCACCTTGATTTATCAAAAGACTTAACAGAAAACTCGTAAGTATTTATGTGGGAGTCAGATTAATCTATTCAATAGACTTTTCTGTGTGAGACAGATTTGTTTATCAAGCCTTCAACTTTGGGTCGTAGCAACTCTTAGTTGTTGGTGAGATCAACTAAGGGAATCAAGTGCGTAGAGTCCTGCTGGGATTCAGAGGTATAAGGAACGCGACTGTACCTTAATCAGTGTGAGATTGGTTAGGGCTCAACTACATTCCAGTCCGAAGTTAACTTGTAGTAGGCTAGAGTCTGTAACGGCTTTATACAGTGTGGTGTTCAAATTTGGACTAGGTCCGGTGGTTTTTCTTCATTTACGGTTTCCTCGTTAACAAAACTTCTGTTGTCTGTGTTATTTGTTTTCCGCATTATATTTGTTTATATAATTGAAATATCACAGGTTGTGCGTAGTTCAATCAATTAGATAATCCAACCTTTGGTTGTTGATATAAATTGATTAATACTTGAACATTGGTCTTTGGTACCTTGCAAGTTTTTTCTCATAATAATCAGGCTCGCGGATTTCTATATGTTTGATTTGTTGATTACATTGAGAAACAGAGATATAACTCTTGGATGTATTTTCCTTGATTGAGTCTGACTATCTAGTTGATTCTCTTGGAAATATATTGGAGTTAGTCCAAACAGATTGCCTAAACGAAATATTGGGTGTGGTTGTTAGACCCCCGTTATTTCAATTGGTATCAGAGCAGGCAAACACGTTTAAGACCTCATAATTCTGTGTTTGTAGCAATCTGACTCTATGGACAATAGTGTTATCTCTGACAAACGCATCACCAGAGACAAAAGTTCTGTTTCTTTAAAATCTATGAAAGAGAAAGACTTGTCAATCTCACATATAGATGAACATGATGTTCACACAAAACAGACAAGTATTGATATGTGTTACCCTAATTGTCTTACTGACGAATCCGACTCTAAAGTAGAAAAGGAAGCAGCCCAAGAGAGTGCAGCGATTCTAAAACTTGTTACAATTCAGGCAGTTGAAATCAATAGGTTGAAACACAAGGTCAATACAATGGTTGGTATGGTAAAAGATCGTGATTCCTAATTAAGGGTTGTTCATGATAAAAATGTTGTAGTTTGTTCTTCCCGAACCTTACTCGAGGCTAAACTTAAAGAAGATTCCCGTGAGATAGAACGACTCTTGAATAATCTTTCTATTCAAGATAAAGAATGTTCTGTGGAGTCCATCATACCAACTACTTCTGACCTTGCTGTGATATTAGAAAACGTGACTAGTTCTAATCATGTTTCTCTAATGAAAACAGCTTCAGAAGCTAAACTACAAACCCTTCCTATCACTAAAGAGGTGTTTGGTTCTTCCACTGATCGTGGGTTTACCACATCTCATGGAAGGAAGAAATCTTCTAACGATGTTACTAATGCTACACACTCTAATCACTCCGTTGATCAGAAAGTATGTCTTTTTTGTGATTAAAAAGGACATGTTCAACGGAAGAGCAAACTGAAGCTGAATGACAATTACTTTGGTTTACTTCAGCGCACCTTAGATTTAATACTCAAAGGAGTAACTGACATTCAGATGTCTAAACCTATCGGTTTTAGTACTCACCCTGTGAATTCTTCTAGGAAAGTCAGTTCAATATGCTCATCGAACGTTCGAACAAATTGTAGTATCAATACAAATCGGTCAAGGAGATTTCAGAAAGGTCCTTCTCAACATAAAATGAAGGATGATGTTCAAGATGTGAGAAAAGTACTAGCAGGTGAAAACGACAATGGAGATATGAAGGACAACCTTAATCTGATAATTGAAGGATACAAGGATCTTATCAACAGGCTGTCAAAATCCTCTATGCAAACTTCTTCGGGTAAGGATTCAAACTTAGTCTCATACTTTGATGACAGTAAGTTTTATGATACTTTTTCACATCAAAAAGGGTTTCCTCCAAAAATTAGAAGGAAAAAGAGGATTAACCACGAACAATATTCATTTGATGAGCGTAAAGCTCATACTTGTGTTAATTAATCACAAAGGTTGAGTTCTTACTCATGAAAAATCCTGTTGAGTAAGATATGCTAATAATCAGGTATAATTATTGGTAAAATTCCTTCTGCTTAGTTGAGTTATTTTCTTATCGTCCATAGCCAAACAATTGTCTACAGATAGCTTTGCCTAAGTATTGTTTTATCTCTAGAATCACTTCGATTGTTTTCTTTTTATTTTTGAAAAAGTTTTTGTTGCAACTAAGTTGTCTGCTACTCTTGTGCTCTAAATTTTTCTCTCTGTGGAAATATAAAATTTATTGAGCCAAAAAATTGTGAAAGAAAATCTTCACGTAGCAAAATTTTGTTGTTTTCGCTTTACCTTGTAAAAAGGTACGTTACGGTTTTAGTTCAATGTTTGGGTTTGGATTGTGTTCGTACGGGTACCCAAATATTGCTTGCCACGAACCATTTCTATAAACCCTAAAATTTACCGTCCCTAAGAAACCATTTAAATACCAAACCTTTTGAGTCACGTACGCGTACTCTAGGTTATTTTCTTCGTGTCAAGAATGTCTTCATCTTCTCGCACTTGTGATTTTGCAAGAGGTTTTCTTGATAAAGGTATTGGTTTCGAGTCCAAAGGAAGGAAGAAAAGAACCCTAGTAGAAGTTGATGGTCAAAATCCTGAGGTTTTTTTTGATGCCTCATGCTACTATGCCTATTCTCATCAAGATGTTGAGAATGATGAGATGGCTTCGGCCGAAGTGGTTCATGATTTTCTTAAATACTTTGAGGAAGCAAAACTGCAGCTTGTTGATACTATAAAGGGTCTCAATGTGTTAAGAACTGAGTTGAAAAAGGTTAACTCTGACCTTGTTCTCATGAAGACACGTGTTAAAGATCTTCTCAATGAGGATATCTTCTCCGAAGAAGCAGTGGATGCTGTTAATCACAAGCTCAAAAGTCTCAAGACTCGTGAGGGTTCCGGAAGAGCTCCTTGATTTCAGTTCATGATCGGTTTTGCTGGTTTAGGAGTCCTTTTGTTTTTAGCTTGTTGATTTTTATTTTGTCTAGGAAACTTCTTATGAGAATTTATTCTTGTGTTTTAAGAAGGATAACTAGGGTTTGGAATAACATATATTATGATTACACATAGCTATTGCCAACGATTTTCATCTTGCAATATTTTTAGATTTATTTATTTAAATTTGAAGTTATTTGGAAGATGATTTTGCAGTATTAATCTTTATTGGTTTTATATATTGCAAATAATATTATGGGATATGTGTGTTTACGCCTGTGAACTATGATTGTCTCATATATTTCAAAAGTTAAGTCTATCATTTCATTATGCAAATATTGATGGAAAATAGAATGAACTTTTTTGATGTCAAAGATTAAGTCTATGGTATCATTATGCAAATATTGATGAAAAATAGAATGAATCTTTGAATATTCCGCAGTATTGATCTTTCCCTGATCCACTTATATGTGCAAATACTGTACGGATGCGTAAGTTTTCTTATGTTGAGCATTTCCGATTAAATTAATCATTGAGATTCCTTTGTGGTTAATTTAATTGAGTTTACAGGATACAAATTCATGTCTCATGTGATTTGTTAATGTCCAAAGAAATCCTTCTTTTCTTGTAAAAGTAAGGTCGCTCTTGTTGTTCTTTCGGGAATGACATTTTATGGGGGAGAGTTCTTAATTGAACTTGTGTTTAATTGCCAAATCTTTGTGGGGAGTACGGCAGTGGAATATTGTAGGAGTTATCTTGTATCCTTATAAACTCCTTGATGAATACACTAAGTTTCGACTATGTGAAATCATCGACACAAAGTTGATATGTTCTCTTTTAGTCATGAAGTATCTCGTTGAGAATTTCATCATGATCCCACTAGTTTTCGTACCTTTGCCAATTTATATTGACAAAAAGGGGAAGAATTAATGTGTAGTTCACACTACAAATACATATGGTTTTTGGATCATTATGTAAGGGGGAGTGGTTTTCATGTGAGATGAAGTATTGACTAAGGGGGAGTGATACATATCACCATAGTATTGTTGTCAAAGTTGTGATACAATTGAACTTTGATGTTGTGTAATAATACTATGACACTGTATAACAATAATTGAGAATATATGTTTTCTTATTGTTATGGCTACGGATCTTCAACAACTATGATGCTGAGTTGAACACGTTCAGAATCACTGGAGTACTTGGAGTAACGAAGAATTCAAGGAATGTTGAAGAACCAAGGAAATCAAGCATTTGGATGAGAAGCTACAAAGTTTATTTATTTTGTAATCCATATGTATCGATAGTTATGTCACTAAAATTTACAAAGGGGGAGATTGTTAGAGCACTGCTCGGTCGAACTCGCAAGCGTTGCTATCTCAAGCTTGTTTATCAAGTTTAGCTGTCAAAATTATAAGTTTTGATTTCTAGTCTATTTATAGCTAAGTCTCGGATTAGGATAAAATGTGTAGTTGAGATTTAGACTTCAGGAGTTCATCGATTGAAGACTAAGAACTACTAAGGGGAGCTTGTGGAACTTCATCAACAAAAGGTAGGTGGAGACTTGAACTCATCTATCACTCAGAAGTCTATTTCTATTCTATCTCCTATTGAGACAAAAGTCGTATAGCTATATAGACTTTACTTTATACACATTTGATATTTCGAGCTGAGTTTAACTCGCTTATTTATTTTTCGAAATATATGTTGGAAAGCTTTTTGCTTTAACCACGTTCATCATTATTCTTGACGAAAGTCAAAAGATGATCATGTGAAAATCGCCTGGTAACATCTTACATGATTTGTGTGAGACATTCATTTGATGTAGGCTCAGAATGTTTCTTATTGATCATTCTGTTAGAGCACTGTTCGGTCGAACTCGCAAACGTTGTTATCTCAAGCTTGTTTGTCAAGTTTAGTTGTCAAAACTATAAGTCTTGATTTCTAGTCTACTTATAGCTGTGTCTCGGATTTGGATAAAATGTGTAGTTTAGTTTTAGACTTCACGGCGTTCATCGATTGAAGACGAAGAACTACTAAGGGGAGCTTGTGGAACTTCATCAACAAAAGGTATGTGGAGACTTGAACTCATCTATCACTCAGAAGTCTATTTCTATTCTATCTCTTATTGAGACAAAAGTCGTATAGCTATATAGACTTTACTTTATACACATTTGATATTTCGAGCTGAGTTTAACTCGCTTACATATTTCTCGAAATATGTGTTGGTAAGCTTTCGCTTTAACCAAGTTCATCTTTTATTCTTGACGAAAGTCAAAAGATGATCATGTGAAAATCGCCTGGTAACATCTTACATGATTTGTGTGAGACGGTCATTTGATGTAGACTCGGAATGTTTCGTATTGATCATTTGATCACTTGAAAATTGCTTTGAAGCTAATAGTTTATGTGAGACAGCTATTCCCGTCTTCTAAAAATGTTTCAATGATTAAAATGGGAGTTTAAAACAACTAACCATTGATTTGATATAGCACAATATGTGTACTTGTATGCTAACTGTTGTAGAAATATTCCAAGTCCGGGAACTTAGTATGCATACCCGTATGTATACTGATTCAATAATTGAAGTCCGGGAACCATAGTATGCATACCCGTATACGTACTGATTTCAACTGATGTTGGTCGTGAACGACAGTATGCGTACCCATTTGCATACTTGCGAACAGACCAGGTCCGGGAACTCGAGGTATGCGTACCCGTTTGCATACCTGAGTGGGTTAAGTTCTAAAATCGGTTTGTTCATGAACAAATACATTTATATAATAAGAAATGCAATCTTTGCAAACCGTGGCTATAATGTTCATGAATTGATTCGAGTGAATCAAAATCGATTTTGCTTGAATTGTGTCTTGTATACTTCTATGAGAATATAAACAATTGAACAACTCTATAACTAGTTTCATTTGAGTCATTTGAACTAGTTGTGATTAAGATGAAAAGGGTTGATATGAAAGTGTTCATATGGCTAACTTCGGTTAACTATTGTTCACCCAACTAAGTGTACACGTTTAGGTACGGTTACCCATATCTAAATGAAGGTACATTTATTTGTGTTTAACAAGCTAAGACAATCTAACGGTTGAAAGATATTAGTTCGAATATAATCAGGTTTGAATCTAACGGTGAATATTAAATGCTTTGTTACCAAGGTAACATTGATTGCAAACCCTGATTTGAAGACTATATAAGGGAGATTTCTAGCAACTGGGAAACCTAATCCCCACACCTCCTATGTGATACTAGTTGCGACTAGAGTCAATTCTCCTTTATCCTAGGTTTTCTAAAAACATTATAGGTTAACGACTTAAAGACTTCATTGGGATTCTGAAGCCAGACCCAACTATTTTTTCTGTAGTTGCGTGTTCTGATCTTACTTTGTTCTATCGTATTGAGTACTATCTTCTCTAAAATTTGCTCGAGATTCAATCTCCGATAGGTAAGATAAAAACTAGTCACAAACATCTTCGTCTCATCGTTTGTGATTCCACAATATCTTGTTCCGCTACCATACGGTTAAGATCATTGTGAGGTGATTGATATTACTAGGATGTTCTTCGGGAATATAAGTCTGGTGTATCAATTGGTTCCTGTTCACCTTGATTTATCAAAAGACTGAACAGAAAACTCGTAAGTATTTATGTGGGAGTCAGATTAATCTATTCAATAGACTTTTCTGTGTGAGACAGATTTGTTTATCAAGCCTTCAACTTTGGGTCGTAGCAACTCTTAGTTGTTGGTGAGATCAGCTAAGGGAATCAAGTGCGCAGAGTCCTGCTGGGATTCAGAGGTATAAGGAACGCGACTGTACCTTAATCAGTGTGAGATTGGTTAGGGCTCAACTACATTCCAGTCCGAAGTTAACTTGTAGTAGGCTAGAGTCTGTAACGGCTTAATACAGTGATGTATTCAAATATGGACTAGGTCTCGTGGTTTTTCTACATTTGCGGTTTCCTCGTTAACAAAATTTCTGGTGTCTGTGTTATTTCTATTCCACAAATATCACAAGTTGTGCGTAGTTCAATCAATGAGATTATCCAACCTTTGGTTGTCGATATAAATTGATTGACACTTGAACATTGGTCTTTGGTACCGTTCAAGTTGTTTCTCATATTAATCAGGCTCACATATTTCTATCTGTTTGATTTGTTGATTACATTGAGAAACTGAGACATAACTCTTGGATGTATTTTCCTTGATTGAGTCTGATTGTCCAGTTGATTCTCTTGGAAATATATTGGAGTTAGTCCATACAGATTGCCTAAACGAAATATTGGTGTGGTTGTTAGACCCCCACTTTTTCACATTCGATCACTTTAAATTGCTTTGAAGCTAAGTGTGAGACAACTATTCCCGTCTTTTAAAAATGTTTCGATGATTGAAATGAGAGTTATGAGCTAAAACCCATGTCTTGATACATTACGGTTTGTGTACTTAGTATACAAACTGTTTTGTCGGAATTCAGGACCGGAAGTTTGCATACCCGTTCGCAAACTTATTCAACTGTTTAAGTCAGGGTACTTAAGTTTGCATACCCATTCGCAAACTGATTTAACTGTTGAAGTTTGGGAACCAAGTTTGCGTACCCATTCGCAAACGGTTTCAACTGAGTTCGGTCCCGAGCTAAAGTTTACGTGCCCGTTTGCAAACTGTCGGCTTGTGACCAATGTCCGGAACTTAAGTTCGCGTACCCGTTCGCAAACTTAAGTGGTTCAAGTTCTTAAACCGGTTAAGTATGATTTCATACTCATGAACAAATATATTTATAAATTAAGGAATGTAATCTTTGCAAACCGTGGTTAAATTGTTCATGAATTGATTCTTTTGAATCAATCCGATTTTGCTTCAATTGTGTCTTGTATACTTCTATGAGAATATAAAAATTGTACAACTCTATGAGTAACACAATTAGATTCATTTGATTATCAATTGATCTAGAAGTGTTAAGATGAACAAGGTTAAGAGAAAAGTGTTTTTATGGCTAACTTCGGTTAACTGTTATTGAGCCAACTCAATATACACGTTTAGGTACGGTTACCCATATCTAAATGAAAGTATATTTCATTTGTGTGTAACAAGCTAAGACCATCTAACGGTGGAAAGATATTAGCTTGAATCTTAAATCAGGTTTCATCTAACGTTGAATATTGATTGCTTTGTTCCAAAGTTATCAAACCCTGATTTGAAGACTATATAAGGGAGAATTTTAGTGATAGGTGTCTAGAACACCCAATTTTTATAACGATTTCTTATACTTTTCTTATTAGTTCTCTTGGAATTTTGTATATTACGCATCTTTTCTATGTTTTTAGGTATAAAGGCTTGAAGTTGCGAAAAGGAAGGAAAAGCGCCACTAATTTTCTCTTAAATGTTTTATATCAGGAAAATTTCCAAGACATGTACCCATCATAGTTTCAATTTGGAACTTGTGTGGTGGTCATGTGGCCATTTCATGGAGTGCATTTTATTTACAAAAAAAAAGAGAAAGACTTAACTGTGAGTGTATGTCACACAAGGGCACTACACATGTATGCTGGTGGAGAAAGTGTATAGGAAATGGAATTAGGTTTCTCTAGAGACCAAATTCAGAAGCAGAGAAAGGAAGTCGAATTCATCATCTCAGGTCGTGAATAGAGCACTATTTTGTTGCTGTCAGCCATGGATTGAAGGGTATCAAGGATCTAGAGCCCTATCTAAGCTAAGAAGAAGAAGGAAGAATAGAAGTGGTCTGTTGGCTCGAAATTATGGAATTTTGGGGCAAATTTGTGAATCTGAAATGAGCAATAAAGGGGGATCTGACTGTGAACAAAATGGGTTTTGGTCTGACTAGAATCAGCGAGAAAGAACAAGGAGATGGAGCTGGTAGAATTGATGTTGGTCTGGGGTTTTATTGGGTTCGATTTGAATCCGACTCTATCGATTTTTGGTGGTTGCTTCCGAGAACATTTGAAGGGGGTTTTGTGTGCCGTTATGGGTTTGTCGGGTTGAAGATTTCAGGCAGAGAAGAGAAGGAAGTGGCTGAGTTTGTGTGGCGGTTGTAGCTCAAATTGCAGGCTGAAATAAGTTCGAAATGATGAGCAGTTGATGGAGTTTGAATGGCACACAACAAATGCTCGAGTAAAGGCCTGAAATACAGCCGGGGAGGAGTGCTTGCTGTGATTGATTTTGTGGACATGGATTTTGAAGCTGATGACAAGCAAGGAACTTGGGTCATTCTCAAACTCAAGTTCTAAGAAGATTTGAGGCACAATTGATTAGTTTTGATGCGCAAAAATCCAGCTGAAATGTATGGTGCTGTGACTGATTTCTGGGGAAGTTTTCAATGGGATTTGAAGTTCTGCTAGCAGTTAACAAGAGCAAAGGGTGGTGGTCAGGTTCAGTTGAGAAGAGGAGGATGGAACTGAAGCTAAGAATTAGTAGTTGAATGATTTGCTGCTGCTGGGATATGGAGGAGATCCAAATGGTTTTCGAACCTGAAATCTGTAGCCTGGAATCGAGTTGAACTGCAGTCGAAAGCTTGTTGCTGCTGTCCATTTTGTTGATGATGTAGAGGATTTGTGATTTGTGACTGTTTACAGAAGGGGTTACAATTGTTCTTGACAGGCTAAGAATATGTTGTCAAACTGAGATTGAGGAAGTGTTGGCGAGTAGAACCAGATGGAATAATTGGAGTTCAGTTTGAGTTTTTGGCAGCTAGAATACGTCATCAGTGTAGCTGCAGTAGACTGGTCCATATTCTTGCAGGTTAACTATGAATGTTAGGGCTGTGTTGGAGGTTTATCGGCAGTCCAGACAGAGGAAGAAAGGTGCAGTTTTGCCGTAGTTTGTGCAGTGGCTAACCAAGGTTCAAGGGCAGTGCACGAGGGTTTCTAGACAACAGTTGGGACTCATTTAGATGCTGTGAAGATTATGGAGTTTGGGTTGAGTCAGAAAACTAAACTATTGTTGCTAGTCAGCCATGGTTCACGGCAAATATGATTTTATTTGAGCTTGGTGTGGGTTTTGAGCTTGTCTTGATGCCGGATGGTCAGTGAAAGAAGGAGACCCTGTAGCTGGTTGCTGTGAGCTTATGGGCTATGTATGAAGGGTACTGGCACCGGCCAGATGACGTTTTCAACACCGACAGGAGAAGATCAATTTGTTTCAGTTTAAGAAGGAGTTTCCTGCCGAGAAGTCAGCTAAGAAAAGGGTTTACTGCTGTTGGTTTACAGCAATGAATGGCTAAGATTTGAATGCGTTTTAGAGTGGTATTGAATAAGGAAACTTGGGTGTGAATCCAATACGATATTGCAGGAGAAGAAAGGTATATAAGGAGGCGCATAATACAGAGAAAACCTACCTCATAATCACCAGTTTGTGCTTGCAGATTGTTCGCAGAAATTCCTGAGAGAAGAAGCTACACAGAACCAGTATTTGAACCTGTTTTCGCAAGCTGCTTAGTTCCTCACAGTGGTTTGCTTTCGCAATTGTTTAAGCTTTGAAACCTTATTTATTTTGAATATACTTTTGTGCTTAAACCAAAACTATGAGTAGCTAATAACTTTATTGACTGGGGAGGATTTCAAAACTCCGAGCATGTTTTATTAATCAATTCAAGCAAGTTATTCTTTCATAAATATCTTTTGTTGATTATCTTTTACCGTTTATATGACCATGAGAAGTATGCTTGGTATCTAAGTGCGCAATTAGGTAACTTGTATGCAACTCTAATGCTAGTATTGAGAACTTTAATCCGTAATTGTTAGAGTAATCTTTACATAAGTAGCGGTGCACTATTTGTTGCAAAGGGATTTTGTATGCAATAGTGTGTAAAAGATAACCCTAGGTTAATGTGTCGAACTTACGAGCATGTGACTAGGAACAACTTGATTCATAAATATTAATGCAATTGTTTGAATTACACCTAGAGAGCATATTTTAGGTGGTTCACTTGATTAGAATCCACTAGAGAACTTATTCTATGTGGTTATTTTTGGAGTCTAAAGATTAGTTGAACTTATAACTTGTCTAAGAGTTGTTAACAATACAAGAAGATGAGGAAATGTAGGAGTGAAGCTTGACATATCTCAGGCCTATGACTCAGCTAGCTGGGAGTTTTTACTTCAAGTACTTAGCAGGTACGGATTCTCCAATTCTTGGTGTCAATGGTTGAGGATACTGTTTGAATCTGCAAAGATATCTGTATCAATAAATGGAGGACCACATGGCTTTTTCTCTGTTGGGAGAGGTTTGAGACAAGGAGATCCATTGTCTCCAACTCTCTTTGTACTTATGGAAGATGTCTTAAGTAGATGCATTCTTAAAATGGTGCAAGAAAAGCTGATAAGTCCAATGGTGATAAGAAAGGGAGTTCATCCAACTCACTTGTTTTTTGCTGATGATGTGCTTCTATTTTGTAATGGAGCTAAAAGAAGTGTTGAACATCTTGCTAAGCTGCTGGAAGATTATCAAAAAGGTTCAGGTCAAATAATAAACAAGGCTAAAAGTAAGTTGTTTATTAATGGAACTACATTGTTAAGGAAGCATCAAATTAAGGAAATTATGCATATGGAACTGAGCACTTTCTCTGACAAATACTTAGGAGTAATCCTTGCTTCTGGCAAAGTAAAAGTCAGCTCAGTGTGGCCTATGGTGGAGCTAATGCAAAAAAAACTAGCAGCTTGGAAAGGAAGACTTCTATCATTTCAGGATAGATTGGTGCTAATCAAGTCAGTGCTGCAGAGCATTCCAATTTACAATATGGCAATTTATAAATGGCCTACTTCAGTGATTAAAATTTGTGAGAGAATCATAAGGAATTTTCTATGGTCAGGTGATGGAGAAACCAGAAAATACACTATTTTGTCTTGGAAGAAAGTCTGTACTCCATATAGTGAGGGAGGATTGGGTATTCAAAGGCTGGAGATCATTAATAGAGCTCTTCTCATGAAAATGATGTGGAGAATAATAAATTCAGAGGAGGATTGGGCCATGTTTATTAAGGAAAAATTCATAAATAGAAAGGGGCAATGGAGTGATGATCGGAAGCAATCTACTATTTGGTCAGGTTTGAAATGGGCATGGAATGAGTTAAAAGATAAAATTAAATGGTGTGTTGGTAATGGTCAAAGAATTTCAGTATGGAATGATGTCTGGACAGGAGATACTCCACTAATTCTCAAAACATAATTTAATTCATATGTTAAGAAGAACCTGCAAATGAAAGTGGCAAATCTTATTCAAAACAACAGGTGGAAGGTGCCAATTGAAATGCAGCATCTTTTGAATGCTCAAAATTTGCCTGAACTGGGAGAAGGGCAAGATCAGCTAATCTGGACTGGTAATATACAAGGTAACTTTACAACATCCTCAGCTATTTCTATCTCAAGACATAAAGAACCAGAAATGCACTGCCACAAATACATATGGAATACTTTTCATCATCCCAGTATAGCAGGTAATATTTGGAAAATTCTTAAGGGAGTTTATGTAGATGACATAGTCATGGTGAGTAGGGGATATGACTTAGCTTCAAGATGTTGTGTTTGTGAAAAAGATCAAGATAGCATGAATCACTTGTTATGGCATTGCTCTTTTAGTGTAGAAATTTGGAGTTGGCTCTGCAATATTTTTGAAGTTTGTCCTCCACAGTCTTTTGACAACATTTGGAGCAACTCAAAAAATAAAAGCCCTATTATAAAAGAAACTTGGATTATAGCTGCTTGCTCTGTTATCAAAGAATTATGGTTCCAAAAAAAATTAAAAAAATTTGAGGAAGTTAAACCAAATATCCAGCATTTTAAGAACATAATAATGAAAATGGTATCAGAAGGAGGGCTGAGAATGAAGGGTACAAAATGGAATCAGAGTTATGATCTACAAATAATTGAATATTTCAATTTGGGTTGCAGACAAGGCAGGTTTCAGTGCATTAAAAGTGGTTATTGGATTCCACCTCAAATTGGTTTCACTCTATTTTGTTGTGATGGGGTATCTGTTGGCATACGATCTCTTTATTGCAAACACTATGTTTCGGAAGATAGATTCGCATTTGATCACTTATAAAAGACGTCAGCACGAGACTCAAATTGACTATATCCTAGCTAGGAAGGATGATAGGCCGGAATGCTTCGATTGCAAGGTTTTACTAGGAGATGACGTTGTCACCCAACATAAACTCTTAGTTGCGGACTTTTATATCAAGACTCGCTACCAGCGGAAGAAAACTGCTAACGCACCAAGAACTAAGTGGTGGAACCTAAAGGAAGATACCGCGCGGACATTCAAAGAAAAAGTGCTCTCGGAAGGGGTGCTCTGCGAGGACGGTGTACCAGATCGAATGTGGAAAGAAACGGCTGGCCGGATTAGACAGATAGCAGTGGAAGTGTTGGGACAGGCAACAGGAAGTGGTAAGCGGGATCCAAAAGAATCCTGGTGGTGGTCAGAGGAAGTGCAACAAGCAATCAGACACAAGAAAGATTGTTTCCGGAAGCTCCAAGCATCTGAAACTGATGAAAATCAAAGGAATTACAAGATGGCGAAAACTAGGGCGAAAAGAGCGGTAAATGTGGCAAAGGGTCGGGCTTTTGAGGATTTTTACCGTAAACTGGACACTAGAGAAGGAGAACAAGACATATACAGGATTACACGGTTGCGTGAACAGAAGACACGTGACCTTGTAAAGGTAAAATATATTAAGGCTTCGGACGACCGAGTACTGGTGGAGGACGCTGAAATCAGGGATCGTTGGAAAGACTACTTCGACAATCTTTTCAATGTAGAAAGCGATACACCACCCACCACAATTGAGGGCTCGACCGAGAATGTGGAATCGTTCGAGGAGGTAAGGGTCGGCAGTATCCACGAGAGTGAAGTAAGGGGGGCCTTGAAAGGGACCAAATTAGGGAAGGCCTTGGGACCGGACGCAATCCCGATTGTGGTGTGGAAATGCCTGGGAGATGATGGGATAACTTGGCTGACCAAGTTATTCAATAACATCTTCCGGTCAAACCGAATGCCGGACGAATGGCGTCGAAGCGTGATCGTCCCGATATTTAAGAACAAGGGAGACATCCAGAACTGCTCTAATTATAGGGGAATCAAACTGATGAGCCATACACTCAAGCTGTGGGAACGCGTCATCGATCGGCGGTTACGAAGGCAAACCAGCGTCTCACCAAACCAATTTGGTTTTATGCCGGGAAGATCGACCACGGAGGCGATTTTCCTGGTTAGATAACTTATGGAAAGATACAGAGAACAAAAGCGGGACCTGCACATGGTATTTATCGACCTAGAGAAGGCGTACGACAGAATACCACGTGAGGTAATTTGGTGGGCTCTCGAGCAGAAGAAGGTATCACGGAAGTACATAAACTTAATCAAGGACATGTATGAGGGGGAAGTTACTGGTGTCCGGACGAGCGGCGGAGTATCAAGCGATTTCTCGATTAGGACGGGGCTACACCAGGGATCAGCCTTAAGCCCATTTATTTTCGATTTAGTGCTAGATCAAGTTACAAGAGACATTCAAGGTGAGATCCCTTGGTGCGTGCTATTTGCAGATGATGTGGCGCTTATCGGCGAATCAAAGAAAGATGTACAGGAAAAACTTGAATTATGGCGCCAAACTCTGGAATCGAAGGGCTTCAAACTTAGTAGAACCAAAACCGAATATCTGAAGTGCGATCTCAGTGACTCCGGAACAGTTGAAGGGGACATTTTGCTGGATGGACAACCTTTACCAAAGAAAGAATCCTTTCGCTACCTGGGATCGTGGCTCCAAAGTGATGGGGGAATCGAGGAGGATATCCGACATCGAACACAATCTGGCTGGGGGAAATGGCGTCTGGCTTCTGGCGTCCTCTGTGGCCGCAAAGTCCCCCTAAAGCTTAAGGGTAAGTTTTACAAAACAGCGATCAGGCCTACCATGCTATATGGTGCGGAATGTTGGGCGCCGAACAATCGGGACACTTTGAAGCTCAAGAGTACGGAGATGCGGATGCTGAGGTGGGCATGCGGTCATACGAGGCATGACCGTATCAGGAATGAGTACATAAGCAAGAAACTTATGGTAGCGCCAATCAAAGAGATGCTCGCCCAGCATCGGCTGCGCTGGTTTGGGCACCTCCAGCGAAGATCGCATGATGCTCCAGTGCGAGTGGGTTGCATTAGGCGCGCGGAAGGAAGGATGCAGCGCAGAGGCCGACCGAAGCTAACTTGGGATGAGTGCGTAAAGAAGGACATGTGCAATCGAAATCTCTCAGCAGAGCATGCGCTGGAAAGACAGACATGGAGGGCGGCGATACGCGTGGAAGAGGTAGGTTTCAGGTACGACGACTAACAAACTACCATTTATTATCTATATTCCACGTCAATTTCTATGCCACTAAATCAGCGAACACGTAAAGACAACCCTGCAGATGGTGAAGGAGGGAAAACCCCTGTAGCGCTGCAGTTGGCAGGATGTGAATGGGAAATACCCTGTAGCTTCTGCAACAGGGACAGGGTGTAAGCATATCCGCATTAATGGTCGAGAATTCGTAATCCCTTGAAACGGTGATTACTTACAACCTGGCCCATAAACAATCACGGCGCAGGTAGCGTCAAGTATTTTGCTTGCCCTGGTGCAAGTTGTGCAAGGCTTTGACAGGCCGGCGTAAAAACTATGTTATATTTTTAGGAGATATTCTCCAGTCGACCCGCTACTTGCTACTGGAAAAGACTTTGGATTTGGATTTGGGGTATCTGTTGGCAATCCAGGAGCTGCGGGCTTTGGTGTGGTTGTAAGGAATCATTTATGTCAGGTGGTTGGAGCTATGGCAGGAGGAATTGGTATTGCTACCAATTATATTGCAGAAACTTATGTTGTTGTATGTGCAGCTGAACTGGCAGTTGAATGGGGGGAACAACATATAGTCATAAGTTCAGATTCTAAAACTGTTATCTCATATTTTGCCAGAAATCAAGTACCTTGGTTTATTAGAATGAGATGGTTAAAAGCAATTAAGCAAATCTCCTCAATTCAGTTCAATCATTGCTTCAGAGAGGTAAATTTCTCAGCTGACACAGTAGCAAAGAAGGCAGCCAAATTAAATGCAGGTGAAAGAAAAAATTTCATTGGTAGACCAAACTTTCTTAAAAGAATTGAGATACCAGGGGTTGAGTATTACAGATTTTGTTAAAGCCGGAAGTTATGTAGTAGTTTGATTTGTTGGGCCTATAAAGTTGGCTTTCTATTTGTTTGCTTTTCTGGGCCTATATAGTTGGCTCTTATTTTTCTTATTTTTCTTGTAACTTCCAATTTTTTGGGCCCCTCTTTTATTAATAATATATATGATTCAGAAAAAAAAAAAGAGTTGTTAACAATCGAAATTTATTGAAAGTAGAACTTGTATGATTAATAATATCTTGTTTGGTAGCGGCGAATGAATCTCTAATCAATTCCATCTCATAAATTGAATTACAAACTTTGCGATTTTCAGAATTTGTGTCTTTCAACAACATCAATTTGTTACAAGTAATAACTTAAAACTCACACCTCCCTGTGGACTTGAACTCGACTTGCCTCACTACTTGTTTATAGATTTGTGTAGCATTAGAGAATTATTATTGATAGGTTGACAACCTCATCATCTAGCAACTGGGAAACCTAATCACCATACCTCATGTGTGATACTTGTTGCGACTAGAGTCGATTCTCCTTTAACCTAGGTTTTTCCTAAAACCATTATAGGTTAACGACTTAAAGACTTCATTGGGATTCTGAAGCGAGACCCAACTATATTCTCTGTAGTTGAGTGTTCTGATCTTACTTTGTTCTATCGTATTGAGTATTATCTTCTCTAAAATTTGCTCGAGATTTATCTTTGATAGGTAAGATATAAAAAGTAATCACAAAGCTCTTTGTCTCATTCTTTGTGATCCCGCAATAATTTGTTTTACTACCATATAGTTAAGTTATTATGAGGTGATTGATATTACTAGGCTGTTCTTCGGGAATATAAGTCCGGTGTATCAATTGGTTCCTGTTCACCTTGATTTATCAAAAGACGGAACAAAAACTCGTAGGTATTTCTGTGGGAGAAAGTTTTATCTATTCAATCGACTTTTCTGTGTGAGACAGATTTGTTTATAAAGTCTTCGACTTTGGGTCGTAGCAACTCTTAGTTATGGGTGAGATCAGCTAAGGGAATCAAGTGCGTAGAGTCCTGCTGGGATTTTGAGGCGTAAGGAACGCAACTGTACCTTAATCAGTGTGAGATTGGTTAGGGCTCAACTACATTCCAGTCCGAAGTTAACTTGTAGTAGGCTAGAGTCTGTAACGGCTTTATACAGTGTGGTGTTCAAATCTGGACTAGGTCTGGGGTTTTTCTGCATTTGTGGTTTCCTCGTTAACAAAACTTTTGGTGTCTGTGTTATTTGTTTTCCGCATTATGTTTGTTTATATAATTGAAATACCACAGGTTGTGCGTAGTTCAATCAATTAGATAATCCAACCTTTGGTTGTTGATATGAATTGATTGACACTTGAACATTGGTCTTTGGTACCGTTCAAGTTGTTTCTCATAATAATAAGGCTCGCGGATTTCTATCTGTTTGATTTGTTAATTACATTGAGTAACAGAGATATAACTCTTGGATGTATTTTCCTTGATTGAGTCTGACTGTCTAGTTGATTCTCTTGGAAATATATTGGAGTTAGTCCATACATATCGCCTAAAAGAAATATTGGGTGTGGTTGTTAGACCCCCGCTTTTTCACACATTCCAAACATGACTTGATTTTACTCTTCCAGGAAATAGCATTACACCCAACTACTTGTCAGGAAAAGTTGATAATTGCATTTGAACTTCATTTGCAATTGCTTCCTTTCTAATTTGAAAAGTCCCACCAACAAAGCACTTACTTTTAGTCACACTTACCACCTGACTTGAAGATTGCTGATACTCCACAAGAGTCTTCATCAACCTTCTAACATTCCTCTTATCACCATTGCAAAATAGAAACATGTCAACTGCAAAGAATATATGTGTTGGGCACACACCATTTCAACTAACCATTGGAATTAGTCTTTTTTCCTCCACTATTTTAGTCAAGGCTCTACTAAGAATATCTACATCTATAATGGAAATAATAGGAGACAAATGATCACCTTGTCTCAAACCTCTACTAACAAAAATATACCCTTCCGGTCCACCATTCACCATGACAGAAATCCTTGCAGATGAAAATAATACCTTCAACCAACTTATACATTTCTCTGAAAATCCTATTCTTATCATCACTTCAAATAAGAACTCCCAACTCAGTGAATCATATGCCTGAGTGATACCAATTTTCAATGCCACATTACCACCTCTTCTTTTTGTTTCCAATTCATTCACCATCTCAGAAGCTAATATTATCTACTCTTGAATGGTTTTACCCTTGAGAAAGGAACCTTGCTGAGAAGTTATAATCTTACTTAACAAGATGCTTATTCTTATAGTCAATATCTTGGTGAGAATTTTAAAGAAGAAATTGGATAAACCAATTGGTCTAAACTGATTTGGCTTCTTTGCATACTAAACTTTAGGAAGTAGTACCAGAAAATTGGAATTTAACCCACTTGGAATGTACCCTCTTCTCCAACAATATTGAAAAGCCATGGACATATCATTACCAATTATATATATCCCGGCATCTTCTATAGAACCAACCTCCAAAACCATTAGGACCTGGAGAGCTATCTGGATCCAAGTAATAAACAACAGCCTTAATTTCATTTACACAAGGGACTGAGTCAATCAGTCACCTGTCACCATTACTTAGTTTTTCAGGTATGACTCTCAATAAGTCCTCTAAAATTTGCAGTTCATTAAACTTGAATTTTGACTCAAAATGCTTCATCAGAACTTCTGCAATTTCTTGTTGAGTAGTCACCATATTACCATTTTCATTCTCAAGTTCAGAAATGGAATTCTGAGCATGTCTTATCTTCAAGTTGGTGTGAAAGAATCTAGTATTTGAAGCTCCTTCCTTTAACCACTTTACTCTAGATTTTTGATGAAGAATTTCTCTATGTTGATCTGACATTAGTTCTTGTATCCCTCTTGCAGTAATCAAATCATCCAACAGTTTAACATCCTTTGGATTCCTATCAGATAATAGTGCAACTTTCAACACATTTTTATCAACCTGCAACACTTTTTCATTGACATCACCAAAAACCTCCCAATTTTATTTCTTTAAAATATTTTTAAGTTCTTTAACTTAGTCATATAGATAAAAATTGGTGTACCCAGAACTTCTTTTTTCCATTCAGCATCAACCACTTGCATAAAACTGTCATGAGATACCCATGCCTTGAGAGCTGTAAAAGGAGTATTTAGAGGTTTGGGAATTGATTTATTAGCACCACACAAAGGACTATGGTCTGACACCCCCTAGTACCCACAGTGTATTCCCACTCTGGATATAAGTCCAACCATTTTGAGTTGTAGACTGCTCTATCCAAATTACATAATATTTTCTTCACACCCACTCTATTATTGCACCAAGAAAACTCAATACCTGATTTTGGAGCATTTATCAAACCACACGAATTCAAACATTGATTGAAGTCCATCATAACTTCTCTTAATGGACACCTGCCACCTTTTTTCTCATCCATAGATAATACTGCATTAAAGTTTCCTATCACCAGCCAGGGAAGATCATAAGAACTTATTACTTCCAACTCCTGCCACAGGGTTTTTCTATCCAAAGTAAGATTAGCACCATGAACTCCAGTAACTAGTACACCTCCAATATTCACAGTTATAGCATGCTGAGTAATGGAAATAACTTGTCAATCAGATATTGAAGCATTCCATCATAATCATATGTTACCTTTCCTTTCTTCACTACTATTATGAATTAAACAATTTTTCATACCTACCAACCTTAACATTTTAGCATATTTTGAAGTAACTCTCACTTTTGGTTCCACAATACAAACCAAAGAAGGACAAAACTTTTTAACTAAACATTGTAACTTATCTTTGGCTTTATTTCTCCTTAAGCCTCTGACATTCCAAAACATAACTCTCATTTAGAAAGAGGTTTGTAAATAGGAGGGTTATTCCTCCCATTATCATTTTTACTTACATTTTTAGCATCCCGTTTTCTTGTAATAACTTTTGGTACCTCAGCCTTTTTAGGAATTTCCAATATGACTTCTTTCACTGCTGGAAGAACTTTAACAACATTTGTATTAGAAGACAACAAAGATCAAGCATTCTATTTACCTCACGAGGTGGAAATTCCTGAATAAAATCAAGTACAGACTCCACCTCCTTAAGAACTTCAAATCTTCCAGAAGTTAATTCACCTTCCTCCTTATTCTCCTCATGAGTTACTATCTTTGGAGTTACAATTTCATGATACTGCTTTGCACCAGAAACACTAATATTATTATCATCATTATCTGATTGACATATATCAATCCAATAAGTAAATTATTATCCTCTTTATTCTTGTTTCTTCTTTTATAATTTATAGTTTCATTAAAAGTAGTTACTTTACCATCTTGCTTTTGAGCAGATTCCTTCCTTTTAACTCTACATTCATAAACAAATTGCTCAACCACCTGACAGTGATTGTAAAATTTAGGTAACTTAGGAATATGAATCCTCTGAGAAAACCCCCATACTTAGTCTTGACCCATACTTTATTAGGAATCGATTTAGTAAGATCAATTTCAACTAACACACACGCATAATACCCTATTTCCCTTTTTAAAGTTATCTCATCCACCTTCATAGGTCTACCAATAGCTCTGCCAATATCTAACATAATCTTTTCTTTCCAGTATTCAATACACAATCCTGGCAATTGACACCAAACAAAGGCAGTATAAGATTTTTGATTTGCTGGTTTAAAATTTGGTTCCCAATTACGAATTTTCACGCTCTGCTTCTCTACCTCCCAATAACCAGACCATACATGGTGTTTATCTTCATCGTTTTCAAGCTTGATCACAAAAAAACCTTTCTCAAAAGGTATTAATTGACAATTACCCTTAAGTATCCATTGAGATTGAAGAGATTTTTCAGCAACTTCTAAAGAAAATTTCACGAAGTTCAATTTACCTATTAAACTGAATCTTCATTCATCAATACAAATATCAATATCATCATCTGAAATACAGATTTCAGGTTCATTTACACTTCGTACATCTTCATGATTTTTCACAGAACCAAAAAGAGAATAAAAAATTCTATATCCAAAACTATTTTCCATCGAAACTTAATTTGATGGTTTTTCAAACTAATAACGAGATTCAAACCAATTTAAAACAAAAACTATAAAAATCAGTAAGAAACAAAACACCTATCATTAATGAATGTTGTTAGAGCATAGCTCGGTTGAACCCGTATGTCAAATTTGGTTGTCATATTTTAGTGAATCAAAACTCATTTAAAGAGTCGTTTGATTATGTACTAGGGACAACTTCGTATAGGTTAGACTAGAAAGTCTAGGATTATGAGAAATACAAGTATTACTCGAAAACTTGAAGAATGTGAAGAAGTAACAAGCTACAACGACGACATCATCCTTCATCTTGAGGTTAGTAATATTTGACTTGAACTGTTTCATTCCTAACGTATCTTTCAAGTCGTGCTATATTGAAAACATAACTGCAAAGCTGTGAATGATTATACTCTAGTAGTGAGACATGATCACATGATCATAGTGTTAAGGAATTAGGATACGAAGTATAACGCTTATCTTTTGAACTTCGTATATATGACATCAACATAATCGTATGAATGCTATTGTGATTATGTATGGGTAAGGTGAGATTTCGTCCTAGAAAACAATGTTTACATTTGTTTATAGGAAGTACATTCATGAACTTGTTTTATGAATCGAAAGGGAAATCACTAAGCTTATTGGTATTGTTATTCATTGCATATCTTTGGATTACCAATATGTGTGAGTTAGTAGAACCGATCATAACTTGTTATGTATCTTGGTAAAACTAGTCATAGTGCCTGACTTATGATTTGGTAGGACTTTTATTAGTGTAACCGATCCTAAGTAATCACCTAAGATGGTATGATCGATATTTGTAATTGGTGTGACCGATCCTAGTAATTGGTGTGACCGATCACAAAAGAGTTGTGTAATCGATCCTTGTAATTGGCGTAACCGGTCCTAGTAATTGGTGTAACCGATCCTGGTAATTGGTGTAACCGATCCTAGTGACTTGTGTAACCGATCACAAGTAATACCATGAGTATATGGTAACCGGTCCTGGTAATTGATGTAACCGATCCTGGTAACTGATGTTACCGGTCCCAGTAAAAAAATATTGAGGTAGAACCGATCCTTGTGTTTGGTAAAACCGTAAACCCATGATTAGTGATTTGATATTTGATCAATCACATAGTTGTCTTGGAATACAGATGAACCAATTCTAAACTTGTTTGGAAGTGTGGTATAATCGATTCCAAGATTGTAAATATGAAAGAGGATTTACAAAGAAAAGATGTCGACATACTTTGAACATGATCAATAACTCTTATCTTTTATTGTTCAAAGATATTCCTTAATAACTCAAGGAGATCCCGGACCGAAATAAATTAAGAATCTTTTAATTAAGGTTGTTAGTTTTATATGCTTTAATTACCAGCAATTAAATGCATATTTCTAGAAAATAAAAATTGGTAATGTGCATTTACTAATTGGAGGTTATCTAGTGAGATTTCGGAAATATTGGACAAAGCATTTCCAGGAATTATGAAAACCGATTTGGGCATTTATTGCATATCTTAAGAATATTCGGTTTTGGAAATTCCTTGGTGTCCAAACATCCTTGGTCTATAAATACCCAAGTTTCCATTTCTAGCAAACTATCCTAAGAGCCAGGCAAACTTCATCTTTTTGCTGTTTCTGGTGGAGCCGTCTATCCGGAGAGGAAAGTACCCTAATTATGCGAAATCTCTTACGACCGCTCGTTTAAAGACTTCTGTGGGATCAAGAAGCTCTACGAGTACCGTTGGTGGGAAACTAGATAATTGCAGTTTATTTTAGTTTTCGATTGATTTGATTGACTAACGGTTGTTGAACTTTGATTGCACCTAGTTTGTTTATTCTTGAGAATCTTCTCTTATGATATAAGATTCACTCAAACTAGATCGAAGTGTCGACGGGATCTTTAGAACTATTTGTAGATCTAAAGACGTCTTGTGATAATCCACTGTTAACAGAATCTGTTTTGTGCGTGATTGATCACAATAGATTTAAGTTGTGTTGTGCAGGTGTTTATTGAAGATTAAAGAAGATTTGAAGACAAATAAGATTTCTGATTTGGTTTCTATATCTTTGGGTGTGCACAAACCTTGATCGGCTGGGATCCAACTAGGATCGGATTTATTCGATTGGTTAGTTGTGTAAGATCGACATCACCTTATAGTTTCTTGTTTGATTCTATATTGATTGATTGCACATCTAAACTCTGCTACTTCGGTAGTTGTTGGATAGATTGATCTGACCAGGCAAAGGAGTTTATTTGTTAAACAGAAGAGCCTTTGCATATGACTTGAGATATCTTCATCTGAAAAAATCAAGAGAGTTATTACCAAATAGATTTGTTGTTTCCTTACTGTTTGGAATACGATCCAAAGGAATTGTTCCAGTGCGTGCACTTATTGAATGTCGGAAGCGCATGGATACTGAAGAAACTAGGTGAACTATAGGTTTAGTTGCTTGGTCTCAACTATACGAAGTTTGTTAGATTTTGTATAGCGGCTTAATTCTGAGAGTATTCAATTCTGGACTAGGTCCCGGGGTTTTTCTGCATTTGCGGTTTCCTCATTAACAAAATCTTGCTATGTATTTTACTTTTCTATTTCCGCAATTATAATTGTTTATTATAATTAAAAGTAAAATACACAAACGTTAACTCCTAATTACTTGATAGTGATCCTATAGAGTTTGGTTAAGTCCGAACCTATTATCAAGTAATCACACTTGATTGTTGTATTTTCTCGATCTCGTATCCATAGACGATCACACAAAGTGTGAATACCGATTTGTCGTATTGTCTCGACTTTGTCCAGAGACAATCACTTTCGGTAAGAGAACTTATAGATGGATAATTTAAAGATTGTGGTGTATTTGAGTACCCTCGTCTTTTCAAACGTCAAGAATTCACCTGAGATTTATTGATTAACACTGAAATCAATAACATAAGTTATTTTTTCCAACTGAGTTGATTACCCGATCCTCATAATCGAAAGCAAATATATTTATACAGGCTATGCAATCGGAAACTATCAAATAGAAACAAAGATTATAAAAATAAAATTTTATCCATTCATAAATAATAGATAGTTTTATTCAAATAAACCTTATACAATTCATAAAAAATAAATAAAAAATGATGTATATTTCCCTGGATCAAGTATTTCAGCATATGACTTAATCCTTAGTGGTGCTATGATTGTTCACTGAGGTTTCTTCAGTGTTGAAGCTCTTGAAGCACGTCTCGAGAGGCTTGTCAGCAACCATTTCTTTTTTTCAAGCTTTTCAACTTGTTCCTTCATGTCTGCAAGATCAACTTTTGTCTCTTCAATTCTTTCCTTTAGCCAATCTTAATTTCGAACCATTGGTATGAGATTGGTTCTTAGTTCTTCAAAACCATTGATAAAGTTTATCATACTGTCAGTAGGTATCCACTTGGTTTCTTTTGGATCTTGAAAGTTGAAAGCCAAAAGACATGATTCATCTTGGGATCTAGTTGAACTATCATATTCGTAATCAGACATGATTTTTTATATGATCTTCTTCTTCCTTTATGTATTGATTCCCAGACAATTCTGAACTTTAAGAGCTTTCTCCTTATTAGCATTTGTAATACTGCGAGTTATTGGAGGCATGCTCAAAGATTTAAATAAGAATTAATCAGGGTTTCTTAATACAAGCAAGAGATAGTTTTTCTTGGAAGAAAAAACTTTCGAACCGAAAATACCCAGAGACTTCCGTAAATATACAGAGTATATGTTTTATTTCCCTATTGTCCGAAACCATTATGTTGGAAGTTTACAAGATGAAAATCAAGATTCGAAAATCTTAAGTAAACCCTAATTTTGGAAGACTAGTGATAAAAATGAACATTTTTTAGACAAAATGGATTCGCAGTTACCCAAAAAATTTCATAAATTTTTTCTGATATTTACAAACACATAAGAAAATTGTGCTCTCGTTTATGTGCTTCCTCATTCCGAAATTATGAGCACAAATCTGGATGAGGGTGCACAGACTCCGTACAACTAAGTTGTATTAGAGTAAGCCTTGTCATGCTTACAACGAGTATCAGAACCATCGTTCATGTTTCTCTTTGGAGATTTCTTCCCAAAGTATTTTCTCCCAGAAATTTGATCCTTCCTTGTGATCATGTGGAGAAAATGGACTGATATGAGAATCTTCAGAGATAGACAAATCTCTTTAATTATGTTAATGAGATTTCCATATGATCTTCTCATTTTAAGGATTTCCTTATAATTCACATCAGTTTGATCATCAAAAATAATTGAGTGATTTTTCCGAATCCGTTTTTGATTGTTTTTCTTAGCATAAAATATCTTATTTCCTTTCTTCTGGTAATGTTCAATAGGCAAACTACCTTCATGTGAATGGAGAATGTTCCAACATGAGTGAGGTGGAACCTTTTTCCAAAAGTGATTATCAACTCTTCTATCACCTTTTGAGTTGATTTCATCAGTTTGGGGTATATTCTGTCTTTCTATTGAGGAATGATATTTCAGTCTTTAAGACAAGATACTTCTTTTAATACTTTTACAACCGTATTTTGTAGAAGCACAAGTTTCTTGTCAAGTGACTAAAAGCTAAATTCCTTATGATCCTTTTCACGGAACCGATTCAAAGTTTCCCTTGAACTATATTTCGTTTGATCATTAGTAGATGTAGAAAGAGGTTTTATTTTCAGTCTCTTCTGACTTGATATAGTTAGGTATACTACCTTCATCATCATGATTTGTTTCAGATGTGATCAAACAAGTATTGTCATCATGATCTGTAAAAGTCGAGGAGATACTTTTGGTTTCTTCATCACAAAATCATTAGTCAGAGTCTTTGACTAAACCCTTTGTTCTTGAGTAAAAGTTTTATCAAGAGCTTCTACTTTGACAGTGAGATCCATATTCTCTTTGGCTAGAATATTTAGTTGTATGTCTTTTTATATGATCTCTTGTCTAATAAGATTAGATTTTGTCTTTAATAACAGTATTCTAGTAGATAGAGATCTGATAGGTTTTAGGAGTTTTACCAACTATTTTTCAGCATCTTCTTTGACATCAGAGTTGGGATCAAATGTATTATTTATCGCTTTAACTCCTGGATCATGAGTTAACGATGTAGTAACATTCTTAACTTTTGAGTATTCGCAATCTTGCAAGACGTTAACTGAATCAGTCATTGTTTCAAATCTTATAGGTTGGATCGCACCAAACACAGATTGTTAGATCTTTTCTTCTTTGCTTACTCTGATACCAATTGAAAAGACGAGGGTACCCAAATACACCACAATCTTTTAAATACCAACCTATAAGTCCTTTACCAAGTGTGATCATCTATGAATAGATTCGAGACAATACAACAACTTCGGTACACATTTTGTGTCACCGTCTATGGATACGAGATCAAGACAATACAACAACAACACTTGTGTGATTGACTATGGAATCAAGATCGAGACAATGCGACAACAAAGTGTTCACTTGATAATAGGTACGGTATTAAACCAAAACAATAAAGGATCAATATCAAGTGACCAGGATTAACGTACGTGTGTAATTTAATTAATTATAATAACAATTATAATGCGGAAAACAAAGTAAATGACACATCAAGATTTTGTTAACGAGGAAACCGCAAATGCATAAAAACCCTGGGACCGAGTCCAATTTTGAATACTCTCAGAATTAAGCCGTTATACAAAATCTGATACCAACTTCGTGTAGTTGAGACCAAGTAGACTACCCCTAGCTACTTAGTTTCCTCAGTATCCCCGCGTCTTCGACTTTTAGATTCATGTACTTGAATCACCAATCGCTTTGATCGTATTCCAAACAGTAAAGGATAAATCTGTTTGGTAACCACTCTATTCAATCTTGGTAATAAGATATTATGAGTCGTTGAAAAAGGCTATTCTGTTTAATCTAATAAACTCCTTTGTTTGGTTAGATCAACCTAAACTTTGATTACCGAAATAACCAAACTCTAGATTTGCAATCAATCAATAAAGATCTCAAAGGGAAACTATAAGGTGATGTCAATCTCACGCAACTAGCCAATTAAGTCTATCAAAGATAAACACGATTCTAGTTGGATCCCATTCGATCAAGGTTTGTGCACATAATTCACAAGATACGAAAACTAATAATAAAAACTTCGTCGTCTTCAGATCTTCGTTTGTCTTCAATAATAACCAACACAACACCACTTGAATCCTCTTGTGATCAATCACACACAGAACGGAGTCTGTTAACAATGGATTATCACAAGATGTCTTTAGATCCTAAAATGGTTCTAAAGATCCCGTCAATACTTTAATCTAGTTTGAATGAGCCTTATATCAGAAGAGAAGGTTCTCAATAATAAACAGACTAGGTGCAATCAAAGTTTCAATAACCGTTAGTCAATCAATCAACAATCAAAAACTACAACAACAATGCAAGTATCTAGTTTCCCACCAACGGTACTCGTAGAGCTTCTTGATTCCACATAAGTCTTTAAACGAGCGGTCGTACGAGATTTCGCCTAATTAGGGTACCTTCCTCTCTAAATAGACAGCTCCACCAGAAACGACAAGAATGAAGTTCGCCGGGCTCTTAGGATAGTTTGCAAGAAATGCATATTCAAGTATTTATAGACCAAGGTTGTTTGGACAACAAGGAAATTTCAAAACCGAAAATATTCTTAAGATATTCACATTAAAGCACCTAATTTCGGTTTTCCTATTCCAATTAATTACCAAACCATATTTCCGAAAACTCCCTTAGAAAACTTCTATTATTAGTCTAACACATTAACTAATAATATTTTCCAAATGATATGCTTTAATTGCTGGTAATTAAAACATATATTATGAAAACCATAATAAATGTTTTTCAATTTTTCAGACCTAGGATCGCCTTGAGTATCAAGGAATATCTTTGAACAATTAATGATAAGAGTTATGTACATGTTCAAATAATATCGACATCTAGAAGTTTCTCAGCAAACCCTAATTCCAAGCTTCACACAAAACATAAAGAGATATGTGAACATTGGAAACTCGGTTTTGCTCCTTGGAATCGGTTATACCAACCTCACAATGTAAGTTGTGATCGATTATACCATGCTTCCCAAACCAAGTTTTTACCGATTACACCATGCTTCCCAGAGGTAGCTTGTGATCGGTTACACCTTACTTACCGAGTTAGCTTGTGATGGTCACACCTTGGTTCGCAGAGACACTTGTGACCGACTACAACTAACTTCCTAATGTATCTTGTGACCGGTTACACCAAGCTTCACAAAGTAGCTTGTGACTGATTACAACATGCTACATAGTATAGGCTATGACCAATTATACCTCAAATCTCAACAAGTTAAGATAGGTTATACCTTGTCATCTTATATTGGTCATTCAAAAGGTATTCAATAAAGAACCTAACCAATCATGATTTCCTTTCGATTATGAAACAAGTTCATATATGTACTTCCTTTAAAAAAATGTTATGAATACATTGTTTCCTAGGGTGAAATCATACATATATCTTACACATAATCAAAAAACTATATACAAAAGATTATGTTGATGTCGTATTTACGAAGTTCCAAAAGATGAGCGTTTATCCTTCGTAATTCAATAAGTTCTTTGACACTTTGATCATAATGATATGACCAAGTCTAACCACTAGAGTATTATTTATATACAGCTTCGCATGTTATGTTTTCAATATAATCCGACTCGAAAGATACGTTAAGAATGGAAACAGGATCAAGTCAATATTATTAACCTCAAGTGGAAGGATGATGTCCTTGTTGTAGTCATTACTTCTTCACATTCTTCAGGTCTTCGGAGTAATATTTGTATGTCTCAACATTCCTAAAATTTCTAGTCTAACCTAAACGAAGTTGACTCTAGTATTTAATCAAGCGACTCTAGATGCGTTTTGATACTAAAATATGACAACCAAACTTGACATACCAATGCTTGGTGGGTTCAACCGAGCTATGCTTTAACACCATCTACGCTTGCCATCACTTTGAATAATTCGTAGGGGATTAAAAACCTCTAATGTGTTGCCCACTATTGTTTAATCGTCCAAATACCAGGCATGGATATCAGGCATACAAAAAGAAGTTATTTTTTGAACCAATGGGTGCAGTGCAATAGCAAAGAGTAATAGCTTCGAGCGGATCTCCCTGTCATATTCCCTAAGCAGAGGACAGTGTGGTGTTACTGTAGTATAGTCATGTTGGGTTAGTACAATTCGACCCACTTGGAGATTGAGGCGCACCTATTTTTCACTTCTTGTATGATGATTGATCTGTCGACAAGACTAAAGGCGTTGGGGAAATCTATCAGTAGCATAAACATGTTGTCTTGATCGTCTTTGGATTTCAAAGTCTGTTAACAAAATGCAATATGGCCTCACCGCCATAGGGGATGCCAACACCCACCCAAATAACCTGTCATATCTTTGCCAACGAAAGCTGCAGCTAGGTTAGAGACCAGCCTTCTCCATATTATTCCTATGACAATTGGTCGAATGCCACCATCAAGTTTTTATTAGGGGTTCACTTGAGATTAATTCACTTAGAGTTGTAGGACATTGGCCAGCAAGCAACATATATTTACTACACTGGTAATTGATATGAGAAGGTCATCTGAAACGGCAGCAGCAGGCCCAGTGAAAAAATTGCGGAGATGCTGCTCGCAACCCGTCTCTACCATATAATGTTCCCTTGGGGAAACTCCTCACAACAACTAACATCGTACTAGTATTAACTGAAATAGCTGCAGCATCAACTGGCTCTGAAGGTATGTATGGTGGCGGAGCATCTGGGTGTTTCTGCCGCAAGTCAGTTAAGGTGTCATCATTAAATAAGGCTAAGCCACCAGAAGAGAGGACGCGAATTGCAGTTGTGTAATGCCCGTAGCTCAACTTCTTTTTACATCTTTGTAAATTGGCATCCTTTTTCTTCTTCTTATGTTGCTTGGCTGAATGTGTGAGGTTTGATACTTCTAGCAACTTCTAAGCCATGACTAGACACCCATTGGGTTCTCGCCACTTCATAAGGCTTGGTTAATGAAAGCTACCTGCAATCTCTTTCTGGTACCGGAACGTTCTTCTAAGGTACACTTAGGGGTGTACAAATTCAGTATGCATACTGGTAAGAGAAGGAGTAATATCCATGTCGATAAATCAGCAGGGTTATGTATTACCTTATCAAGTGCGGGTTTAAGGGTTTGTGAGAAGTTCAATCTACAGGCAGGAGGGATGCAGGCAACAATAAGGATTTGCCGAAGAAAAATTTGATTGAGTAAGTCCAATGAGAGACTTACGGATATATCATATCCAGTTTCTATAATTTATGTCACTGATCCACTGGGTTATGGTTTTTCAATGCCATGGATTTGAAAATCAGCCCGCTTCCGTTGAATGGTCCTGCCGTAATGTCTCCATCATGCAGGCGACAAGGTCTCCTCCATGCATGAAGGTGCATTTATTGAACACACAACCACATTTGCAGGTGAGCCAATACCCTCTCCCAAGCACAAAAAACATCCACATTACTGTGAATTCTTTCCCTATAATTTTCTTTGGCTTCTTCAGTTGGAAAGTACTTATCATTTAAATGACTAAAGAAAGAACTGCTTGCAAATCCTCTGCCTCTAATACCATCATGGCAATTATCAAAATATTTGAAAGGACAATGGAAATTATCCCCTTGAGACACTGGTAAAGATTGGTGTGATTTGATGTGAGACTGGATGATGAAAGTAAGATGGACGTGTTATCCGCCGGTGTTGAAGGTTTGCGATGATTTGAAGATGAAGAAGAACGTATTTTAGGCATGTCAAAAACCTAGAGAACGCAACTGCTTATAACTGCTCTACCAGACACACAAAAATTACACGAAAAAGATGGCAGAAGAGCATCCTCCGATCATAAGTAGTTCGATAATAATACAGAAGTAGAAGAGAAAGAAAGATGAAAAAAGCTATAATTGCTTATATTATTATTGTAATTGCTATTTATTATATCAAAAGAAAAAATGAAAAATAAAGGAACAAAATAGAAATTAGAAATATAATGATAAGTATATGTTGATCCAGGGTAAAATTTGTCTTTATAATAAAATAACAAGGTTTAAATAGAGAATTAACTAAATCAACAAAAAATCTTGGTGAACCGATAAAACGGACAACATAAAAACCGCCTCCTAAAATCCTTTATGTGCTGGCCCCACAAAACCAAACCCCCTGTAAATTCCATGGTAGAGTCCACTTTTTTTTGAGTGAGTGGGCGGTTTTTAACGTGTTTGCTTTAGGCGGGTTCACCTATAATTATTGATTATGTGGGTCCATAGTTTCTGCTTTTCTAGTTTTTAAAGCTAGTGCCAAGTAGCTTTTACAAACAGATGTAAAACGGAAATGCTTATTTTTAAAAATATTTTCAATTTTTTGTTGTTGCAAAACACAATATTTAACAAAAATTTGTTACAAGTTTGTTACAAAGTGCTTTTGATAGGAAAAAAGGAAATGGGGCACAACCAACAACAACATAATTGATTAAGGGCGTTCCTTTATATACCCCCAGAAAATACTAACGGTACCCCCATTAGGTAGTTATGTTAGTTATAATTTGATTAACATGAAAATTATTAGAATTATTAAAAAGTTTTGATACCTATACCCCTTCAAAAAAGTTGAGAACAACACTTAATCTCAAGACTGAGAAGATCATTTTGTTCAATCAAGTACATGGGTTTTGTCTTATACCATCATACATGTTTCAAGTAATTTGGATAAAATTAAAACATTTGATACGCCAACGAATTCAAAAATACCCTCTAACTCCAAAAGAAGAAGCAAGCAATTTTTTTAAGAATTATTTGAAAGAAGCAGAAGTGCTTGCATTATCCATAACCCCCAAAAGCTATGAAATTGAAACCCAATTTAAAAGTGGTTTTTCTCTTCAAATTTTAGAGAATGTGTGTTATTGAACCTAATAATAATGAATCAAAAATGTCAACCTTTTGTTTATAATATAAAGCCACCACTTAATCGAGATGAAGAGTGGAAAAGCCTGAATTGAATGAACAAGGAAAGAAGGAACCTCCGTCTCTGTCTCTCTCAATGGAGCTAGTCTTTGGTGCGCAGCACAATTTTGTTGGATGTTTGAAACTGAGGCTACTCGGTAGGACAAGAGCAAGAGAAAGAGAAAGACAAAGACAAAATTGTTGATCGTCTTCTATGTAGGCGCGCGACTTAGTGGTGAAGTGTATTTTTGGGTATATAGAAGAATGCCCTTGATTAAAATGAAATGAGATCGAGCTTTCCGGCTTTGAATTTCAAAACAAAAACAATAAAGTGGACCCTAGCATAATGGTCGGCTCCCATGGATAACAGTCCTCCACCGTCTTTATTCGTCAAAATCACGAAGCGAACCAATTTGAACGACCACAGCACACGTGGCAATAATTAAGCCGACAAACCAAAGCTCGAACAAAGAAATAATTACTAAAAGAAAAAAGCAAAAAATAGCAGTATCATATATCTAGGTCGTATCCCAATCCATACATCCCAAGTCCCTCATGAGCTGAACATGTGATCTCTAAGAAATTCAACGACCAAGATCATATCAATTTATTTGACTATGGTCAAAATATATACTATTATAGGGCAAAAGAATTTCAGAAGAATAATAATCCCCATTCCAAGATTTTTCAAACTTCTCCAGTCCAGGGTTTCGTTTCTTCCTATTTCTCCTCTCTCTCTCTAGACGTATAGAGTTCTGAGTTCTGACAGTTTTGAAATTTTAGGGTTTAGTAAGAAGAAAAAAAGATGGCAACAAGTATGGAGAGTTTAATTGGTCTAGTAAACAGAATACAAAGAGCTTGCACTGTTCTTGGTGATTACGGTGGTGATAACGCTTTACCTACTCTTTGGGAAGCTCTTCCTTCTGTTGCTGTTGTTGGCGGACAAGTAAAATCTCTCTTCTCTTTGTTTCTTTCATTTGATCTCTTAGTTTTAGTAATTTAATTTAATTTTTTGTTTTTGTGGATTTTGATTGTCTAAGTATTGATTATGTGAAAACAGAGTTCTGGAAAATCTTCAGTTCTGGAGAGTATTGTTGGACGTGATTTTCTACCTAGAGGATCTGGTTAGGATTTTTTAAAGATTTTCTATTTCCTGATTATTTTTTTTTGAATTTTTGTTGTTAGTATAATTTTAAGTGTTTTTGTGTATGTGTTGTTTTCTGTTGTTGAAGGGATTGTTACTAGGAGGCCATTAGTTTTGCAGCTACACAAAATTGACGATGGAACTGAGTATGCGGAATTTCTTCATTTACCTAAGAGGAGGTTCACTGACTTTGGTATGTATCACTATATTGTTCTGGTTTTGTTGTTTTAGATGAGCATTTTAGTTGTTATTTGTGATTTGCAAGGATAAATTTCTGTCTAGGAGAAGATTTAGCATGCAGTTTAAGTTGTGGGTCTTGTAGGAGTTGTAATTTGACTATTTTATCTGGTTTTGCAGCCATGGTGCGAAAAGAAATTCAGGACGAAACTGATAGAATTACAGAGAAATCCAAAGAGATATCACCTGTTCCTATTCATCTTAGTATTTACTCCCCAAATGGTGTGTGTGTGTCACACTAATCTTACTAAATTATTACTTTCTATTATATTTGGTTTAAGTTCTAAGTGTTTATCCAGCTAAAAACTTGGGTTTTTGATTTCTAGATTATGTTTAACAACAGTCAAAACCTCACCCGTCTTATATTAATTGTTTATTTCATTGTTGTTTCTGGCAGTTGTTAATTTGACAATGATAGATCTACCTGGTCTCACAAAGGTTGCCATAGGTAAATATTTATAGTTCCTTCCATGGTGCTGAGCTTTGAATATTTACTTAAATACTTATGAAATGAGGTTGTTTTTTGCAGAGGGACAACCACAATCTATTGTCGAAGATATTGAAAACATGGTTCGCTCTTATGTAGAGAAGGTATGGACAATTTTAAAAACATCTTCTGTTCTTATATACTCCGTATTGATTGGTGAATATTGATAAATGAGTAAGCTAATGTAGTTCATTTGCTTCGTCTGGTGTTTACTGAGCTTTTATGTTTGTTTTTCATCTGTTTTGACTTTTAAGCCTTATTTTTACTGTCTTTGGGTGGAAATAATATTTGCTTTCTTGTTCACACATAATTCTTTGCTTGTTTGTAGCCAAACAGTATCATACTAGCAATATCTCCAGCAAATCAAGATATAGCAACATCTGATGCTATTAAACTCGCTAAAGAAGTTGATCCGCTAGGTACATCTCTAAGAGTTAGTAAAAAAAGAAGAGCCAAACCCTTAATCAACCTTATGCTGTGTTCCTGTAACCTTTGAAACTGTTTGTACCTTGCTTAGGTGAAAGAACATTTGGTGTGCTGACCAAGCTAGATTTGATGGACAAGGGAACAAATGCAATTGAGGTAAGTTTTTTATGTTTTCAGTGTGTTAATCATGGGCTATTGGTAATTGTAATTCTCTATTTCGACCATCATTCCATGCTTACTCTTCTTTCTGTAATCTAACGAAGACCATGCTTGATGCCAACACTATAACACAGTTAGGCTTATACAATTGCTCAAGTAGAATCCTTTTTCCTTCTTGCGTTGTATATAAAAAATTAAAGGAAAGGAGAGATCTCATATACAATACGCTTATATCAATTGGGATGCATTCTTCTTCTAGCTAGCTGGTGAATTGGTTGTTTATATGCAGTGTCAAGAGTGAGTTACATGAGAGCTTCTTGTTAGTGTGTGGGACTTGGCTCTAGTGGTTGTGTTTTCGAAGGGTTAATTTCATCGGCTAGCTTAACCATTTGGATTAAGTGAAGAATTTTGATGGAACAAAGTAGCAATTAATGTATGTGCATAGTACCACAATTCAATTTTCACATGCTAGCTAAACTGTTTCTGTTTGCATGAAGGTTCTCGAAGGACGATCATATAGGCTGCAGCATCCTTGGGTTGGAATTGTTAACCGTTCTCAAGCTGATATCAATAAAAATGTTGATATGATTGTTGCACGACGTAGAGAGCGTGAATATTTTGCAACTAGTCCTGATTATGGACACCTAGCGCATAAGATGGGTTCAGAATACCTTGCTAAATTACTCTCACAGGTATATTTGTCTCATCCACACCTCAAAAGCAGAGACATTTTCCTGAGTTCTAGTTCTAATGAATGGATGTGTTTCAGCACTTGGAGTCTGTTATCAGAACGCGAATACCAGGTATAGCATCATTGATCAACAAATCTATTGAGGAACTTGAAGGAGAGATGGACCACCTTGGCAGGCCTGTTGCTGTCGACGCCGTGGTAAGGATCTTATACAGTTCTCTTTGTTTGTTAGTTGGAACAACCAGAGGTTACTTTTGTTATCGTTAATAATGCTCTTGCATATTGCAGGCCCAGTTGTACACCATCTTAGAACTTTGTCGTGCCTTTGACCGGATCTTCAAGGAGCATCTGGATGGAGGGTAAGGACTAAGAAATCATACTAGGCGAGTCAGCATTTGGTTCTCTATGCCCTAAGACACTAAGAGAAAAATTCACCATAACTGCAACTTAAAGAGCACCAGGAACTATGAAACGGCAATATCTTTTTATTTGAAGGATGGGATCAAAAATTTCATGCATGCTATATCTCTGTATTCTGATTTAGTGATGATTTTTCTCTTCTTGATAGCAAAAGAAGAAATGGCGTTAACTTAACCAGAGGTTGCACCTTACAAGACCATCCTCTGCCTCCTTAACAGACCCAATATACTTTGAGGAGAGTGTAACCAAGAGACTTGACTAGTAAAGTTCAAACCCATGTTAGCAAGACAGTCTACCACTTACACGACCTATTTACGTGATGACACACATATGCTGGACACTTAAATGATATAGATTTACATGCCCATATAAGAAAATTGGTATACCACTTTACATTTGGAAAACTATAGAAATAACTCTTTTAATTGAAGCCCAGTCACCTACAAAACAAACATTCTGCAGCTTCATCGCTTTCGCTTCACTTTGTTCTGCGTCCAAGGCTGTGGAGGGAACACAACTGCCACCACCGAGCTTCCTGTGTCATCGCGAATTATTAGCCAGCACAGACTTCAAAGTATTGCATGAAAATAATATTGTCCAAGTTTTTACACAGAATTTTTATTCCTTCTTAAATTTTTATTCCACAGGAGACCTGGTGGAGATCGCATATATGGAGTATTTGACAATCAGCTTCCTGCTGCATTGAGGAAGCTGCCGTTTGACCGACATCTATCTTTGGATAATGTGAGGAAAGTTGTTTCGCAGGCAGATGGTTATCAACCCCATCTGATTGCTCCGGAGCAAGGTTACAGGCGTCTCATTGAAGGAGCTCTCAATTATTTTAGAGGGCCAGCTGAAGCTTCTGTAGATGCTGTTAGTATTTTTGACACATTCCTTTTTTTTTTTTTTTTTTCTTTCTGTTTGTATTATTATCCTAGGCATTTGTTTTATGTAACATCTAGATCTGTGCTCCAAGATATTTTTGTTTTAAGAACCAGCCCCATAAGAAACGAGTTTAGAACCAGCCCATACTGTGTTATATCCTAGTTCTTGGTTGTTATTGCTTTTGACGGGATCTCAGAAATTTGAACTGTATCATAACTATTTTTAGGACCCATTTTCGATTGTAAACCAACTGAGTTAGTTCTGATGGAGTTCAATTAGATGTCATTGTGGGGGAGAATAGTTTAGCTGCTGCATGAATATTTTAACCCAACCCTGGTCCAAGGAATGAAAATCTGTATGGAGAATTGAATAATGATGGTTCTCTTATTAACCTTCAACATTTTGTAGGTACATAATGTACTCAAGGACCTTGTCAGAAAGTCAATCGGAGAAACACAGGTGAGATAATTAATTTATTTAGTGAACTCCAATGTATGCATGTATGTATTGAGCAACAGTAAACCCTAATAATTTCTAAATGATGCAGGAGTTGAGGCGTTTCCCAACACTTCAATCTGAAATAGCTGCTGCATCATATGAAGCCTTAGAAAGGTTCCGGGAGGAGGGTAGGAAAACAACCTTGCGATTGGTGGATATGGAATCCTCCTATCTGACTGTGGATTTCTTCAGGAGACTCCCTCAGGATGTGGAGAAGGGGGGGAACCCAGCTGCTTCCACTGTGGATAGGTACACAGAGGGTCACTTCAGAAGGATTGGATCAAATGTCTCCTCATATGTGGGTATGGTGTCTGATACTCTCAAGACCAATATCCCTAAAGCAGTTGTTTATTGTCAAGTAAGGGAAGCAAAGATGTCTTTACTCAATCACTTCTATACACAAGTGGGCAGAAAAGAGGTATTTATACCAGCTGGCGACCTTTCCCTTTTCCTTGTTTGCTTTTATGTTGAACTGGTCACCACAGTTCAGCGACTGCATTCTTTCAGTATGCCGTGTAATTTGGTTAAACTGGTTTGTCTGATTGATTCACAGGGTAAACAGCTAGCGCAACTATTGGATGAAGACCCTGCTTTGATGGAAAGGAGGCAGCAGTGCGCCAAGAGGCTGGAATTATACAAGTCAGCAAGGGACGAGATCGATTCGGTGGCATGGGCGCGATAAGATCAAACAATTTTTAGAACAAGTATAGCCCTCGGTATATTTTATCTAGTTTGTGATATGGATTACTGGACCGCTCAAGATTGTATTCTCTATTCTTTCTGTCATCAGCTTTTTGACGAGGGCCAAGTGTTCGTATATTCTCTTTAAACAAATTCTGATGTCAGGTTGTAAAAATGCCTCAGCTGTTTTTCCATGTCAATATCAGTATTGGGAGACTGGTTTTATTTTAATATAAGCATTGATAATTTTAGTTCCAACTTCTAAGACATACAATTGAGTCTGAAGTGGGAAGGTGAATTGGATGGAAAGAGTATGGTGCAGGCAAAAAAAGAAAAAAGAAAAAAAAGATAGTGTAACCAAGACTTCCTTGTTCCAGATGTATGAATATATGGACTGGTGGGAATCAGATGTCAACTTTGGAGATGCCTTGGTGGGAATCAGATGTCAACTTTGGAGATGCCTTGAGATGCCTTGGCCGCGTGAAACTTAACTAGTAGAGACGGTCACATTAAAACTTGGTGGGTATTTCTAGAGGGTCATGGAAATAGAGGTGTATATAAGAAAACATTAAAAGAACATTCCAACAGTATTAATATTCTTTTACCTTTCATCATAGCTTATAGTCAATTTTGAGTGCACATCAAACCTTCCAATGTTGTTGGATGTACCATTAAGTTGAATACTCACAAATCTAACGCCAATATTAAAATAAGTTGCTCATCCTAAGTAAAAGACCTCCTCCAGATGACTTATTAACGGTATACTAGTCATACTCTACTTCATATCAAAATTTTCCAAATGATCTACTTCATCGTCGGTACCATGCATTTTTAGTCGAGAACTGGGCGACAAATCATTTACGTAAAGAGATTTTTCAGATAATTTTACTTTCAGAATTCAGAATCATACTACCATGCCAAATCCATAAATTGCGCACTCAATTAATCTTGGAAGGTTTGGTCATAAATTTGCGGTAAATAAAACTCAATCAATCCCGTCTTAAACCTTGGGTCCAACATTTTGCTACTGCCATTATTCCACTGATCACAAGCTAATACTTTTCAAACTTCTGTACCATATTATTTGCCCTTTCCCGTATCACATCATTTTTAGATTTTTTCCACTTATCTAATGACAATCTAATTTCATAAATACTTGGGAAAACAAAGATTATTGGCTGTAGGATATTTTGTTCCAGATAACATATTCTGACTCACATTGCTTCATGCGAGTGAAACTTTTTGATCCGTAATATTAGTATTAAGCATCATATAGGTAGATTCCATCAAGTATAACGGTCAATGATTTTTGTACATGCAACATTTAACTGATGGGTGGTTTTTTCAAAATTTTCAGCTCATTTTGGTGTTGCTTTCCAGTAAGCAAAACTATCACAAATTAACTCAATAGACCCAGTAATCCCATCTAACCCATGCTTCACAATGATAGCTAATATGTGCGCATAACAACGCATATGATAATTTATCCAGATGAGGGCTACATAAAATCATTAGTGTTATAATTGTATTTTATACAATAAGAGTAGATATTTAAATCTAGCAAATATTTAAATCTAGCAAACACTTCATCAGCGCGCCTGCGAGGACTTCAGTTGTGTGTTAGAATGACACATACATAAACCTAGCACAAACGTAACCATGTATTAACATTGCTTTTACTTACTAGACTAGATTCAAGGCCAAGGTAATCAAGTATATGATCCAGGAAAACCATCCAACTAACTAATATAAAGAAAAGAAGATTATTCTTAACGATGTGTGATGTGTGTATAAAATCATTAGTGTTATAATTGTATTTTATACAATAAGAGTAGATATTTTACCATTAATATTTAAATCTAGCAAACACTTCATCAGCGCGCTTGCGAGGACTTCAGTTGTGTGTTAGAATAACACATACATAAACCTAGCACAAACGTAACCATGTATTAACATTGCTTTTACTGACTAGACTAGATTCAAGGCCAAGGTAATCAAGTATATGAACCAGGAAAACCATCCAACTAACTAATATAAAGAAAAGAAGATTATTCTTAACGATGTGTGATGTGTGTGTATATATATATATATATATGCGACTTCGCAAGATCCACGAATCATCAATGAAATGAGATGTGATAATCATGTGTCCTTTCTTTTTTTTACTGGTAAATCCACGAAATCATCAATGAAATGAGTTTTGGTAACCATGTTTTTTCTTTTTTTCTTTTTTACTAGTTCACATATCAGTAGCTAATACAATGTTACCTTGATGGTTCTCCAAAATTTATATTGTTTTAGCTTTTTCTATATCATAGATTTTGAGAATATCACTTTTGATTATATTCCGGTAAACCCCCTTAAATAATGGTTGGGGGTGCATTAGAATATCTTCTAAATTGTTAATGCTCAACGATGGAAAGCGGATACTCATGTAGAATTATCATGCAAGCAAGCTCCCTCATAGCAACAGTTTGGTCAAAATTATATGTGTTAAGTTGGCTTCGCCCCATCATCTTTTCTATTTGTAGTGATTACTGCTTTTCTCATGTCGGTTTATTTTCGGCAAGGACATCTTTTGATGTGTTCGTAGAGATACTTAGTCCCATTAGAGTTTTTCTTCTTTTCATAACGCCTTATGGATATCATTGCACACCGCTTCAATGTCCTCGTTTAATTTTTTGCTATCCAAAGTGTTTCGGCACTTTAGACCTTGTCTTGCCTAAGTTTACATAGGAAAGTTCACCTTGATCATTATTGCATCGACCCTAATGATGGCAAGACATATATTAAATTCATCGATGAAAAATGATGTAATAGATTACAATATGAAAACCACAACAACAGAAAGCGATAGTGAAGAGTCTCAAGACCGCTTGCAAATTTTAGTCAAACTCCGAGCGTCAGTGCTGAACCTACTAATAATCCTTCTTGTCAAATTGAGGCTACCGAGCACATAAATAAAGGTCATTGAGATAATTCCCGAGGTGAAACTGCCAATGTAAACTTAAGGAAGACAAGATCTAAAGTATGGAAACATTTTGTAAAGCAAAAGATAAACGGGGAAATTAAAGCGGTGTACAATGAGGCATTAAGAGGAAAAAGCTTTAGTGGAATGAAATATCTCCATGAACACATTAAAAGATGTCCTCGCCTAAAAAAGACCGGCATAAGACAAACGATAATCACTACAAATAGGGAAAATGATGGGCGAAGCTAGCTTAACACATATAATTTTGACCAAACTGTTGCTAAGAAGGAGCTTGCTTATATGATTATTAACCGCTTTTCATCGTTGAGCATGAAGGCTTTAGAAGATGTTTGAATGCACTCCAATTATTGTTTAAGGTGATATACGTAAATGCAATCAAAAGTGACATTCTCAAAATCTATCTATGACATAGAAAAAGCTAAAACTCTGGAAATGCTAGAGAACCATCAAGGTAAAATTGCATAGGTACTGCTATGTGGACCAGTAAACAAAAGAAAGGATACATGGTCATTACAACTATTTCATTGATGATCCATGGATCTTGTAAAGTCGCATTATGAGGTACGTATGTACATATATAGCATGTATCTTTAAGAACACTTATTTGCTTTGTATGAATTAGTTAGATAGCTTTCCTAGTTCATATAATTGATTACACTGGCCTTGGATCTAGTATGGTTAGTAAAGTAACTGTAACAGATGATTACGTTTGTGTTAGGTTTATATATGTGCCATGTCCACACAAAACCGAAATCCTCGTAGCGTGTTGATGGAGTGTTTGCTAAATTGTAAAATTGATGGTAAGATGTCTACTCTTACTGTAGACAATTGCAACACTAACGATCTTATGATAAAGCTCTTCTTGGATATTATCAAGTAACTCATTGTTACCGGGTGGATATTTATTTCATGTGCATTGTTGTGCATACATACTAGCAATTTTAGTGAAGCACGGATTAGATGGGATTACTGGGTCTATTGAGTTGATTCATGACAGTGTTGCATATTCGAAAGCAACCAAAACGAGGTGAAAGTGTCGAAAAAGCCGTCTGGCAGTTAAAAATGGCTTGCATGTATAAAAAAGTTAGTCCTTGATTTTGATACTAAACAGAATACCGCATATGTGATGATTAGGCTAAGTCCTATCTAATCTAGCATCTAGATTAGCAGTCCACGTCAGCTAGGGCAACCTCCTAAGTCTTATGATATTTCTAATCTAGCAGCTAGTCGCTGAATAGAACAGCGCTGAACGCTGAACCAAGCAGCGCCACATAATTTTATTTTTCAAACAACTAATCATTACCATTTCTCTCTCCATTTTTTTTTTCTCTCTCCATCTTTTTCCTCTCTCTCTCCAATCACATCACTTCCCCTCTCTATCAAACTCTTCCACGTATTTTTTCTTTCCATATTTTCCTCTCTCCATGAGAAACATTTAGTTAAAAAGTATCCAGCACTGAACCATTCAGTGTTAAAGTCACTTTTTCAGCGCTGAATCATTCAGCGTTTCAATCTCGCTGCTAGTTGAACTGCGAGCACTTACTAGGAGAGAGAAGTAGTGTTAACTTTTAGACCATTTTTTTTTTTTTTGCAACACTTTTTGGCCAATCTAGCAACTCAATCTATCCCATAGGACTTAGCCTTAGTACTGCTATCACGTGTCAATTCTTTTTTTTCACTCGCTTGATGCAACATGAGTCACAACATAATTGTTTGCTCGAAGAAAAAGATTGGGTGTTGGCAAAGGAAATGTGTGAAACTAATATACCTTAGGCTAAGTCCTATGGTCTTCTAATCTAGCAGCTAGATTAGCAGTCCACGTCAGCTAGGGTAACCTCCTAAGTCCTATGGGAGTGCTAATCTAGCAGCTATATTAGAGTCCACGTCAGCCCAGTGCTGTTTGGTTCAGCGCTTTAAATTTCAGACGTCATATCAAATTTTGTGATTTTTGTGATCCGTGTGATTTTTGTGAGCGCTGAACGGTTCAACGCTATGGTCACTTTTTGAACGCTGAACCATTCAGCGTTTCAATCTCGCTGCTAGTTGAACTACGGGCACTTGCTAGGAGAGAGAAGTATTGCTAATTTTTAGGCCACACTTTTTTTTTGAATTGCAACACTTAACTGCCAATCTAGCAGCTCAATCTAGCCCATATGACTTAGCCTAAGATGTTTTCTGGAATAAAATATCCTACAACCAATCTTTTTTTTCCTCCAAGTCTCGTTGAAATTAGATTGTCACTAAATAAGTGGGAAAAGATCTAAAGTTGATGTGATATATGAAGTGGCATATGATATAATACAGTAGTTTGAAGAGTATCGGCTTGTGATCAGTGGAATAATGACAGTAGCAATAATATTGGACCAAGGTTTAAGATGGGATTGATCGAGTTTTATTTCCCACAAATTTATGGTCAAGCCTTTTCAACTGTCGAGATTATTCAAGTACGCAATTTATGTTATGATTTGGCATGAGAGTATGAGCTTAAAGTAAAATTAGCTGAAAATTCTCTTTGCGGAAATGGTTTGTCATCCATTTCTCGACTAATAATGCACAGAACTGATGATGAACCATATCCTTTAAAAAAAATTATATGCTTGTCTCCAACAACACTCCTACTGGTATCGGCAAGTCAGAACAAACCGGTGTTTTGAAGGAAGGTCTTTTACCTAGGATGAGTAACTTTGCTATGCTAGCATGGTGGAAGACGGATGATATCAAGTATCCAGTTTTGCAACACATGAATAGAGACACTTTAGTGATTTCAGTGTCTACAGTTGCTTCTGAAGCTTTTTTTAGTACCGACAGTAGATTTGTGAGTACCCGACGTAATAGACTTCATCCAAAAACATTGGAAGTTTTGATTGCACATAAGATTGACTATGAGTTATGATAAAAGGTAAACGAATATCACTTTTACGGATTTTTATTTTTGTTTATATATATATTTGAATGCTCGTTTATGGTTCTATGATACATTTCCAATTTCTTATTAGGTGGATCAAAGATTGAAAATGGAATTTTTTGTGAACATATAAAATGTTTAACACAAAGAGAAAAGTTTAATAATGGAGGATATAGTTGATTTGAGTAATCGAAAAACGGAAAGACTGATAACTTTTTAAGGATTTATTTTATTATATTATTTTATTGTTCATTTTAAGATTATTTTATCAATTAAGTATATCATTTTATAGATTTTATCTTTATACTTATGTTTTTATGATGATAAAGTTTTAAGTACTTTATGATTATGGGTAACTAATGAAAAAGCTGACACATATTTCTAATACCCGTTCCATCCCGATTCATAAAGACTTTTATGATGATAAAGTTTTAAGTACTTTATGATTATGGGTAACTAATGAAAAAGCTGACACATATTTCTAATACCCGTTCCATCCCGATTCATAAAGACCATAGGGCAGGTATGATTTTATGTTTTGAAATTTCTTTTGAAAAAAATCCTCGTTTAATCAGATTAATTGGGGTATACCTAATGAGACAAAACCTGGGTCATTTTGAAGTAAAAAAGGACACCCCTTAACCTTGTATTTTCTAAATGGCTAATTTACCCTTGTTTAATTAACACTAAAAAATCTGATTAGCTTACTTAATTGATTTTAGATTAATTAATGGGGGATTTTGTGTTTCCCCCTCAAAAGAGATACCTATTTTGCATTACCCCCTTTTTAAATCCCTAATTGGCAAAACCCCCTTTCGGTTAACTTTACCGTCACTATCGAGTTAAATGTGCATGTGCAGCACACGTGAGTGTCATAATATATGATTATAAAAATCCAAAATACCCTAAAAAAAATCGACGATCACCACTTTCATCACCTCCATGACCACCACCTCCTTCTTCACTCCGATCACCAGCATCCCCTCTTACAAACGGAAATCAATTTCAGTAGTCAAAAAATTCTCAAGTGATAACTAATTCAATCGGAGAAGGGACAATTTCTCATTCATTTTTCGGAACATAAAGACCCATCTTAATAAAATTAAACAAAAACTAACTCAAGCTTGGAGAACCCGATTCATACTGAAATTTTACATAAAATCCTTATAAACTGATACAAAACCATAATCCCCAAAACCATAATGACTTCACCGTTTTCATTTCTTTGATTAGGGTGCAATGTACAAAGAACTCCAAAATCAGGTGGAAAATCTTTGCTTTTCCTCAATTGAAATCTTTGCTTGCTGCCACTTATTAGAATTCAACCCAAACCCATTACAATCCTGACAGAACTCAATTACGCATCAATCGACGGTAACACCATTCTTCTTTCACTAATTAAATTTCTAGGGTTTGTTTTTTGAAAAACCCCAAATCCCAAATTGAAATGAAAGAGGGGGAGAAACAGTTACTACTGACGGTGATCTAAGCTAAAAACATCAAATCTAATGAATTTCGGAGAAGGATTCAATTTTGTTTAGGGAAGGAGAAGAAATTGCAGAAAAGGGACACTGGAAGAGAGAAAGGAGAAGACGAAGAAGTTATATGTTCACTTGCTCACGTGTAAACATCACACATGCTAACTTAACTGTGTGTGACAGCTGACTTAACAGATAGGGGTTTTTACAAATTAGAGATTTAAAAAGGGGGTAATGCAAAATAGGTATTTCTTTTGAGGGGGAAACACAAAATCCCCCTTAATTAATTGAATAGATTAAAACTTATGAATTTAAGTTATGAAATTTTGTGTTTGATTGAACTTATGTGGGAAGATTTTTGATGAATTTTTTTTGTTTTGAAGATATTTTTATCAACTGAAATGAAAGCAAACTACCCAAACACTTCTAAAAAGGGGATTGCAAAGCTGTTGTATGAAATCATACTCAAAATTAGAGAAGAAATCAACACTTTCAGTTCTGAAAGTATGAAAAGTCGGCAAGGTCGACGAATGAAGACCATGCCGACTAATGTTGGCCGGCATGCTTGTTTCTAAAAAACAATGCCGACTTTATTATTTTTGACACACAGGAGACTGTTGTAAATGTCTCCGTAGTCGGCATCTTATTGATTTCCTACCTTGCCGGCTAACTTATAGTCGGCAAGGTCGACAACAAAAACCCTGACGACTATACGATTTTTGACATACAGAGAAAGGTGTTACAAATGCATGATTAGTCGGCAAGGTATAAGGATGAATACCGTGACGACCCTGTAAATGCTAATTTCAGAGATGAAAAGTCGTCACGATATTCAACCTAGGAAGCTGCCGACTAGTATTAGTCGGCAAGGTCGACAAAAAATTACCCTGCCGACTAGTATTAGTCGGCAAAGTCGACAAATGGATACCCTGCCGACTTTTGGTAAAAATGTTGAATCATAAAGGATTTGAGATTGGGTATGATTTTGTACCATACTCAGTTTGAAATTGGTTACAAAATCATACCCAATCTCAAAACCCGTATGCTTTTTTTTTTGTTTCATTTTGATTTTTCTTTTTTTGATTTCATCATGTAGAGATTTTGAAATCATACCCAATCTTAAAGAGATTTTTTTTTTTTTATAGGTTTTTGGTTTTGGTTGGCAGGGTTTAAATTTGGCTGAAAATAGTAAGGACAATTTGGTCTTTTAGCATCTTTTAGACACCCCTTAACACACTACCTTGGCCAGGAAAAAAATTGGGTTTGAAATTGGTACACCCCAATTAATCTGGGTATACCCCAATTTGGCTAGGAAAAAAATGAGTACCCATTTATACACGCAAAACCCGTGCCGAAGCGAATGGAAAAACCCATTTCTCACTGTTTAATGACGCGGATATATTTTTGTGAGGAGAATATTCACGCCACCCAAGACTGGGTGCATTTGGTGCAGGATTTTGGTATCCACAAACGGTTTTCGTGATCCACATCCGAAATTAATAAAGATTAATATTTTCAAATTGATTTTGGCAATGGTTTTAAACCATCCGACCATCAAGTGTTCTAATGGTTCTCATGCTCCCCGTTTGAACCCTAAAATTACCTACAAATTTAGGATAAATGAAGGAAGAATTTAGAAAGTAGTCTAAGGACCACTGTTCTATGCTATTAAAAAAAAAGATTAAAAAAGGATTATAAACATATATATGCCTCATTTTCAACCCGAAAGACAACCATAGGCCCGTTTTTTTAAACTTTGCAAATCTAGGCTTCCATCCATGTTTCCATCCAAATCCGTTACTTTTGTCAATTTCTCGGTCAATTTCTCCTCAGATGAGATGAGATAATGATGGACACATTACCCTTTTACCCTCTATACACGTGTAACCATCTTGGTGTCTGATCTGAGTATAGTAGTAATCCCAAAAACAATCAACGGCTTATATTAGACAGAATAGATAGTAGCCACGTGTATTTATTTTGTCCACATATCTTATTAGAGCACGTCTCTATGACATCCAACGGCTTACACTATATAAAATTCTTGGTTGCCACGTGTAATGATATTGTCCACATATCTTGTTCGAGCAAATCTCTATGAGATCCAACGTCTGGGCGCCTTAGTCTTGTTCGTTTTATCACCAAAACCGATCGAGAATAATCGTTTTCTTCTTCGTTTCTTCTCTCCTCTTCTTCTGCTGGGTGTTGGTGAGTTTTGATTGAGAGAATCAGTTGATGAAACAATATAGATGTTAAGGAGATCGTGTCGTTGCAAATCATGATGAAGAATAATTAGGATTGTTAGGGTTTTCGATTGAGGTGATAAATCAGGGTTAGGGTTTCTAGAGATGTCTGAGAGTTTATGTGGAATTAAGGGATGGGTGTTGCTGAATCAGATCGAGGCAATTAAGAAATTAATTCAATTGCAATGGAGTTGTTGGTGATAGCTGAGAATTGAAATTGTGCTGCTACAGGATGGAATTCGAGATATCAGAAGATAGGATTGAATCAAGAAGAATTGGTGATGGCGATGAACAGATCGGAGAAATTGGTTCTGGTGGTCACTGTCAATTGATTAAGGTGATGAAGTGATTTTGGATTACAGTGATTTGAAATAATGTTGGTGCTACTGTGATGCCGATGGAAGAACTGATGAGGAATGGGGCTGAGACAAAGATGATGATTCTGCTGTTAATTGCGGTGAATAATAAGATGGGGTTCTGAGATGTATTTAAGGGTTTGCTGGAAATGGGTTCTGCTGTTCAAAGAGGGGTTTTGAGGTTGCAGGAATCTGGTGGGTGTTGTGTAGGTGAAATTGCAGATGGACTTGAATGAATATATGTATGCTTAGGAACTTGACAGTGGTAAGCAATTGCAGGTGCAGTTCAACTGGTGTTGTTACTGCTGTCGGTGTTTAACAGAAGAATCAAGAAGGAAATGAGTTGTGGTTGTTTGCAGCTGAGATTGCAGGGGATGACTTGATGCATTGGCTGAGCAGAGAATGAAAAGAAAGGGTGCAGTGGTAGTATTGTTGCAGAGTGGTTTTGAATATGAAGATACGGCTGCAGTTGGAGATGAAGGGATCTGTTAGAGTTGGAAATGTACTGATTGTTTACAAGGGTTCAAGAGGAGATGTTGTTTTGCAGTTGAGAACATGAAGCTGATGTTAGAGAGTTGGTGTTGATGGTGGTAGTCAGTGTCATTGTTACAAGAAAGGAGACAAATAATTGAAGTTGGTATTGCTGAGAAGTTTAAGTTGTGGTGGTCTAGGAGTTTTTGGTGATGTTCAAGTGCTTAGATGCTTATTACAGCAGCAAGGAGTCATGGCTGATGCTGGTGAATTGCAGGGGAAATGGTTATGTTATTGCGTTGAGATGTTGGTGGTATTGCTGCAATTGGTTCGTGTTCGTGTATAGATGATTAGGAAGTGAAGCTGTATCAGAGTACAGTTTGGCCATGAACTGGTGGGTGTTGGAATTGCAGTTAAGGTATGCTGAGAATGGAAAGGGAAATGGTGGTGATTACAGTACAAGAGATGGCTTGAGATGAAACTGCAAGTAGATGTATGTTAGGAGGTGAAACTGTGCAGGGAAGGAGTGATAGAATGGCCTGAAATTATGACCTCGAAATGACCAGAAAACGGTCAGAACTTGGCTGAAATCCAGTTCAGACTAGTTGATTCAGTGAGTCGGGTAACTGATTCAGATGGTGACATGTACACATGGTGACGTGTACTGATGGTGATGTGTTCAAACTTAACCGAGTGAACAAGAAACTCAATGAGTTAACAAGAGACTCAATGATTTGAGGGCTTAAAAGTATTTTTACCTTACACTAACGGTGCCAAAAAGGTGGATAACCACCGTTAGCTGTTTTTCCAATAAAACGGTCAAAACCGGCCTAGATTTGAAAAGTTCAAAAAAACGGGCCTATGGTTGTAACCCTCAAAAAAAAAACAAGCCTATATCTGTTTTTCAGACACTACAAAAATGAGAAGAAACTATGAAGGTGGAAACAATAATTCATCAGAAATTTACCCTGGGCTCTCTATGGATGTCTCTACCTCGGAAAACCAACTTTCAATAAAGACACAACAGAAATGAGAAGAAACTATAAAGGTGGAAATCATCAGAAATGTACCCCGGGCTCTCGGATGGATGTCACTACCTCAGCAAAACCAACTTTCAAAAAATTTATGACAAAAGGAAGGATACAATAAAAGGATCAAATTTCAGATTTTTCCTCGCAGTGTTATAATATCACATCATTCCTTATTCTGATCAAACTTCTTCATATACTAGAATCAGTTAACTAAAATAAGCATTTGCAGCTTATATCGAAGCTGAATTCAGTTTACTTGACGATCAATTTAGATATATAGAGAGAGATAATATCAATATATTTTACAAACATAACCAGCTAAGTGTTGATTAAACGATGTGTTTGAAGTTTGGACCCTCTTTAGATTAAAATGAGACAGAAATGCAAGAAACACAAATCTGCAACCTAATGATCTTGTTGGAATTTCTATATCATTTTTCGGCGGGTATAAAATGATAAAATACCGTTTCAAGTTGCGACTTAAAGTTTAGCTGCTAGTGCATCTAGCTCCTCTAGCACACTCCACAGTTTTGGGTCCTCATAATTCTCAATAACCAAGGACGCACCAGCTTCCCGAAGTAAATGTTCAGGATTCCCAGTAGTCAAAGCCACCACTGGTAATCCAGCTGCAACACCAGCTTTTGTCCCTGATACCGAATCCTGACAATGTGAAAGTGACAAACCATCAGAAAATTTGGAAGGTTCTTTTACTTTTCACAGAAAAACAGTTTTCGGTTTTACTTCCAATTTTCAACGGTTCTCCAGATCTTTCAACAGAAAACTCCGACCAAAAGCAACATCTTCGGGTTCTTTTGCATCATATATTTAAAACCCTTCAAAGTAAAAAAACTGTAAAAGTGTACGATAAGAATTAGCTACACGAACCTCAAATACAAGAGTATGATCAGGTGAAGCGTTTAGTAGTTTAAGACCCTTTAGGTAAGGATCTGGAAATGGTTTTGCTCGTTCACATTCATCACCAAGCACGACAGCCTGAAAGAACTCAGTTATGCCGAGGCTTGACAATGCAAGCTCAGCATTTTCTTTTGGAGCATTTGTTACTGCAGCCCGCTTAAGTCCTCGATCCTCGACCCATTTACGCAATTTGTATAGTCCCTTAACTGGTGATAGTTTTTCAGCAGCTAACCTGCGATATAAAATAATTTGTAAGAACAATTAGCATTACTGGAGATGCAGAAAATTACAAAGGATTAAACAGATGAATCCTTTTGAGATTACATGCGGAAGTAGGCTTCCTTTTCAACCAAGAATTTGCGGCTTTTCTCCGGTTCCCAATCAGGGAAGAGTACTACACCGATATCATCATTATGCTTCCCAGCAATCTTTTGAATGAAGAATTCTTCATCGATAGGGACCCCACCATTGAAACCCACCTGTGAAACACCTGTAATCTTAGTCTTATGAGGTAATACACAGGAATTGTTACTAGTTGTCATGCAAAAATCTGTACCTCTTGAAGCATATCACAGAACGCAAGGAAATGGAGTGGATCTGAATCACATAGTGTCCCATCGATGTCAAATAGTATTGCTTCAAGTGGTGCGAGACTAGAAATAGAACGTCTGTTGAAGGTCCATTCAACGAAATTAAGAATGCAACATAGAGGTATGAACATTGTTAAGTTACATCAAATGCTTTTATGGAAGTAGAAAATGAATCTCAGATTGAGTTGCATTAGAAAAAAACAATCTCAGACATTGGGATTATATAATATACACACTAGTGAATTCAGCAACTTGAAATTTCACGGAACTGAATGAAGATTGAAGATCAATATAGGTCCTCAATGGCACATTTTCTATAAATACACAAACAGTTGCTGGGCAATGTAAAACCCATTCCATTTGTAATCTAGCACCCCTAGTTATTTAATCTATTTCCTATACAGATTGAATTGCTAATGGTCTAATTTCCAAAAACTTAAGAAGCTGTATCAGCTATCAGCTAATAGGGTATAATTTAGAGCTGAAACAAACTCAAAACCTAGTCAGACCAGTCTCGTGCCATCCAACATCCTGTTCTTGCAGGCATTGGACAAACCAACTTCTGTTGACAAATACTACGAATTCTGATCGAGTGACCAAAACAAACTTCATTTCCATCAGATACCACTAAAACAAAGAGATTAAGTCACACAGATCTGTTCATTCCGCCAATAACCCATGATATAAAATCCAATCAAATTAAAAGACTGCATCCGATGAATGAATTAAAAGGAATTTCTTATGCTTTCAGGTTTCAATTAATGAGAATCCAGGTTAATCCTAATAATAACCTACTTTGGCCTCTCATTTGCATCGTTCCTAATAACCTAAACAATTAAACATGCAAAGTACTTCCAATGAAAACCAAAATCTCAATATCATCTTGAAATTTAATTTACAATCAAAGAAAAAACAAAGAAGATAGAACCAATACCTTTCTACAGAATTGGAATTCGCAGACATATTTGAAGAGGTTGGAGTAGACACAAATGTGACCTGCAAATTCCGATTCCTTTTAGTTTTACAATTTGTTTGTAGGAGGGGAAGAGGAGCGTGGTGTTGATGAAGACGATGCAAAACAAGTGAAGGCATCTGCTGAGTATTTATAGAGAAAGAATACCGAATTTCCAGGGAGAGAGAGAAAAAGAAACAGAAAAGGAGTCGTGGTAGAGGCGGTGATGTCACTTGCACAACTACCAAGAGATTCGTTGTTCTTTCTTTTGTTAGCTACAATTTGGGAGGTTTGAATTGAATTGATTTCCTTTGTAATGCTGTGTTGTACCTGGATTCTGTTTCTCCTGTTTTAACGGATCTTACACGTATGAGGTGCGAATATCAAACTATTATGCCAAACTTATTTCACACCAGGCATGTGGAAATAGCACTAGTACGATCAAATCTGGCTAGTTGTGGTATTCTGGCAAATTTACTGCAACCAAATTGCGTTGGAGTAAATGCCAAAATCAGCTTTGGATTCAGTGTCATGAAAGAAAAATTACCTAGTCAGGGTTCAGTCCTCACCGAAAAAATTTGTATTAATGATTTGTATCAATGCAGCTGTATAACTGGATTTGGAAGGTTGGATCCGAGAAATAAATAAATTGGGTTGGCGGTACTAACTGAGATGAAAGTAAACTAAATCATTACTTTGACCCAATAACATCCAACAAGAAAAACAGTCCTAATATTGGCCTTTGTTTAAAGATGACAATTTACTGTAAAGTCACTATGCAAAGACCTTACCGAGAAAAAGAACATGAACATTAGCAATAACACCAAAATGAACTTTATATATAGGTTCCAAAATTTTCCTTCTGTCAGAGTGCTCATTTGGAAAGTTGTTGATGTTATCATTCCAACCGAGAAGGGTATGGAAAAAATCTTAAACCATGATACTTGCAAAATCTGCAATTACAAGAGAGACTTACGAATTCTTGTCTTCCTACTTTTCCCTTTTGTTGATCAAGTCTGGAAAAAGCTCCAACTAAATGTGAATTATGGGTATAAAAGTTTTGCTAATTTTCAAGAATGACTATCTTGGCTTTTACTCGATACTATTTTCAAAAAAAAAAAAAAGGAGATCTGGGGAATTTTTGAATTTTATTTAACTATCAAACTCCTCTCTCTCTCTTCTCTGCAAATCGGCGACACAGATGAGTTAACTTAGTTTTCATAAAAACTAAATTTTCCATGAATTTTAATCTCAAATCTTGCATTAGCAAACTCTTATTATGTTTTTTCTTATTGTTTATCTTATAACATTGCACTTTTGTCTGTTAAATCGTAATTTTTCACAAGTATTCATCGTTTTCGACTCAATTCTTTCGTTTATGTTTTAATATGAAACACTAATCTTTTCCTGTTTTTTTTTTTCCAATATGTGTTTACAAATTCTATTGTCTCTAATGGCGTTTGCCTTTTTGTATATTGTGATCAAGGCGTTTGCAGAGCTAGTTATCATACGTTTGATTGAGAAGATTGTTTGTGATGAGATCAGTAGTAAGAGTTTGAAGAAGGAAATCTCCTGTTTCAAATCGCTGAGTCAATATTACCATAAATCCCGTCTTCTAAATATTATCATCAGATGGTCAACAACCAGCTATTTCTGTTTCTATATTAAGGCAGATATTCGCTCAATCAGTTTTAATGAGAATTATCTTAAAATATATGATCATATTTTGTTTAATAACTCTTTCACATCAACCTATATAACTATCATTTCTACCCGGAGTTCTACAATAATTCTTTTCCTCTAAACCCTAGAGTCAAACACAATTCAACAATGGAAGTTGAAGGAAGTGAACCAGTTTCTGATCTATCAAACAAATTTAAGCAGGCTTGGTTGGATCTAAGTGACACTAATGAGGTTGTTATTTGCAAGCAAGCTGCAGTCGAGGGTGAAGAAGAAGAGAATAGCTGGGAGGCAAGTGCCATAGGCAAGGTTATCGTTGAAGGTCGCACGCGCACTGAAATTGTTGAAAAGTGGATAGGCTTTACTTGGCCTTTTATATCTTATGAAGAGCTCAGAATTGTAAAGTAGATCCGAATATCATGATTTTCAAGTTTAGCCAATGGGATTTATTGAACAGAATTATAGATGAACGCCCTTGGAGCATCAATAAGAAACTTCTTGTGGTCCATGACTATATTCCTGAGATGGTTCATACAGAGAAGCACTGGGGTTTTCAACACTTTTGGATCCAGCTGAAGTTCTTACTTCCAGAACACATGAATGTTGCTGTTGTAACAAAGATAGGAAAAATTATGGGAGAAGTGGTTGGTATAGAACTAAAAGATGCAATTCCTATTGGTAGTGATCCAGTTAAAGTTTGTGTCAATATTGATCTTACAAACCCTCTAAGAAGAGGAGTTAAAGCAATAACCAATGCTGGAGTTAGTCATTGGATCAAGTTTTTCTATGAACGTCAGCCTAGTAGAATATGCACAGAATGTTATATTATTAAGCACTGCAAAGCTGCTTGTAAGGATGCTGAAAACTTTCTGGCTAAAGCTCATGAAAATCCATATTTCTTTGGGAAAGCCAACAATATTAGGAAAATCATTGTTCCTAGCTCAATCTCAAGTGCCCCAGCTGCAAGGAAAAGTACGAAAAGTTACACGAAATCTATTATATTTGTCCCTCCAAAGGATGATGTTGTTGTTAACATGGACTTTCTTCTGAAAGAGTCTACTATTGATGAAGGTGAAGATGCTACCAGGCTAGGTAAAAGAATAGAGCAATGAACACCAATAATAATACTCTAGCAAAAGGAGTTACTTCCTCTTTTCCTACCAATACTGAACTCATCACAAACAATCAAACAACTCAAAGGGTCACAATCAGAGACACTGAAGCTCATAAAGCAGAAAAGGAAAAACAGGTAAACCCTAAATTCAAAACTCTATAACTTCACTATATAATTTCAAACCCTAAAAGTTGGTTTTACAATTTCCTAGGTGAATATATTTTAATCATTGGCTATTTATTACCCTTTCCATGCAGTTTTAAAAACCTACACACAAAATTTCCTCACATTCATAAATCTCATCTGTGTGGCCATAGTCATTTCCTTCTTAGTTATAAAATTACCTTCATATTTATGTTTTTACTCTCAGTTATAGACATGAAAGTAATCTCTTGGAATGTTCAAGGGTTCAAAAACTCTGACACTAGGAATCATTTGAGTGACTTGATTAGAACCCAAAATCCATATATTATCTTCTTGTGTGAGACTAAAATCAGTAGCCATAAATATATCCCACTATTAAAACAATTCCATTACCCTAACAATGCATTCATAGAACCTCAAGGTCTCTCTGGATGTCTAGTTCTTCTCTGGAAAAATGGCTTCACATGTGATATTGTTGATAAGTCCTATAATATGTTTAATGTGGTAGTTCAAACTGATCTCAGTAAACCAGAACTCCTGCTAACATGCATGTATGGTTACTAAAACTATGCTAGGAAAAAGAACAATGGAAATTCATCCAACAAATTGGTAGTGAAAATAACAATTCCTGGATAGTTATAGGAGATCTTAATTTTCATTTAATTAACAATGAAAATGTTACTTCTTCTTCATCAAATGGTTGGGTGAATAACATGATTTCCACTTGTGGCCTAGAAGACATAGGTTTTGTAGACAAAAACTATACTTGGACCAACAACAATTTGGTCACAGGCACTAAAAAATCTTGAATCGATATGGCTATTGGTAATATTAGTTGGACTTTAAATTTCCCTAACAGTAACTATATCATCTTAACCAATTAGGAAATGACCATAGCCCAATCATGTTAGTATCTGATGCTAAGGTTCCTGGTTGTTGGAAACCTTTCAAGTTTTTCTTAACTTGGCTTAATGATGAATCTTGTGCTACTGTTATTGATAATGCATGTAGTTCTAGTTTCAATGGCTTACCTGCTTTTCAGTTAGTCAGCAAGTTACACACCACAAGGAAGATGTTATCTTTATGGAACATGAAGCATTTTGGTAATATCATTCAGAAGGTAGACAATCTGCAAAAAGAGTTAACTTTAATTCAGAAGTTAAACAATAGCCCAATCATGTTAGTATCTGATGTTAAGGTTCCTAGTTGTTGGAAACCTTTCAAGTTTTTCTTAACTTGGCTTAATGATGAATCTTGTGCTACTGTTATTGCTAATGCATGGAGTTCTAGTTTCAATGGCTCACCTGCTTTTTAGTTAGTCAGCAAGTTACACACCACAAGGAAGATGTTATCTTTATGGAACATGGAGCATTTTGGTAATATCATTCAGAAGGTAGACAATCTGCAAAAAGAGTTAACTTTAATACAAGAGAAACCTTCAGACACTAGCACAAAGTATGAAGTTATCAACATCAACAAACAATTAAGCAAACGACATAAAATTAAAAGTGAGTTTTACCAGCAGAAGTCAAGAGATCATTTCATTAAGGATATGGACAACAACATCAAATACTTTCACTCCATAGTCAATAGGAGAAAATCAGAAATAATATAGATTCCATTCAAGACCATGACAATAAATGGCTGCTTACAAGGGAAGATATTTCTATTCATTTGACTCACCACTTTAAGAGCATCGATACTTCTACAAATCCAATACTGGATGAGAGTCTATATATGGTTTTCCCTACCATTATTACAGATGAAGATAATGTTATGCTCACAAGAATTCCCTATAATAATGAAATTCATGGCACTCTTAAAAGCATGGAGAATTGGAGTGCTCCTGGCCCTGAAGGTTTCTACAAAAGTTAGTGGCACATTGTTGGAGAAGATGTTTGCTTGATGGTAAAGAGATTCTTTGAAACTAAACATATTCTTAAACAAATCAACAAAACAAATACTACCTCCGTTTCAAAATAGGCAGGTTTGTGTGTAATTTACACACAAACCTGCCTATTTTTTAGAGACAGAGGGAGTATTTATCTTATTCCTAAGAAGAAGAAGGCAGTCAATGCAAGTGACTTCAGGCCAATTGGTTTGTGCAATATATCTTATAAGATCATTTCTAAAGTGATTGTCAACAGGATGAAGACTATTATGGAGAAAATCATTTCTCCATTTCAAGCAGCCTATGTTTCAGGTAGGCTAATAAGTGACAACACTATTATTGCTCAAGAAATCATTCAATCCATGAAGGGGAAAAGAGGAGAAACTGTTTGGATGACTTTAAAACTTTATATGTATAAAGCATTTGACAGATTGGAGTTGTCTTTCTTGATTAAGGTACTTCAATATTTTGGCTTCTCTAATGACTTCTGTGAGTTAATTTATCAGTGTATTAACACTACTACCTTACCAGTTATGCTCAATGGTTCTCCATGTGAAGAATTCAGTCCCACAAGAGGCATTAGACATGGTGATCCTCTTTCACCCTATCTTTTTTTATCTTGTCTATGGAATATCTCTCAAGACATCTCACAGGTGCTCTACAAGATAAGTAAATTAAAGGAATTAAAGTGGCTGCTCTTTCCCCAACCATTAATCATTTGCTTTTTGCAGATGATTGCTTGATCTCTACTCAAGCAAACCTCACTTCAGTTAATAATTTATTGGAATTACTTCACAATTTCTGCTCACAATCAGGTCAAGTAATCAACTTTGAAAAATCTGCAGTTCATTCAGCAAGAAGACAAAGTCTGAAGTTGCTGAGACTCTTAGGCAAATCCTTGGTGTTAAAATCATGAACTCTAAAATCTAGGATCTCCATTAATTCTTGGACATTCAAAACAAGAATCTTTTAAATCCATTAAAGAGAACTTTGAACACAGATTCTCTTCATGGTCCAGTACTTCACTCTCACAAGCAGGTAGAGGCACAATGATAAAACATGTTCTTTATTCTGTTCCTGTCTACCAAATGGGTACCTTCAAGCTACATAATAATCTTATTCAACAACTTACTACTATTGATAGAAATTTTTTCTCGGGTTACAACAACAACAAAGGATCTAATCCTATAACATGGATTAATGTTTGCAAACCTAAGGATTTAGGTGGTCTTGCTTTCAGAGATCTGGAGAAGTTCAATTTGGCCCTTCTTACAAAACTTGCATGGAGAATATGCAGTGACTCTAGCAGCTTAATGTCACGGGTGTTGGTTAGAAAATACTTCAAAGGTGGAGACTTAATACATCAACATGTCACAGTTAAAAACTATTCTTACACTTGGAATGAAAATTCAAGTGGTCTTGAGATTGTGAATTAGAATTACTTCATGGAAATAAATAATGAAAATAAAACTAAAATCTGGAGAGATAGATGGATTCCTGGTATGTCTCAACCACATTCACCTATTAATGATCTCTACAGGTTTTATGAAGAAGTTGCTAAACTGTATTTTACCTGATTCTAATCAATGGAGCATTTCTCTGGTGAACATTTTATTTGATGTTGATACTTCATTAAAAATAGAGACTCTCTTTATAGACTGCATCAAAGAAGATGTAATGTTATGGATGCCTTCAAGAGATGGTAAATTCTTTGTTAAAAGCACATACAAGTTGTTAACTTACAGCAATAGAGAAGTGCAAGTTAATGGAGTTAGTGTTAACCCAAATGTCTGGAAAGCTTTATGGAGTTGTCAAGCTGCTCACAAAATCAAGTTATTCACTTGGAAGTGCATAAGAGGCATTAACACTATAAAAAGTAAGAGAGTTCTATATAATTTAGAATTGGATACTCATTGTGATATATGTGGTCATGGTTTTGAATACATTGAACACATTATCTTTGAATGTTGGCATGCCAGAGCAGTTTGGAGAGGTATAAACATCAATATAGATGTTGTAAGAGATAACTGCAACTCAGTGTCAGAGTGGGTAACCAGCTGGTTTTCTTCAGTTGAGTCTGATCAAGAACCTAGATGGCTACTCTCCCTTATGATTGGAATTTGGATATTGTGGAAGGATAGGTGTGATGTTGTCTTTCAGGGAGTATCTACAAACCCTCATACAGCTGTGCATAAGATACACTATCATTTAGCTTCTCATATTCATTACATTGATCCAACACAGTCTGTGGCACATAGTTCTAGTAATAATAAATCTGATTGGAAACCTCCTACTACATGCGTTATTAAACTTAATGTTGATGGTTCTTTTGATCATAATACTAATCAGTTTGGTACGTGCATTGTGTTGCGTGATCATACAGGTACATATCTTATAATTAAAGGGAGCAGTGAAGATGGAGCATTGAACCCAGAGGCAGTGGAGTGCATGACAGTAAGGGAAGCTTTATCTTGGGCAAAGGAAAGGAAGCTCTCACGTATAAAAATTGAAGCATATGCAAAGTTAGGTATTGAGTCCATTAACGGGAACATTTTACTCATTCAATGGGAGAATAGGAACTTAATAAAAGAGATAAAACACTTAATCTCTAGTTTTTTATTTTGTAAGTTTATTTATGTTCGTCGAGACGATAATCAAGTAGCTGATGCTATTGCTAAGAATGTTAGGCAAACAATAATGCCACTTGAGTCCTCTGGAAACTTTGAACTAGCTATTTGTGGTCTTCTAGCAAAGGACCACAATTTCAGATGTTATTAATGAAATTCTCTTTTCATCTAAAAAAAAAAAAGGAGATCTGGATTGGGTAGAGTTTTGTACTATAGTAATACATCGTATCTGGAAGGAAAGGTGCAATGTGGTCTACAATAAAACCAAATCCTATTCACGAAATACTGTCAGGAAGGCCGTAAAAAAAAACTCATATTGCTACAAATAGTACTATGCATATAGGATTCTCTAAAAAAGTTACTGATGGAAAAGTAATATAATTTGAGATGTTGTGGATACTAACCAGATTCTTAGGGTTCTCTATGAAACCTAACACAATAACTATTGGAATTGGTTTACTCCTTTCTGATCGTGCATAAATCTACAGAAGATAAAGAGGAATGACAGTTTCTCAAGCAGGCACCAACATGTTCGGAATAACTAGAACTCAACATGCACTATAATGGACACCACGATTGGGAAGCAAGGTGGAATTCGTATCAGATTATGGTCTATGGTCATACAATCCAATTACTCAAAGTAATGCAAAGTTTCGAAGGTGGGCCAAAGATTTCAAAGAAACGAAGTGGGAAAGGAAAATTTTGAAGTTGCAACTTGGATCTCAAATGTTTCCAACACGCAACTTTGTGACTTTAAATATATCTAAGATCGTCATTAGTTTTAACGGGCATTACTCTTAGATGGCAAAAAAAAACTTTAGTGCTCATCAGTATGGGAATTTTTGATTTTTAATGGAACAATACAACGATCTGAATTTCCAGAGACAAATCCAGTATAACGTATACAGTTCAACCAGAGTAGTTTGTAATCAGTTAAATTATTTTATATAAAAGGAAAAATAGTTAAGTGTTTTCTTCATTTTTATGAAATGAGGAATAAAACCTGCTCATTTTGTGGACAAGGAGACTTGCTGCAGATGAGTGGTAAATATTACCACACACTTATGTATTTAGAACCTTGATTTCTAGTTTGAATGCTGATGACTCACTTGATATTGCTTTTAATTTGGATGGTCAGTGCCAAAAAAATTACTAGACAATCTTGCACTTTAATCATTAGTCTCTAATTTGAATGTTCATGTCTTTATTTTTTTTATTGACACAAAAAGAGCAGATTTCATTAAGAAAACACGTCTACCGCCAAAAGAAGTCAGTAATATACTTGGGAAAGTCACGGAAGAAAAGAAAAACTAAAAACTTTGCTCCAATATTTCCTATATGGCTACCCATTACAACATTCTAGTTACTAAGCACTAGATCAAGAAGGATTTTATCAAAAAGTTTTAAAGACCAGTTGTGAAGCAAACACTTCACATCATCAATAAGTACAACAGTCTGCTTATACTTTCCTTGAAAACTTCTTATGTTTCTTTCCTACCAGACCGTCAACCAAATAATATAAGGAAGTAAGCTCCAAAGCTTTTTCCTCAATGATTTACATTTTCAACGCCTCTATTCAAACAAAGAGCACCTGATTTTGTTCCAAGCGATCTAAGTCAGATTAAAATTAACCAAGAAATAACTCCTTATTATAGTGTTCACCTTATAATTTATGAAAAAGATGCAGGTTTGATTAAGCAGCTTTTTCACACAGGATGCGGCCATTAACCATGATAATACAAACATGTCATATGATCAAGAGTAGGAGCATTGCTATAGCAAAGACACCACACCAAAAAGACCAATTTTCGCAATCTCTTATGAGAAAAAAACAACATACTTACAGCCAGATGCTTATATAGAGTATTCTTATATAGAGGTTATAATGTACAAACATGTCATACGATCAAAAGTAGGAGCATTGTTATAGCAAATACACTACACAAAAAAGACCACTTTTCACAATCACTTATGAGGGGGAAAAAACATAATTACAGCCAGATGTTTAAATCTTCTTAATCAACTGAAAACTTTGGTTCGTGCGTGTCAATAAGAAGTTGAAATATTTCATCAACTTCACTTACTTGCAGATATCAACAAAAAATTGAATTTCGATTGTTATTGAAGACAATTATGCATTTGATGGCTAGAATAACGCAAGATACGATATACTGAAAAGTGGAATTTATAACCAAGTATCTTTCCAGAAAAGGCATATGTCTCCACCACCAAATAAGTGATGCACTATTCTTTCGATTTGCTTCATAATGAAAGCTAACAACTGGAAAAGTGATAAATAATAAGTAGGGGTAGTAGCAAAATCACTCTTAATAAGGATGAGCATGCCTCCTCTGGATAAGTATTTTCTCTGCCAAATACTCTTTTTTTTTTTTGAAATTTTGTAGAATAATATTTGAAACTCCGGTAGATTTCGACCTTCTACCTAGGGAAATTCTAAGATAGTCGATAGGAAGATGCATTTGTTGATGGTGGTTTTTAGTTCAGGGCTAAAATTGTAAAACCCTGTATTTAATGCGCCGTCGTTCTGCAAAAAAGCTGAGCCATTTAAGAGTGATGAGTGCCCAGACCTCCTTACTTACATATGTATTGAGCAATTCAATATATTCATATATAAAATTTACCCAGAATGGTGCGTGTAGCAACAACCCCAAATATTCTGCAAATTTTATCTCTCGCCTGCATTATTCATTAATGTATTTCTTATTGAGTATTTTTCCTATGCTATGTTCCCCGGCTGAACCCTTAATATTGATATGACATGACAATTAGTGTTCACTCGCAGCTGAGTAGAATGAATTTCCCGAAGTATCAAGATTAAGGTATGCATGAAAGTACTCAGTCATAAAACGCGCTGACTGCTTTCTGAAAATAAAATTAAGAATTTTGTGTCAACACACAGAATTCACCAAATTTGACAAATTTTGTGATAGCTCGCAAAATTCAAATTTTAACCTAATTAATTTGCAAAAAATTAGGATTTTTGCGCCCTACGCAATATCTCAAACCCTATTGGTCGAAACTAAACCTAGGCAAGCTAGGAAATTAATCAATCATGGAGCTAGTAGGAGCAAGATTCTACTAAAAAGCAGAAAACAAAGAAATAAAGAGGAACTGCGGAAAGTAAAAGCAGCAGCAAAGGGAGGCGTGGCCACACCACTTGGCCGGCCGACCTGCTCCAGCAGGCACCGCCCGTGACTGATCGGCCACACTCCATGTTGCCGCTTGCCGGCACCCTTTCCTATCGACCAATCAGATCGCTTTAAATGTGCCACACGCACTTTTAAATAAAGTTGGAAGTTGGCTGGTCGACACACCTAATTCCTTAAGGAATTTAATATAGGCTTCCCATGTAAGTCTTAAAACAATCACGGCCACACGATATGGCCGACCAACTCAATAAGCTTGGCCTCTTCTCAACAAGACCAAGCAAACTTCATGATGTCTACCGGTAGCCCCACCACCATTCCAGCCAATCGGAATCCTCTTAGCCCGCCAGCAACATCCCTGATTGATAGCCGGAGCTAGGCTAGTCGCGCTGTTGAAAAGAAGTTCAACGAGTTAAGACTTAAGACTGACCATGGCAGTCTCAAACTCATCGCATCCTTCCAACTTCGCCAGCTGAATTGGACGGCTTAGATTTTGTTTTAGATGGCAAACGAGGTGCCGGCATGCTCTCCAGCAACCTATCTCCATCCCTGGCAAGTCGAACTGCCCATGACATGTCAGGAGCACACCAAACCGATTTCTCAAAATAGGCTAGCCGCGCGGGTTACAAAACCCTAATTTATGTTAGCAGCAATATATTACTGCCGCAAAACGATCTTGGCAGCTCAACTTCGCCAGCCGGATTGACTGGCCCAGATTCAACCTTAATCAACGTACAAGGAGTGGGTACGTTCACCAGCGGCCCGACTTTTGTGCTAGCCGATCGAACAGCTCCCAGCACCCACTGACACTAAAAAAACGTTGGCCAAAAATGGATTGGCCACACGGCCTTTTAAAACTTAAGTTGAATCAACAACAGCTATTAACTGCCGCAAATCATCTCGGCCGCCCAACTTCACCAGATGAATCATCCGGCCAAGCTCCTATTCTAGGCGTTCAACAAGATGTGGCCATGATCCCTGACAACCTCCCTTCCATAAGGAACAATCGGCCACGCCGCGGCCTGCCCATATGGCTCCTAAACGATCTCCCAAAGATGGCTGGCCACGCTTCTTGAAGGAGTCATACATAAACTAGCGGCAACCAATAACTGCCGCAAACCATCTCATCCATCCAATTTGGCTAGCCACTTTAACCGGTCTAGATTTAACTTGGACCGACCAATAGGATGTCAAAATGGCTACCAGCCATCACTCTCCTATAGGGACCGACCGGCCTACCTTCGGCATGCATAAATAGTTTCCAGCAACTTCCTGAAAGTGGCCGGTCATGCTCTTTTTAAGACACTAGGTTCCGCGACCAACCAAGACAGGCTCAATATAACGATGCTTCACATGAATCGATTATTTTGAGATGTTTGCTTAAAAGCGATGTTTTACATGCATCGAATACGTACGATATTTTATGAGTATCGGCTTCATAAATAACTTACTTATTTAACCTAATAGCATCACATGCTATTCTTTACGGCAAGTCTCATGACTTGGCTCGTCACACATGACTACCAGTCACCTAGCTTGCGCGTGATTGGTCAGAATAATTAGGCAAAACCCACTCAGTAGCTTGTTACATATTTTCTATAAAATACTCGAGACATCAAACATGTCAAAAAATGGGGGATGTTCATCATGGTATTGGTCTGGCGGTTTACAGCGTGCGGCGTGCAACACGGCCATTATGAGAAAGTGTCAGGAAAGGCGGACAGTTAGTGGCAGCAGAGAAGTAGTGGGTGTAAACTGACTCGTCTTCTCTCATAGTAAGACGTGGTTTTCTACATTTTCACACGACCCCACTTATCCATCACTCAACTACTCCCACTTCCTATGAGATCAGGATGCATGCAACTATGACTGATATAAATAGGATTTGACCTATTTTGACCAACAACAACAGTTTTGGTTATAAACAGAGTATCCAGAAAAACACCAAAGAACTGATAGCTTACATTCTACAAGCCAGTTCCATATTCTGATACAAGTCATAAAACAACCACACCTTAAGAGTTAACCATTATGATCTCAACACCTACTTCTCTTCCCTCCCTAAGATCAGCTCTTCTCCTTCATTTTGTGACCGAAGCAAGACTGGAACGGCCATTTCTTGGTTTAGTCCAGGATTGTACAGATTGATCTCTCGAATCTAAAGTACTCCCGTGTAGTGCATTTGTTTAGGGTTTAGATTCGTTTCTCGGCGGCACACCCAAATTTACCATTTCTAGCAGAATCAGTTTTTACCAGAACTTTTTCAGATTGCATGTATGTTAGTCCGGAGGACATAAAAGTCAGACCATTTATCGAAACACTGTTCCCTTTTGATACCTTATAGAAAAGACGTAGGTGAACAACTTTCGTTTAGGATTTTTTTCCTAGTTCCCTACTCATTTGTACAGTTTTCGAGTTTTTCAGGGCTGTTATTTTAGAAATCAGAATTTTCGGTTTTGAACATTGAGGACAATGTTGAGTTTAAGTGTGAGGGAGCATTTAGTATCATACTATATGCATATGCACATAATAAATAATACTCTTTGATTTCTTACATTCTTGAGACTTCATATTTTGGAGTTAATTATGAGCTATTTAGGATGACACTCTAAACCTTTTCAGGTTGAAACAGTTCTTACGGTTGTAGATTGAGTTCCATTTTATCGTTCTAAAATCCTTAAATGTATACGTTCATAATTGAATGTAAAACTCAGGTGCTAGCAATAGCATGGTAGTCGTTTGAAAGATTCATCCTCGCAATTAATCATTACTGAATCACTTTCTTTTTATTTTTGCAGTTTTATGTTTCTCTAAAGTGATTTGGTGGGATCCTGATACTGCCGTGGATGTTGTAGCAAGGTAACCATTGGTCGAGTATATAAAAGCCCCATAGACAATTGTCTTACACTCATAAAGAGTGAGCCGAAAAAGAAAAAAAAACATATATATAAGGCTCCTCTTCATTTATCGACACTAATAAATGATAGGTCCGGAATTGCAGACTAATCATGTAGTCGATGAAAATAAAAACCTATCATCGTTATATAGCAAGTCAAAAAGACTATTGGTGAGGTTCTTGACACTTGGATAACAGTATGTGTGAAACGTTGTCCCTGTCTCCATCGCCTAAACAAGCGTGGAATGCAGGATCCAAGGCAACTATCACGTACTTGCTGAAAAGGAACATGCGCTTAGAGTATCTAATCATGTGGTCGAGTTAAATGGGTGCTTCTCTCAACTATTGCGCTATAAATAGAATCCTTTGACGACATTCATACAAGTATTGTGGGTAACATCTTTCACTTTAGTCAACATTTGCACACTTCACTTTTCTATTTCCATTTTCTTATCTATCCATGTGATTTCAGTATGCGAGTGTTGTGACAAACGTTGCAACAAGTACGATGACTATCTTAGTAGAGTTTTGCAATCAGGTTGAATGTCACACGTAAGTAATTGCTTATATGTGATGATTGGAATGTGCGTGGGATGTTTGCAGCTAAAGAACTTATGTAGGCTGATTATCTTATTAGCTACTACTTCATGTCTATCCTTAGTGGTTCTTCCAAGGCGAGAAATTGTAGTAGGTTTTGTGGGTATACCTCTTGTAATCCCTCACAAGACTATAACTCGTCCACTAGGAACACCTAGGGGTTTAAAGGCTTGTTATACATGCTAAGTTTAACCGTTTTCTCAACGACATGGAGTTGTTGTATTTAGGATTATTTTATTTTAGTTTGCTTGAGGACTAGCAAAGGCTAAGTGTGGAGGAATTTGATAAGTGCATAATTCATATGATTTTAGTGTCCATTCCATACTTGTTTAAGCTATTATTTTTGCATATTTTTTTCGTATTATTACTCTTGTTTTCTCTTATTTGTATCTATTAGGTGAATCATCCAAAAAGGAGCCACAAAGTGCTGAAAATATATATGAAGAGAAGTATTCCAAGTATCCAAGTTCCCAAGTCCAAAAGAAGTTGAAGAAGTGCGACGAAAAGGAGCAAAACGCTCAAAATCAAGACATGGGCCAAATACCAAGATTAACTCATTCAAATTAAGTATTTCGCATCACCATCTTGAAGATAATTTAAATATAAAAATAATGCAAAAAGAATGAGGTCATTCCGAGTTCAGACGAAAAAATTGTGGCCAAAATGAGTTTTTATCGAATACCGAAGACAGTAAAGTACGCAAACGGGTATGCATACTTATGTCCCCTGGATTTAACTTATTTCCCCTGGATTTTACTGAAATTTAGGTACGCATACCTATGAAGTCCAAAAAGTCCCGAACCATGTTTAGGGTATTTATTTACTACTTTTTTAGGGTCGGGTTCCTTAACCGACTAGGATACGTGAAGACCAAGCAATGTAAACCTATAAAAAGGTATTAGGTTATGTAAAATGATATCATATCAATAAGTCACGAAATTGTAAGGTTTAGAGAGGAAAAACAACACATGGAGCGAAAGTTAGGGTTTCGAAGCGATTCCTCTTTCGTCACGTTATCTCTTTACTTTTCTCATATGTATACCATGGATATTTCTACATCCATGAGTAGATAAACACCTATTGATTGAGGATGAATTCTAAGTTGTAAACAAGATTTGAGTTATTATATTAATCTACCTTTAAGTTCTTCATATGATTATCATTTGTTTGTACTATATCGAATATTTATGATTGATTGATAGACTGTCTAGGTGGCCAACTGGATTGATTTGTTGATTTGATCTATTGCTAGTATTGAGTTAGGAGATAAGTAATCGTCAAATAACCTTTACACAAGTAGAGAACATGAGACCTTACAGAGGGATTCTGTGGAGCGATCGTGTGTATAAACAACACTAGAAAGTGGACCTTGAGCTAAGAGTCTAACTATTAGGATCAACCTATAAATTCACAAAAGATAAAGCATTCGACCAAATTACACCTTGAGTGAGCTACTACTAGGTGGTTTACACGAATAGAATTTGGTATTGGAGAGCTTCAGTACTCAGTGATAAAAGGAATTTAGGGAACAACACTGAGCTAGCTGTTATTCCACTGTTGGTAATAATCTATGATTAGCGACAAGTAGGAAAGTATAATAAATCATTGACGGTTTATTAACGAAGAAGGATTCCTCGATCATATCTCTCTCCATTGCTTACAACTTAATATTTTCAACTACTTTTATTTACTTTATTCAAAATCTAAAATAAACCCCCCTTTGTGACATTTGACAACTAAAACTTAATGATTTTCGTGGGAACGATCCTTACTTCCATTATATTACCAGTTAATTGTGTGGAAATAAGATTCTTAATTTGTTGAGCCTACGACACCCATACACCGACCTGCTCCAGCAGGCGCCGCCCGTGACCGATCGGCCACACTCTATGTTGCCGCTTAACGGCCCCCTTTCCTATCGACTAATCAGATCGCTTTAAATGCGCCACACGCACTTTTAAATAAAGTTGGAAGTTGGCAGGTCGATACACCTAATTCCTTAAGGAATTTAATATAGGCTGCACATGTCAGTCTTAAAACAATCACGGCCACACGATTTGGCCGGCCAACTCAATGAGCTTGGCCTCTTCTCAACGAGTCCAAGCAAACTTCATGATGTCCACTGCGCGGGCCCACCACCATTCCATCCAATCGGAAATCCTCTTAGCCCGCCAGCAACATCCCTGATGATAGCCGGAGCTAGGCTAGTCGCGCTGTTGAAAAGAAGTTCAACGAGTTAAGACTGACCATGGCAGTCTCAAACTCATCGCATCCTTCCAACTTCGCCAGCTGAATTGGACGGCTTAGATTTTGTTTTGGACGACCAACGAGGTGCCGGCATGCTCGCTAGCAACCCATCTCCATCCCTGGCCAGTCGAACTTCCCACGACATGTCAGGAGCACACCAAACCGATTTCTCAAAATAGGCTAGCCGCGCGGGTTACAAAACCCTAATTTATGTTAGCAGCAATATATTACTGCCGCAAAACGATCTTGGCAGCTCAACTTCGCCAGCCGGATTGACTGGCCCAGATTCAACCTTAATCAACGTACAAGGAGCGGATACGTTCACCAGCGGCCCGACTTTTGTGCTGGCCGATCGAACAGCTCCCAGCACCCACCGACACTAAAAAAACGTTGGCCAAAAATGGATTGGCCACACGGCCTATTAAAACTTAAGTTGAATCAACGGCAGCTATTAACTGCCGCAAATCATCTCGGCCGCCCAACTTCGCCAGATGAATCAGCCGGCCTAGATCCTATTCTAGGCGTTCAACAAGATGTGGCCATGATCCCTGGCCACCTCCCTTCCATAAGGAACAATCGGCCACGCAGCGGCCTGCCCATATGGCTCCTAAAAGATCGCCCAAAGATGGCTGTCCGCGCTTCTTGAAGGAGTCATACATAAACTAGCAGCAACCAATAACTGCCGTAAATCATCTCAGTAATCTAATTTGGCTAGCCAATTTAACCGGTCTAGATTTAACTTGGACAGACCAATAGGATGTCAAAATGGCTACCATCCATCACTCTCCTATAGGGACCGACCGGCCTACCTTTGGCATGCATAAATATTTCCCAGCAACTTCCTGAAAGTGGCCAGTCATGCCCTTTTTAAGACACTAGGTTCCGCAACCAACCAAGACAGGCTCAATATAACGATGCTTCACATGCATCGATTATTTTGAGTTGCTTGCTTAAAAGCGATGTTTTACATGTATCGAATACGTACGATATTTTATGAGTATCGGCTTCATAAATAACTTAGTTATTTAACCTAATAGTGTTACATGCTATTCTTTGCGAAAAGTCTCGTGACTTGGCTCGTCACACATGATTACCCGCCACCTAGCTTGCGCGTGATTGGTCAGAATAATTAGGCAAGACCCACTTAGCAGCTTGCTACATATTTTCTATAAAATACTCGAGACATCAAACATGTCAAAAACTGGGGGATGTTCATCATGGTATTGGTCTGGCGGTTTACATCATGCGACGTGCAACACGCCCATTATGAGAAAGTGTCAAGAAAGGCGGACAGTTAGTGGTAGCATTGAAGTAGTGGGTGTAAACTTACCCGTCTTCTCTCATAGTAAGACGTGGTTTTATACATTTTCACACGACCCCACTTCTCCATCACTCAACTACTCCCACTTCCTATGAGATCAGGGTGCGTGCAACTATGACTGATATAAATAGGATTCGACCTATTTTGATCAACGACAACAATTTTGGTTATAAACAGAGTATCCATAAAAACACCAAAGAACTGATAAGTTACATTCTGCAAGCCAGTTCCATATTCTGATACAAGTCATAAAACAACCACACCTTCAGAGTTAACCATTCTGATCTCAACACCTTCTTCGCTTCTCTCCCTAAGATCAACGCTTCTCCTTCATTTTGTGACTGAAGCAAGACTGGAATGGCCATTTCTTGGTTTAGGCCAGGATTGTACAGATTGATCTCTCAAATCTAAAGTACTTCAGTGCAGTGCATTTGTTTAGGGTTTAGATTCATTTCTGGCGGCACACCCAAATTTACCATTTCCAGCAGAATCAGTTTTTACCCCAAAACAGAATTATAGAAAAACCAAATATATTTGCACAATCCTCAATATGCAATGAATCTTCCACAGACACCTTGAGTTGATTCTCAAACCTGAGACCATTTCAAAAGCTACGAGGATATTCTCCAGGTTGGAAATTTGTTCCTTATTATCATCAAGGAAGATAATGAGATCATTTGCAAACTACAAATGATATATCTAATGTAACATTTATTGTAGGTTTAAAACTATCTCGAAGATAAAAAAAAATCTGTTTCTTGATCATAAACATAAAACCTCCACCACAATGATAAATAAAAAGGGTGCCATTGGATCACATTTTCTAATTTCCTTAACATTTCTTAAGAGACTGTAAACCTTATCATTCACTGTTATTCAAATATGACATAAAGTAAATCCTACTTTGACTGATCTATATTTTTTTCTCCTCCATCATCGGCTAATTTCTGTGGACTCTGACAAATTATTCTTACAACTATAACAAGATATTTCCTGCTGATTTTGTGGGTGAAAAGACGAAGGTACCCAAATACACCACAATCTTTTTGTTTCAACCTATAAGTCTTTTACCGAATGTGATTGTCTATGGACATAGTCGAGACAATACGACAATTCGGTTCACACTTCGTGTGATCGTATATGGATATGAGATCGAGAAAATATGACAACGAGATAACTTGTGTGATTGACTATGGATACAAGGTCGAGACAGTACAACAAGGAAGTATGTTACTTGATAATAGGTTCGGTAATAACCAAACTCTATAGGATCACTATCAAGTAATGCAGAGTTAACGTATACGTGTTGTTAGAGCACTGCTCGGTCGAACTCACAAGCGTTGCTATCCCAAGCTTGTTTGTCAAGTTTAGTTGTCAAAACTATAAGTCTTGATTTCTAGTTTACTTATAGCTATGTCTCGGATTAGGGTAAGATGCGTAGTTGAGCTTTAGACTTCACGGCGTTCATCGATTGAAGATGAAGAACTACTAAGGGGAGCTTGTGGAACTTCATCAACAAAAGGTATGTGGAGACTTGAACTCATCTATCACTCAGAAGTCTATTCTATTCTATCTCCTATTGAGACAAAGTCTTATAGCTATATAGACTTTACATTATACACATTTGATATTTCAAGCTGAGTTTAACTCGCTTATATCTTTCTCGAAATATGTGTTAGATAGCTTTTTGCTTTAACTACGTTCATCATTATTCTTGATGAAAGTCAAAGATGATCATGTGAAAATCACCTGGTAACATCTTACATGATTTGTGTGAGACAGTCATTTGATGTAGACTCGGAATGTTTCGTATTGATCATTCAATCACTTGAAAATTGCTTATAAGCTAATAGTCTGTGTGAGCCAGCTATTGTCGTCTTCTAAGAATGTTTCAATGATTGAAATGAGAGTTAAGAGCTAAAACCCATGTCTGGATACATTACGGTTTGTGTACTAAGTGTGCGAACTGTTTTGATGGAATTCAGGACCGTAAGTTAAGTTTGCATACCCGTTCGCAAACTTATTCAACTGTTTAAGTCAGGGTACTTAGGTTTGCATACCCATTCGCAAACTGATTTAACTATTGAAGTTAGGGAACCAAGTTTGCATACCCGTTCATAAACGGTTTCAACTGAGTTCCGTCCGGAGCTAAAGTTTGTGTACCCATTTGCAAACTGCCGGCTTGTGACTAATGTCCGGAACTTAAGTTTGCGTACCCGTTTGCAAACTTAAGTTGTTCAAGTTCTTAAATCTGTTAAGTATGATTTCACACTCATGACCAAATACATTTATATATTAAGGAATGCAATCTTTGCAAACCGTGGCTAAAATGTTCATAGACTGATTCTTTTGAATCAATCCGATTTTACTTCAATTGTGTCTTGTATACTTCTATGAGAATATAAACAATTGAACAACTCTATGAGTAACACAATTAGATTCATTTGATTATTAATTGATTTATAAGTGTTAAGATTAACATGGTTAATACAAAAGTGTTCATATGGCTAACTTTTGTTAACTTTTATTGAGCCAACTTAATATACACGTTTAGGTACGGTTACCCATATCTAAATGAAGGTATATTTCATTTGTGTGTAACAAGCTAAGACCATATAACGGTGGAAAGATATTAGCTTGAATCTTAAATCAGGTTTCATCTAACGGTGAATATTGATTGTTTTTTCCCAAAGTTATCAAACCCTGATTTGAAGACATATAAGGGAGAACTCTAGCAACTAGGAAACCTAATCCCCACACCTCATGTGTGATACTAGTTGCGACTAGAGTCGATTCTCCTTTAACCTAGGTTTTTCCTAAAACCATTATAGGTTAAAGACTTAAAGACTTCATTGGGATTCTGAAGCCAGACCCAACTATTTTCTCTGTAGTTGCGTGTTTTGATCTTACTTATTCTACCGTATTAAGTACTATCTTCTCTAAGATTTGCTCGAGATTTATCTCCGATAGGTAAGATATAAAAAGTAATCACAAAGCTCTTCGTCTCATTCTATGTGGTTCCACAATAACTTGTTCTACTACCATATAGTTAAGTTGTTATGAGGTGATTGATATTTCTAGGTTGTTCTTCGGGTATATAAGACCGAATTATCAATTGGTTCCTGTTCACCTTGATTTATCAAAAAACATAACAAACTTCGTAGGTATTTCTATGAGAGACAGATTTATCTATTAAAATAGACTTTTCTGTGGGTGACAGATTTTTTTATCAAGTCTTCGACTTTGGGTCGTAGCAACTCTTAGTTGTGGGTGAGATCAGTTAAGGGAATCAAATGCGTAGAGTCCTGCTGGGATTCAGAGACGTAAGGAACGTGACTGTACCTTAATCAGTGTAAGATTTTTAAGGGCTCAACTATATTCCAGTCCGAAGTTAACTTGTAGTAGGCTAGAGTCTGTAGCGGCTTAATACAGTGTGGTGTTCCAATTTGGACTAAGTTCCGGGGTTTTTCTGTATTTGTGGTTTCCTCGTTAACAAAACTTCTGATGTATGTGTTATTTCTTTTCCGCATTATATTTTTTTATATGATTGAAATATCACAGGTTGTGCGTAGTTCAATCAATTGGTAAATCCAACCTTTGGTTGTTGATTGAAATTGATTGACACCTTAACATTGGTCTTTGGTACCGTTTAAGTTATTTCTCATAATAATCAGGTTCGCGGATTTGCAAATGTTTGATTTGTTTATTACATTGAGAAACAGAGATATAACTCTTGGATATATTTTCCCTTATTGAGTCTGACTGTCTAGTTGATTCTCTTGGAATTATATTGGAGTTAGTCCATACAGATTGCCTAACGAAATATTGGGTGTGGTTGTTAGACCCCCGCTTTTTCAATTGGTATCAGAGCAGGCAAACACATTAAAGACCTTATAAGTCTTTGTTTAAAACAATTTGATTATTATGAACAAGTCTATCTCTAATAACGTACCAGGTCAGAAATTACCAGATGTTTTTCAAAGCTTGGATTCACCTGAGAGAACTCTCATATCTAAGTCAATATCTAAACATTCTCTTGATGTAGAAACTGTTGATTGGGAAACACGCCAAGAAGAACAGTTGGATGAACTTTCTGATGAAGATGATTCAGATATTGATAGAGATGTTGATGAGGAAGTGTCAGGGTATGTTAAGGTTTTGAATTCATGGGAAAATAAGAAGATGGCAACTTCTCATGTCACACCTCTTCTGACTCCTCTCTGTCGAGAAAACAAGAAATCGAAAAGGATTTTCGAAGGTCTTTATGTTTGGAATCGCTCTTGCGAGTCGATCCTCAAAGATTCTAAGGAAAGCCTGAGTAGAAAGTCACTTGAATGTGATAATGTTTATCAAAATACTTCTTGTTGGAAGAGAAACTTGTAGAAACTGAAGCAAGGATTAACTCCCAGCAAGCAAGTTTTGATGACAGAGAAAGCGCTTATCTCGCTCGAGAAAAACGCCTAGAGGCTGATTTAGCTGCTACTCTTGATAAAATTAAGATGTTGGAAGATGACTTGAAAATGTTCAATACTAGTTCAAGCAAATTAACCACTATGCTTGGAGCAAGTAAAAATCATCGTGATACACGAGGATTGGGCTATAAGGGAATAGATGCTCCAAAAACTAGCAAAGAGGTAAAATTTGTCAAGGATAGTGATTCTTCTCAACAAAAGGTTTCCACTAATGGCAAAAGTGAAATTCCATCACCGACAGTTAAGGTTCGAAAGAGAAAAGTATATCGACCTCCAAAAACAACACACATGAATCCAGGTAAGAACGCTCCTTATATTTGCCATTATTGCGGAAACAAAGGTCACCTGGAAAGGAGATGTCGTTTTAGTATAAGGAATGAGAAACTTCATGATGTTCTTGTTTGGGCATCACAAGAAGTTGTGAAACCAAGATCTTATGTTAAGGCTAATCCCCTTAACATTACAGGTTGTAACTATCCAACCTTTAGGCAAAGGAATCATTGCTTTAATAAACCTAGATTTGCCTATAAACGTCATACGAATCCTTTTCACAATCGTAATGGTTATCAAAAGGATAACTTCGTAAAGATGAAGACAAGATCCGATGCTCCCAATTGGAGAAAGACTAACTTGTAAAAGAATAGTCAATCCAATTCTCTTCCGAGAATTCTAGAAGAGAGTAATGGGAAGAAGGTTCCGGTTGTTCCTAAACACACTCAGAAGTGGATACCAAAGAAAGTCAATGATGCTTTGAGTGTGAAAAGGAATGATCTCCTAGAAAATTCCATGACTATGGAGAAGGTAGTATCCATGATGTTGGAACTTAAAAAGTTCTTTGGAAATATGGATTTGGATGTGAAAGGTTTTAAAAGCGATCTCTTTCATGATAATCCAAAAGTGAAACGGAATAAGCCAAAAACTATAGATGGTGAAAAATCCATAGTTGCGGTAAAGTATGTTTCAGTCACTTGTGGTGAGCAAGACATTGTTCACCTCAACACAAATTGATTGTGTTGTAAGTGCATACTCACCAAGGAATGCCCTATTATGTATACGGTGAGGAAAGCACGAGAATTGGGGCGCTCATATTGTGTTAGGTAAGATATTGATTTTTTTGTAAAGCCGTAGGATTCACGATTGAATTCTTCTAAAAGGTATGCTATAAACTTGAGCAAGATTTATGTTTTTATTATTTGCTTAAAGTGCTTATCATAATCCATGTACCTTGTGTATCGTTCATGTCTACCTAACTTGATTTGTGTTTAAGGTTCATAAATGTCCAGGTTCGAAAATAATAGTTCAGGATGTTTGGCCTTCATGGTACACATACCAGGTATGCATACCATCATTTAAAAGTAAAATCCAGAGATTTCAGTTCGCATACCAGTTTGCAAACTGCTTCAGGTCACGAAATCCCGTTTGCAAACCGGTTTGCAAACTTTTCCTGTCTTCGGTATTCGATAAAAAGTTTGTTTTGGCCGTAACTTCTTCGTATGAACTTGGAATGACCTCATTCTTTTTGCATTCTTTTCCTATTTGAATTCTCTTCAAAATGGTGATGAGAAACCATGGATTTGGATGAGTTAAGGTTGGACGTTTTCCCGTTTATTGTTTTTGAGTGTTTTGCTCCGTTTCGTCGTACTTGTTCCACTTCTCTTGGACTTGGGCACTTGGATTCTTTGAGTAATTATTTTATAAGCTCATTTGTAGATTTTGTAAGAATGTTGTTGGTGAATTACAAAGAAGAAAGTTCAAGAATGGGCAGTAGTACGCATTACTCTGGGATTCTTGAATGTTCACAATTCTCTTATGTGAACTACGGTGCATGGTTGTTAATGACTTTGTATTTTCTTCTTTGTTAATAAAATATTTTTATACGCCTTTGGTAGCAATTCTTAGTGTAAATCCATGCGAAAAAGATTGATTTTACCTTCTAAGGGCAAATCATCTTGTATGGTCTGTACGAGTTTGTTTGTCTCTTCGTTTTGATGTGTAGGAAACTTCTTATGAGTATTTATTCTTATTTTTTAAGAAGGATAACTAGGGCTTGGAATAGCAAATATTGTGGTTACACATAGCTATTGCCAACGATTTTCATCTTGAAATGTTTTAGATTTATTTATTTAAATTCTAAGTTATTTGGAAGATGATTTTGCAGTATTAATCTTTATTGGTTTCATATATTGCAAATAATGTTATGGGATATGTGTGTTTACGTCCGTGAACTATGATTGTCCCATATATGTCAAAATTTAAGTCTATTATGTCATTATGCAAATATTGATAAAAGATAGAATGAACTGTTGAATATTCCGCAGTATTGATCTTTCCCTGATCCACTTCTATGTGAAAGTACTGTATGGCTTCGTAAGTTTTCTTATGTTGAGCATTTACGATTAAATTAATCATTAAGGTTCCTTTGTGGTTAATTTAATTGAGTTTAATGGATACAAATTCATGTTTCATGTGATTTGTTAATGTCTAAAGAAATCCTTATTTTCTTGTAAAAGTAAGGTCGCTCTTGTTGTTCTTTCGGGAATGACATTATATGGGGGAGAGTTCTTA